>CM034349.1:46639435-46653126 GCA_019925275.1 Mytilus edulis | reverse complement strand
TCAGGGAAGATTAGCTTTATAGCTAACTGTGTAACCCTCTCTAAATAAAGAATTATTATTATTATTATTATTATTATACTCAATTTTAAATCCCTGCATTTTCATTTTAGAAACTGCAGGATCATTATATTTATTATTTTTTTCTTTCTACTTTGCATCTGATTCTTTTGATTTTTGACATATTTTGACCTACTTTCAATCTGGATTCTGGGTTCTTCATTTCTTGACACCATATTTATCTATTCATATTTTTGTTGCATTTTTTTCCATTTTAATATTTTTAAAACACTCCAATCCTAATTCTTAATCTTTTTTTCACATTGTCCTCTATGCAGTAAACCCCCATTTATCGATAAGAGATTTTTTCACTATGACTTACACTATATTCTTGTGAGAATTTATCATCTGTGTCAGCATGCAATATCTTTACATGCTGAATAAAATCTTCTACTTTTACTTCAGGATAAGTCTTCTCAACTAAAAAAGAAACAAATTACAACAATGTTTCATGTACAAAAATAAATGCAGTATGGGTCAGATGATGCCCCTACTTTTATAACGTTATAAAAAGGTATAACTCAATAAAAATAAAAGTGACACCACCCAAATTTAAACTTGATCTTTGTTTTATGGTATTAAGCATTGTGTATAAGTTTTATAATATTTGGTCGAGGCAAATTAAAATTTGAGAATAGATACTTATTTATGGACGTACAGACAGACTAGGGTAACACTTAATGCTCCCTCTGCTCTGGAGGGGGCATAAAAATAGTTTGATGACACATCATCAACATTTGATTTTTCCTTCTAAGTATAATGACCGAAAAGCAGGGATTCAAATAAGCATATGTCTGAGGTTTGACAGGGACCTTTCTATGTGGACTTTTCATATTTGAATTTCAAAAGTAAAGTACCTTCCATTCTTGTTACAGATTTTTCATGAAAAGGGCTATTGACTCTCTTACGGAGGACCTATGAAAAAGGGCTATTGACTCTCTTACGGAGGACCTATGTAAAAGGGCTATTGACTCTCTTAAGGAGGACCTATGAAAAAGGGCTATTGACTCTCTTACGGAGGACCTATGAAAAAGGGCTATTGACTCTCTTAAGGAGGACCTATGAAAAAGGGCTATTGACTCTCTTACGGAGGACCTATCACTTTAATAACAAGAGTGCACACGCTGAAATGTCTCGCCTTCTATACTAATCATTGATATTATGTTGATAGTCCTAAGTATAAAGCTAAGCTTTAATACAACTGTCACATAAACTTAACATTAACCAAGATAACTAAACAAAGACCAATGAACCTTGAGAATGAGGTCATGGTCAGATGAACCATGTAAGGCAGACATGTACAACTAACAATGCTTCTATACAACATATATAGTTGACCTATTACTTATAGTTTAAGAAAAATAGACCAAAACACAAAAACTTAACACTGTGTAATGAACCGTGAAAATGAGGTCACGGTCAAATAAAACCTGCGCGACAGACATAAAGATCATAAAATATTTCCATACACCAAATATAGATGACTTATGTCATATAGTATTAGATAAAAAGACCAAAACTCAAAAACTTAACTTTGACCACTGAACCATGAAAATGAGGTCAAGGTCACATGACATCTGCCCGCTAGATAGGTACACCTTCCAATCATTCCATACAACAAATATAGTAGACCTATTGCATATAGTATGAGAAAAACAGACCAAAACACAAAAATTTAACTATAACCACTGAACCATGAAAATGAGGTCAAGGTCAGATGACACCTGCCAGTTGGACATGTACACCTTACAGTCCTTCCATACACTGAATATACTAGCCCTATTGCTTGTAGTATCTGAGATATGGACTTGACCACCAAAACTTAACCTTGTTCACTGATCCATGAAATGAGGTCGAGGTCAAGTGAAAACTGTCTGACAGACATGAGGACCTTTCAAGGTACGCACATATCAAATATAGTTATCCTATAACTTATAATAAGAGAGAATTCAACATTACAAAAAATCTGAACTTTTTTTTCAAGTGGTCATTGAACCATGAAAATGAGGTCAAGGACATTGGACATGTGACTGACGGAAACTTCGTAACATGAGGCATCTATATACAAAGTATGAAGCATCCAGGTCTTCCACCTTCTAAAATATAAAGCTTTTAAGAAGTTAGCTAACACCGCCGCCGCCGCCGTAGCCGCCGCCGCCGGATCACTATCCCTATGTCGAGCTTTCTGCAACAAAAGTTGCAGGCTCGACAAAAATGCAAATGGTTAAGGACCATTAATTTATCCAAATTTGAACCCCTGCTAAGAAAAAGTCCTTACTAAAAAATATGACTTACCAAAGGGTTCTGCTATGGTAATGACAGTTGAAGGAAAATGATTAGAGTTGGTTGGGACAGCTAAGTAATTGTAAGCAGCCTGGTAATATTTTCTGCAAGTTAATGATCTGAAATTTAAAATGTTAAAATATGATCAAATATTAGTAATAAACGCAAACTCTAAGTAAAAGTAATATATCAGTAGAGTTGGGAAGGGTTTCATGATATCAAGTCCATGCTTAGATCACTTAGTTTAAAATTTCAAATTTATAATTCTGTAAAATATATCATCTTTTAATTGTCTTTAGATACTGCACTTAAACTGAGTTCTCAATTGAAAATATTGAAAAAGAGAGGTGTGAATTTGTCAAGAATTATTATAGAAAAAAATCTGCTACCAGTTTTTCTAAATTTTAACTTACATTTTCCATCAAAATCAATTTCCAAACATGACTATTGACTTACCTACAACCAATGAATACAAGCGAAGCCAGGAGTACTACCAGTATCCCACAAACAATTCCCGCCACTATACCAGCAGACATGATGTCTTGCTCAGCAGCTTGAATGGCTCTTGGATCTATAAATAGAATAATATGATAAATAAAATAATACACAAACATCATCATAAAATTTCAATAATATTTCATACATTTTTTTATATTTTTACATACTACAATGATTTTACAAATATAAATGATTATATGATGTTTACGAAAACAACACTCAGTTCATCATCCCAGAAATGTTTTCAGAAAGTTATGAGACTTTATAAAAAGAAAAAGAATTATAACATATGCCAGCTATGTAAAATAAGATTGTGTGTACTGCAGAACACACAAAAAAGTATACACAGTACACACAATCTGTACTCATAGAACACACAATGTGTACAGTCCGTACTTTAAATCAAAATACATTAAACTGAACCTTAACTCCAAGTTATACATATAGCTGTACAGATAAATGCACACAGGGCATAAACAGTATAAAATTGTATCTTCTTAATTTTTGTAAAGGTACGTTTTACAAATTTCTGAAATTGATGAACTACACAGAAAACAAACACACACATTGGATGAGAACATAGAAAGCAAATGAAGCAAAAATGATATGAATCATAATATAAAATTTATACATTTCACAAAATGACTTCAATACATCAATACATTTTGTATAGTATTTTGTTTATAGATTTTCAGTGACATCATTTCTGTGGCAAAATTTAAGCTTAAGATGGTATAATTGTTTTCAATGATACATTTTTTGCAAAGGTCTTAAGCTGAAAATTCATCAAACTGGTCAGAATTGGTTATAAAAAAGCAATAAAAGAACTTTTTCTTAGATGTTAAAACATTTTTCACCATTTCTTCAAGGTAAAACCAGCTTATATTCATTCTTTTTTTATCAATACTCCATTTCTTTAAAGTGTACATGAGAAAAATCATCTTTCAATATTAATCAAATATCATTTAATGTTTACCTTATTATCGATGAAAATTAACAATGTTAAACTCTACTTTTGTATTCCCAATGTTAATTATTTCCTTTGCCCAGGATAAAAAAAAATACCATTAAAATGAAAACAAACAGAAATTAAAATCATGCATATTAAACAAGATTTCCAAGTACCAATGCAAAAAAGTTGAACTTTTCATTCATGAAAATAAGTTGACAAAACTCTGTTAAACATTACAAATCATGAAAACCAAACAAATACAACCAATATTTAGAAACTTAAATACCAGGAGTGATGTCTGAAAAAAATAGAATTTATATGATCAAAGTAATATCATTAGAATCAATTTTTTAATGAAGTTTTCAATGGATTTAATTTTTCCACAAATCTGACGAACAATACACATCTGTGAACTTTCATTATACACTTATGTGCCAAAATCAGCGGCAGTTCTGCAGGTTTACAAAAATAAAGTTCAAGGGAACAAATTTCAAAGAAAAAAATATTTTGTTAACTTTATACGAAATGCATGTATACGAAAAAGCAAAATCCATCATACAACTATCTAGCAAACATCAGCATCATAGCTGTCAGGCATATTAAAACAATAATATGTCCATAGTATACAGATGCCCCATCCGCACTATAATTTTCTTTGTTCAGTGGACTGTGAAAATGGGGTAAAATCTCTAATTTGGCATTAAAAATTAGAAAGATCATATCATAGGTAACATGTGTACCAAGTTTCAAGTTGATTGGACTTCAACTTCATCAAAAACTACCTTGACCAAAAATTTAACCTGAAGCAGGGCAGAGGAACTGACAGATGAGACAGACGAAAAGATGCACAGACAGACGAACAGATGAACAGACGGACAGACCAGAAAACATAATGCACCTCTCCTATTGTAGGTCGGGCAAATTAAAAAGTTTCACAAATGCAACATCATCTAGATTATCTCTGTAGATGATTGTTTTCTTTATTTTGTAAGACAAAGAAAAAAAAACATAGTTTTGCAGTCATTTAGTAGCGTTTGATGCATAGGTTATCTATAAACATTTTGTATTCCTAAATGCTCTATCAAAACAAAAAGAAACAAAAAAAAAGCCATACTGAGTAAATCTAAAATTTACACAGCCATAAATTTTATAAACATAAAAATAAATGCAAAATAAAAACAAGTTGTTTTAACATTTTTTTGTGAGTTGGCTACTATTTGGTATAAAACATGCAACCCTGCCACAGTTTTACCGATCAAGATCTAATGCAGTTAGTGATATTCTAAAAGAATGAAAATACCCTTCAAACTTAAAATCATAATTTTCCTACAAAAATCTTGAAGTGTTTACCAATTTTGAAGTAAAAATTTCTATATTCCCTAATTAAATCTGCACCATTCCACTATAAATGAAATTTAAAAAGAAAAACAAATACTCCACATATTCTGCAGAGATTTCAACATGAATTCTTGAATGTAAAACTGTGGCTTGTAACCTAGATGTGGGGTGTAAAACCAATACACATTTACAACATTTGGTCACCTGCTATTATAACATTCGAATGATTGGAGGGTATATCTGGTTCTGTTGTGTTACTCTCATTGCCACCTGAGAAGTGAAAGGTCAAAATATAGGTCAATACTGGTAACAAACATGATGAATATAGCTACTCCAATAATATCTTCATGAAACAATTTTTCATCCCAATAGCAAGTTGATGAACAAATTATCATTTTGTATTCAGTTATTAATCAACTTTAAGTGTGAGTTGAAGAAATTGTCACAAAAAGCAAATGTATATGTTTTGGTTAATTTCTATAAAAATGGAAAGCATGAAACATTATCTGCATGAATGCTATGAGTCAATTATGCTGAATATTCCATTTTTTCTAAATTAAGTAAATAATTCTACCCCTTTGACACAGGATTGGGTGCACAGAGTTTTGCAACACTGAGTATAGGTGCTGTTTTTTTGACATGATACCAATTTTACAATATTTAATTTACATTGCAAGCAATATATACACATGTGTCAAGATATAAAGTTGCAAGGCTACTGTTTAGATTGATAAAAAAGTATATCAAGAAATGGCAGACTTTGCTATGGATACACTCAAGTCCAACTGAAATGATAACTTCACATTTTAAGCCTCAATTCTACATCTTTTATTAGGTCATTTAAATCAAATCCGAAGGGTGACCTTTAAATGCAGGGTTGATTGTGTATACAAA
This sequence comes from Mytilus edulis, assembly GCA_019925275.1. Taxonomy (NCBI): domain Eukaryota; kingdom Metazoa; phylum Mollusca; class Bivalvia; order Mytilida; family Mytilidae; genus Mytilus; species Mytilus edulis. The sequence continues at coordinate 46,647,104 of CM034349.1, read as the reverse complement.
ATATCTATACACTAAAAAAACAAATACATCCTTGGTCTAAAAATAGATATATGGTCTAAAAATAGATATTTGATCTAAAATAGATATTTGGCCTAAAATAGAAATTTGGTCTAAAAATAGATATCACTTTTAGTAAATACATGTGTATGTGAATAATATTGTGCTTTATAGCCTACTTGTGGGAGATATTATCTTGAGACTGATATATATTGCATGCTTTGTTTATACCAAGTGATGAATGCACACAGTTAATACAAAGGGAAGATAATCACCTTTGGTGGTCAGCAATTCTCCTGCAATTTTAAAAGCGTTCACTCTTAGTACATTGCACACAGAAGGTGGAGTTATAAATGATCAGAGGTCAAACATATATAGTTATCTAATATTGGATTATATAGCCAATGTTTTATGTTTTGATGTCCAAAATATAAATTTGTCAAAAATATCTTTAAAGGTATAAGCCAAAATTTGATGTTAATTTGGTCAAAAATATTTTCAAAATTTAATGCAAACTTTTTATGTTTTGATCTTCAAATTTTAAATTTGTCAAAAAATGACTTCAAAAGGTATCAGATACATCCAATCCATGCAGCTGTAAGCTCTATTGACTGAATCTTACCTACACCATGATATTATGACAAATGCAAAATGATAGCTTTCAATAATGTCTTATAATGAGGTAGAAATCTTTCACCAATCAAACCTTATTTATGGCAAAGCATGATGTAATATATATAACATAAAATGACATCATATAGTGAGAGTAAATTAATATCATTTTTTGCTTATTTTTTCAAATAAATCTGAAAGAATTATTTTTATATCTACCCTATTTTAGCATTAAATCAAATCCAATACAAGTAACAAACACAACATTTTGATCAGTTCTTCTCAATCGAATATGATTTTTCACGAAATTATTACAGGAAAAAATGTGCAGAACACTCAAAGTGCACCATACATAAGAGTTAGTACATACAATTAAGAAAATATATCATGAAAATTCACCTTGGAGATAGAAGAATTCTTTAGCAGAATAGTTTCCAGGGTACTGATGAGCATTAAATAGACTCTGAGTAAGTCCAGCGATCCGGACAGAATAATGGCGATTAGAGGGTAAGTTACTAACAGCAGATTCAATCCATGTCATATCATTGGATTTTACAACCTAAAACATATACATATAAATAAATATATAATGAAAAGAATGCATGATGTATTTAGTGCACATTTGTAGAGCCATAACGTTCATTCCGTGACTCCAACGAGTCACAATGTAATAAAAAGAAGTGTAAACGTGTCAAAGTATAAACGTTACCCAAATTAAGTATTTTCATAACAGAAAAATATCACATAATGAAGTAAAGAAGATTAGATAATTTTGGATATTTATATTTTTTATTGTGTAAACTGCTTCTCTTTTCACAAAAATCTTAGAGCCGTACTTTGTATTTTGTCTTTTTTTAATGTTGCTTTTGTGCTTTAAGTACAACTCTGATGAGCAGGCCCTTTTAACCATATTTTTATAGTTAGTTCTTGTGTTGTTTATATATACACAGTCCAAGGTTAGGTGAGAGGATTGACCTCTACAGAGACATTTTAAACAATACTTTCTTTCTAAGTATCTGTGTCTGGTGAACAAAATTTGTTTCATTGACAGTCATACCTGATTTTCTTGTTTTTACTTTTAAAGTCATTTGTTAACTTAGTATAGTTAAGATAGGTTTGAACCATGTTTTCTAATAAATATTAGACAAATGAATGAACTAGTGAAAGGACTGCAAAAGGAAAGCGAAAATTACATCTTAAAATTTACCTCATATTCTTTTCAGGAATCTTTTTAGTCTTTGTAAAATATGAATCAAGATCGATAAATTCTATTAAATATTCTTCCACATCACGTAGAACTTTTTAGGACGCAGCCATCGTAGATAAACTGAATCTGTCCCTATTGTTGTAGCATTTAAAATCGTAGGTGCCCTGGAGCTAAAATTAAATTTTAAACAGTAAGCTATCATATATCATCTTTTAACTGTGAATTTATAACTATTAGTGAAATACCAATTTTCTGTTTATTTCATGGGTATAAGTGAATTACTAATTCAAATGTTCAATGAATTTAAAAAAAATTATAGGCTAATGTGTAAATTTGGCAACCCTTTGTAATCAAACATCCTCAAATATACCAATTGTCTTCACCGCGAAATTTATATCCTTAAAAAACATCAACCACAGTAAATGGAAACCTCAACCTTTCATGCATTCATTTATCATGTTTAATTTGTTGGGTTTAGAATATTGCATAAATACATCACATTCAGTTTTGAGAGTTGATGCATGTATTTTCATCTACTAGAAGATATCTTGACAAAGAGGAGACGACTTATGGAAATGTTTCATTTGATTCACAATAAGAAATTGAAAGAAAAGAAAATTATTCAATGCATTTTGTAATTCAAATAAATGACATGGATAACATTGTTGTAATTTCAGAATTTATAAATTGTACTTGACCTTTGACCTTACCTGTTACATCTGTCATTGCAGGATATCTATCACTAAATTGACCTTTACCCCCACCAGTTACAGCCCTTACTCTTACATCATACTGTGTATAAGGATCTGAAAAAAAAGTTACAAAACTTAAGCTTCTACTAATGATAATCCAACCTTATAATTGAAATAAGTTAACCTTTGGGAGATTGTTGAACAATGAACAAAAGTGGATAATTTAATTATAACAATTACAGAAAATATTGCCAAATTTAAATTTTACAAAACCTATTGCATTTTAGCCATAATAACACTTCTGAATTTACAATATATTTTGACAACAAATCTATTAGCGATACTTCTATATATATATATGTATCTTCCAACTAAGCTTTCACTTCTAATCTAAACATAGCATACCTAAGTTAGTGATATTTTCTGAAATTTTGTTTCTCAGTACACCATTGATAACTTTAGTCCTGACAACACCAGTATTAGTGTTAATCCACTGTAATTCATAACTTTGTAGTCTCCCATTAATCACCTTAGGTTCTACCCAATGAACTTTCACCGTAGATGGGGTATTTCTTGATATGTGAGTGATTCTTGGTTTTGACGGTTCTAAAATATAAAATAAATTATGACTTTAATATGTATTTTTTTTCTATCCCTATATTTTACCAGCATGATTTTTGCGGTAAAATGAAAACAATACCATTCACACTTTTAACATTATTATGTACCACAACTTTTTCAAAGATTATGATTTCATCTGATGTCTCAAAGATAAATTTGAAATCAGCAATAATGTCAGAAGTATTTCGTTAACACTTTGTATCTGTTGATTTGAGATTTTTAATAGTTTCTGTTTAGTTTATTGACAACTGTTTAGAAAAGTGATGATTAGAGCTTGACATATTGTACAGATACTTGCTTATTGTAGAAGAAAATTTGTTACCCTCTATATATCTGTTGATGATTTGTGTCATACATGATATACAACATCGTCTTTTTCTATTCAAACTTTATGCATTAATTTATTGAAGAATTCTTCTCACAAAACTGATAACAGTTACTTTCTTCAGTAAAAGTATACTTCCTTCAGCAGTAACTATGGCAGCATATTGGTATACGTTTCTGACTGAAGTAAATACTACACTCTCAATACTAAATTCCTGTCTGGATTAAATACAAAACTACTGGTACTTACTTCCTTCAGCAGTAACTACAGCAGCATTAGCAACAGGTCCAGGTCCCTCAGTATTTATTGCTGCAACCTGGATCAGGTATTCAGTGTAGGATTTCACACCTGGAATATCTAGTTCCTAAAAAATATTAAACCAAACTTGAGATTGAATTTGTGTTTTGAATTAAATGTAAGGGCTTTTATAAGTGTGACTTTTAATACTAGACTTCATTTTTGCAATATGGAAGTTGTAAAAGTATTTGCCATGAACTCTTTGCTTTACCAAGAGCTAATAAATAATTGTTAGGGATCCTTGCAGGATATTGATTTGATGGGTTCAGGAACCCTTATTAATTTTGTTTTACAAATCAAACCATCACAGACACCAAACTTAAAGAAATACTATAAGTCACAATTGATGAAAACAAGTCAATTACTCTTACAATGAAAACTTTGCTCTATGTTGGTGTTTTTGTAGTGACTTTAAGATGAAGAACAGCAATTAAATTATAGAAAAAAGAAATATTTTATTTGGAAAGTCTAATGATGCATATTATAACTCATCTGGAAAAGGTCTGTTCAGTTATTGAAGACACTTAACAAGACATTTCAAGCGATTTATTTTGGCATAAAAATCACCCACAAAACTTAATTTTTATAAGGCAATTTTAATTACTCACAGTTTTATCTGTTCTTTCAAATGTTATAACACTGAAGACCTTTTTGTTTGCTTCACTATACATGACCTGGTACCCCTTTAACTCTCCATTGATCTTCTCTGCTGCTGGATGATCCCACTTTATATGTATCACAGAACTGTTGTTACTGGTTGCCAAGAGGTTACTTGGTGGGGCTTCTGGTTCTTTAAGTATAAAATAAAATCATTACAAGAATATTCCGACTGGAAAAAAGATTGTATTACAATAGTGTTTATAAAAGAACAATGCACCACAGCTGCATATATTTATATAATGAACAAGAATGTGTCCAAAGTACACAGATGCCCCACTCGCACTATCCTTTTCCATGTTCCATGGACCATGAAATTGGGTAATTATCTAATTTGGCATTAAAATTAGAAAGATCATATCATAAGCAACAAGTGTACTAAGTTTCAAGTTGATTGGACTTCAGCTTCATCAAAAACTACCTTGACCAAAAACTTTAACCTGAAACTCCCACTTTCATTTTCTATGTTTAGTGGACCGTGAAATTGGGTCAAAAGTCTAATTTGGCTTAAAATTTAGAAAGATCATCTCATAAGCAACAAGTGTACTAAGTTTCAAGTTGATTGGACTTTAGCTTCATCAAAAACTACCTTGACCAAAAACTTTAACCTGGACGGACGAACGGAACCACAGACGGACGGATGCACGAACGGAGCCACAGACCAGAAAACATAATGCCCCTCTACTATCGTAGGTGGGGCATAAAAACTAATGCTTTTAATGTACCATTCCATTTATTTTATTCTGTACATTAAAACACAACACTTGATGAATTTCAATTTAAGCTATATTTCCTCCACCCTCAACTTGTCCCTCATATTTTTCTTTTAATAATTTATCACAAAAGAGGGGTTCAATACCAAATATTTCTATATTTTCTATGTTTGTAGTTTTTTTCATGGCTTTTCAGTAAAAATTAAATACAGAATTTGCATATACAAAGCATATCAATGGCAAAATGTTTTTCCCAAAAATTTGAATAAAAGGGATACACAATGAGTTATTAGCAAGATCACAACTTTGCCTTCTAATACATCATGTTTTACTAACCTTCAGAAGGAGTAATAAAGAACATGCTTGGTTCACTGGGCATGCTCTCTCCTATACTATTGACAGCTACAATCCTTAGTTTGTAAGAGGTATAAGGTCGCAGGCTCATGTTGGTCGTTATATTCTTCTGGTGTATGTTTGTTGTCACTTGATTGCCTAATACCCAGTTCTCTGTATTTGTCCTAAAAATATAAATATAAAATTCTATAATTCAAGTCAATTGAAATACAATTATATTTTGACACACATATAATTTATATAAATTATTTGAAAGCAGCTTGGTACTTTTTACAAGTTTCTGTTAGCACTGATGATTGACCAATTAAAATTACTATATGAAAGGGCTAAAGCTTTATGCTTACCTACTAACATGGTTTGAATAGATAGGTTTCTAAAGGATGTATTTTGAGTTATTTCCCTTGGCAAACATGTTGAAGGAAAAGCTATCTTATCTTCCAAATTAAATATTGTTGTCAGTATTGTAAGTAGTTCTTATCAAACTAACTGTTAAATCCAGAAAACTAAACATTAAAAATCAAAATAATTTAAAATCACTGAACCATGATTTAGGGGCAGGGAATCGAACTAATGTGTACTGATGGTAATAAAACTTCATAATAAATATCAATAATCTATCACAAAACAAACCCTGTGTCTAACTTTCTGCAACTTTCAAAGCAATCGAGATCCAAAATGTATTAAAAACTTTTGAAATCTTTGGCTTGGCCGCTGGTGACATAATACTAACCTGACTTGTATCATGTAACTACTTATTGGACTATTGTTTTCTTCTGTACTGGCTGACCACCAAACAGAAACTGTGCGTGACTTTAAACTCCCTATTTGTGGCATCCCTGGTTTACTTGGTACATCTGAAGTAACAAAAACAATCATAAATCTATAAAATTCAAGAAATTATAAAAAAATTAACCTCAACTCATTGAATCCATGGTCATGGTAAAATTAAGGCAAATAACTTATAAATCATACATGATTAGTCAGGAACCAGTTGTTCAGTGGTTGTTGTTTGTGGATGTGGCTCATAAGTGTTTCTCAATTCTGTTTTTTTTTTATAGGTGAGACCAATTGTTTTCCTGTTTGAAATGTTTTGCACTAGTAATTTTTTGGGCTCTTAATAGCTTGCTGTTTTGTGTGAGCCAAGACTCTGTGTTGAAGGCTGTAAAGGTTTACTTTTAACACATTGTGACTTCGATGGATATTTGTCTCATTGGCTCTCATACCAGATCTTCTTATTTCTAGTTGTTGAGTTCAAGTCATGAAACACCAGAAATCGTGAGGGTAAGAAAAACTTTTCTGCAATATTCTAAGCAAGTTGAATCTTATAGTACATTATTTTAGAACGGAGGTTGTGAATGATTGATTGTTGGTTGCTTAACGTCCAGTGGCAAATATTTCATGCATGTTCAGGACGGCAGTTATGAATAGATAAACTTCAGATCAAGGGGATTCAAACATTTATTATAAGTGGGAAAAAATTTAATTCAAAATGAAAACAGTAAAAAAGTGTTCCATACATTAAGGCCTTGGGGTCATACAACCTTTGAGCATGATTTTTGTACTCAAGACTCAGAAATCAATTAATCAAAATCTTGGATTTGGTGTTTGGAATGCAAATTTTGTACCTAGTAAAATTTTATGACAGTGAAATAAAAACTAAGCTATTTCTCAATCTGCCATTTTAAAGATTATTCATTGATTTAAAATATTTCTTCTAGTCCCCCATTTCCCTCATTAGTCCTAATAACTATTATAATTCAATTTATGCAATATCATCCATGCAAAAGCACTTGTACAAATGTATTACAATTATGAAATAAGTAGTTAGAGTATGTGGTCAAATCCCTTAAATGAATCATAATACTACTGAAGGAGTGTTTAATAAACTTGACTACCAATGAGGGTTTCACACAGTTGGTTTAATGAATTAAATATAACAGGAAATGGGCTTTAAATTTCATAGCAAAATAAGAAAAAGATAGAAAAATTAATTTACTAATGCAAATATTTTTTAAAATACAGCACTCAATAAAATTAAAATTGCTTCATATGACAATTTTCTTCGATTGCAATTCATAATTTCTAAAATTGTCAAGAAAAATAGATTTGGTATCTATATCTCAAATCATTCTCTGCTTAATCTCTTCTTCATCAAGAAGCAATATAGTAGTAAAATCAGGCAAATTCTATTTAC
>CM034349.1:46593330-46639335 GCA_019925275.1 Mytilus edulis | reverse complement strand
CTAACTTTTAACTAAAATCTTATAAAAACTGTATAGAGGTCCATCAATAATTTATGGAGTCTCCGCTGCACCCTTCATTGTTGTCACCTAAAGTGAAATTATACAAAAGATGTCGATTTATTTGTCCATATATGTGATAACACTATGTAACTCAGAGAAAAACGTAAAAATCACCTTCGAGATCGAGTCGAGGTAGCTAAATTCATAAAAATTTAAAAGCTCGTAAGAAGAGTGGCGGTACATTTCAGAACACCACATCGTCTGTAAATGGACTTATTCATACTCCAAATTATAACCTTTAAATACATTTATGGTCATGTATATGGAGTGTTGTATTTTTTCGGTGATAATAATTACTAATTACTCACAGTAAGAGTATCAAATTCCAATACATTTCTGACAGAAATTTATTCGCCATTTTGACTAATCTTCAATCCATTTCCGGTTCTTGGTCATGTGACCTTAAAGTTGAACCGCGGGAAAATATGGTTTAGTGTTCCTTTTAAAAATATTTCGTTTTCGATGAATATTTTTTAACATAGATATTGAAATCTTTCTTTGAACTATTCGTGTTTCAAACATAAGAATATATATAATTGTTTACTTTTTACACATTGTGACTTGAATGAAGAATTGTTGCATTGGCGCAGCCACAGCTAGCCACTCTGTCATGTCATCTTCTCAGTTTAACTTATCTATATTAACATGAAAAATAATATAAATTAGATAAAAACTATGCATGCACATGTATGATTATTCTATGATACAGTAGATTCTTTAGATATACATTTGTACCACCTGGCGCCATCTTGAATGGCACAATAGCAGTCCACAATAGGTCTAGATTGTTCTTTGCTTAAATCTGCAATTTTGAGAAAGATATGCTACATAGGAAAATTATGGGTGAGAGACTAATCATTTGAATTAATGAATAATAGTGACCTATAAGTATTGCATTGTAAAGACTTATGTATCAAATACTTAATATTTGTGTTTGTTCTAATCAATTATATCTATTTAAGGAGAGATAACTCAAGTAGTGTTTTTTTTTTTCTCACATATAGAGAATCTGAGACTACTATAACACTACTATAAAGTATGGATTATGATTACAAGAGCAATTTCACTGTGACACTCGACTTGTTTGCAGTAATACTGTTTATAAAGCATGCATGTTAATTATGATATGATTTAGTGATGTTTCTTTTTTGTTTCTTTAAAGAATTAATGATTATGTTGTACTATGTTTTTCGCTGGTCATATCGAAATTTGAACATCCATATTTCCTGAGGTCATTGCCACAGACAATGATGACATTTCTAGAGTGAAAAAAATCTTTAAATCTCCCGAAAACAGAGATGCTTTTCAAATGTCGCAAGGGATAGTCAACATCAACCAAACATTTATTGATCTGCAGTGGAAAGTAAATTAGTTTTTAAGTGTTAGGTGCCAAGGCCGTAGCTACCATTGAGGCAAGTGAGGCAAATGCCTCACTAAAATTTCGACACTTATTTTTTTTTTATACATATATATGAATATAATAGTCATTTGTTGTTCTGTCTCAACCTTATTTTCTATAACTTGTCATCCTTCCTTTTAAACTATTCTTCCTGGATATAACTCAGCATCTCAACGGGTGATGTTTCTCGATTACATTAACCTATAGTAACGATAATCATCATGGATCTTTAGTTAAAAACAGGCTCTTGCAGAAAAAGGAAAAGCGACACTGAAGGTAAAGAAGGAATAATTCTAGTAAACTTTTTTTTTAACAGAGTCTGAGTATTGCATATAACTTCATTAGAACATTCATAAAACGACAAGTAGACTGACAAATAAAGTACTGGTCTTCGGAAGGGGGCAGTCCTGTCCGCGTATTCATTTCTCCGTTTCACCAACTTTTGACAAATCAAGTACTGGGCATCGCAAGGGGGCAGTCCTGTCTGCGTATTCATTTCACGAACTTTAAACTTTCTCTTTACAGATAAATGAAATATAAATAATATGAAACATGAATGCATGGATTAGTTTTTATCCATGTTTCTTTAACCTTAAAATTGAAAGAATATCCCATATTCTAATTTGATATTATTGAGGAATGGTAGAACCTTTAACACAGGATTTTGTCTTTACTTATTCGGGACTACGGAATTTCGTTTCTTTATATTCGGGGTTTCGGAATCGGACACCCCCAAACCCTAACCCCTAAATTTATAGATTCTGGAACTAAAATACCAACAACTATTTCCAGAAATAATTTTGAAATTACGGAACTACATGTACAAACGTCAAAAACTCCATTCCAATTCCCCTGTACCCATATATATACTTACTCTATAGATAGAATCATATACATGTATCTTATCTCATTCTATCCCTAGTTTGTCTACTCTTTGTCAGCATAAAAGCGAGTTTAATATTTTGTAACTCCGACTGTATGATGGTGCTTACAGGAAAACTTAATTCCCTTTTGCAAACAAAACTGTTACTACCGATGCTGCTACCGAATTGCTGATGGAGAAGGAATTGGAAGAAGACATTGATCATTGTGTTGATGATGATGTGCTACCTTTAGAAACACAGACTGCCCTGAAACAACTGAAAACTTGCAAACATGGCATAGGTGGCGCGAGATTGTGCGGTCTTGCCATGCTCCATGTTCATCGCGATAAGGATATCAGCAGACCAAATTATGATTCTGGAACGATTTTACTGAACCGGCCATAGAAAAATTTGGAAAACTCTACTGGATCGATGTTTGTTTGTTTGTTCTATGTTCTGACAGCAGACTCAAAACAGTGATATTTGAATGATTAACATATAAATTTTTAAAAAGTTGTTAAAAATTTGGAGTTAGTAAGTCTTAAAAAATGAAAAATTTATATAAAAAGTGTCCAAATTCAAAACATTATCAAACTCTCTAAAAATGACTAGAATGCAGGATTTTGCACCATTCATTTCATACCCTCCAAAAAAAATTTTCGCCTCGCTTCGCTCGGCTCAATTATTTTGCCTCACTAAAATAAGATGACTAGCTACGGCCTTGGGTGCTCGATATCTACATTAGTGGTTGGTTCTAAAAATAGGTCCATTTTGAAGCTCCTTCACGAAGGTACACCAGTTATTACTTTTTGTCGGGAGAGGGAATTCATAAGTATCAACAGATTGTCTATCCATAACTTATGATGAAAATGTATTATTAAAATAAATCTTAAATCTTTAATCACATATCGTTGTTACTTTACAATGCATTCGTCCAACACTAAAACAGATAAGACAGCCGAGCAGATTGAGACAGTAGTGCAATTCATTTGTAAGACTTTTTTTATCAAACGAAGAATACTGTATGATATATTTCATAATTACGCCGTTTTAACAAATATAGAATATCTGTGTTAAAAAAACTTTGTTACTACTCATCCCTGTGAGGGGATATAGATCATGGAAGTATATAACTCATTTTTACTTCCAATCTAATTAAACCTAGACGCACCGACCAAAATTATAATAATAGATAAATAATACGCAAGTGCGGAGATTTTATCTTATAACGTGCGATTAGATTTTTTTATACACCCCCCCTTCTAATGCCAGTATATATTCATAACTTGCCGTGACAAATCTTTCTACTGCACACCAAACATTATTTGATAATTCAAATCCATTTACCATCTATATTCTAATTTGTCCATATCTATGCACATTTTTGGTTTCAGTCCACTAACACAGTTTTACCTTGTTTATGTCACTTTTTATTTAAAATTGAGAATTGGAATAAAGAAAGTGTGAAAAAGACAACTACCCGACCAAAGAGCAGAAAACAACCTATATATAAAGCCGTCAATGGGTCTTCAACACAGCGAAAAAACTCCAAAACATATAAATAACTAAAATTACAAAAATCCTTAAAGACTAGCAAATAAACTTATCATAGATACCAGGATTAAAATTTTATATATACGCCAGACACGCGTTTCGTCTACAAAAGACTCATCAGTGACGCTCGAATAAAAAAATGTTAAAAAAGCCAAATAAAGTACGAGGTTGAAGAGCATTGAGGACCGAAAAATCCTAAAAGTTTTTCCAAATACAGCTAAGGTAATCTATTCCTGAGTTAGAATCCTTAGTATTTCAAAAAATTCAAAGTTTTGTCAACGGTTAATTTATAATTATGAACATATCAATGATAACTCAAGTCAACACAGAAGTGCTGACTACTGGGCTGGTGATACCCTCGAGCGGGGAAATAAATCTCCACAAGCAGTGGTATCGACCCAGTGGTTGCAAATAAACTTATCATAGATACCAGGATTAAAATTTTTACATATATACGCCAGACGCGCGTTTCGTTTACAAAAGACTCATCAGTGACGCTCAAATTAACAAAATGTTAAAAGGGCTAAATAAAGTACGAAGTTAAAGAGCATTGAGGACCGAAAATTCCTAAAAGTTTTTCCAAATACAGCTGAGGTAATCTATTCCTGAGGTAGAGAAGCCTTAATATTTCAAAAAATTCACAGTTTTGTCAACGGTTAGTTTATAATTAAGAACATATCAATGATGAATCAAGTCAACACAGAAGTGCTGACTACTGGGCTGGTGATACCCTCGGGGAAATAAATCTCCACCAGCAGTGGCATCGACCCAATAGTTGTAAATAAACTTATCATAGATACCAGGATTAAAATTTTATATATACGCCAGACGCACGTTTCGTCTGCAAAAGCCAGAGACTAGCTCTTGACTTGGGACTGGCGCAACATGCTGTGGGATTAAACATGTATTGTGAGTTCTCAGTCTTCCCCTTTACCTATAACTTAAGGAAAAGAACAAAAAACCACAGCCTTACGCACAGTTAAACTCATTTTAAAAAGAAGTCTGATTTCGATGTCAGAATAGGTATCAGAAGAAACGTAGCAAAAAGACAATAATGTATAAATTAACAAAGAACTTCTAGCAGTTACTGAACTATACAACCTCCAGCAAACCTCAATTAAACTAGTTTTCTAACCAACAAGACAAACGAGCATTAATTTGTTTTAAAATAGCATAAATGTAATGTTCAAATATCGTTTGTCCAGTTTACGAGGCCATTATACTCATATTTGATTTATAATTAACATACTACGTATAACCAGATTATAAAATGTCTAAAATTAATATTTTACGATGCATAGACTCGATTAAATCCCATTCCGTGTGTATTCTAGTGTAGACGTCATTCACTCAGTTACCTTCGAGGTGACCTCCGAAGACTGTCGAGAGTCATATAACCCGATATTGAAATAAATATAGATATAAATAGATAGCCAACATGTGCAATTGGCCCTATGATTTTACTAGGTCTGTAAATTCTTTGCTTTTTCTGAACATGCCTCGCTTATTCGTAACCCATATCTAGCTTAGAGGTAAATTTTGAAGGTCGCATGAAAACGGGCTCAGTAAGGTCGAATTCTTCGATTGATTTTTTTTTCAATCTTCAACCTTCAACCTTCAACATTCAACATTCAAATTCAAATTCAACATTCAACATTCAACATTCAACATTCAACATTCAACATTCAACATTCAACATTCATCAACATTCAACATTCAACATTCAACATTCAACATTCATCAACATTCAACATTCATCAACATTCAACATTCAACATTCAACATTCAACATTCAACATTCAACATTCAACATTCAACATTCAACATTCAACATTCAACATTCAACATTCAACATTCAACTTTCAACATTCAATCTTCAACATTCAATCTTCAACATTCAGCATTCAGCATTCAACATTCAACATTTGAATTTGCTTTTTTCAACATTCGATTTAATAATTCAACATTCGATTTAATAATTCAACATTCGATTTAATAATTCAACATTCGATTTCATTACATTCAACATTCGTTTTCCAACATGCACCTTCGTATTCAACATTCAACATTCGATCTCCACGTTAAAAAAAATAATCATTTTTGATTTTTTTTTTTAGCAACGATTTCAACTTTCAATATTCGATCTCAAAATGCAAATATTTTTACAATGATGTTCCGATTTTTTTCAACATTAGATGTTATTTCAACAAACAACATTCGTTTTCAACATGCGACATTCATTGTGTTTTCATTTTTTTTCAAATCTTGTTTATTTTCTAAATCTTTTTTTTATACTTATAATACTATACAGAAATTCAAGTTAGTATTAATATTTGGAATATGATAAAAACAAGGCTTTACATCAAAAATGTTTCAAAAAACGTTCTTTTGTATGGAAGATAAAACAAAAAATCCCAAAGTTCACTAGTTTCCTGGACTAGTGTATATGTCGAGTACAAGTTGTAATTTTGTACAGATTATAACAAACAAGAATGTGTCCATAGTACACGAATGCCCCACTCGCACTATCATTTTCTATGTTCAGTGGACCGTGAAATTGGGGTCAAAACTTTAATTTGGAATTAAAATTAGGGAGATCATATCATAGGGAACATGTGTACTAAGTTTCAAGTTGATGTAACTTTAACTTCATCAAAAACTACCTTGACCAAAAACTTTAACCTGAACTTCGCACTATCATTTTCTATGTTCAGTGGACCATGAAATTGGCATTAAAATTAGAAAGATCATATCATGGGGAACAAGTCTACTAAGTTTCAAGTTGATTGGAGTTCAACTTCTTCAAAAACTACCTTGACCAAAAACTTTAACCTGAAGCGGACGGGCGAACGGAGGCACAGACGGACGGACGGACGAACGGAGGCACAGACCAGAAAACATAATGCCCCTCTACTATCGTAGGTGGGGCATAGAAATGTACATGTGATAATTTTACAATGCAAAAATACAAGTTATAACATGCACATTGATTGATTGATTGATTGATTGTTGGTTGCTTAACGTCCAGTGGCAAATATTTCATGCATATTCAGGACGAGAACAAGTTCACAATAAATACAATAGGTAGGTTGATACAATAGAGGCCATCTGGGATGATGGTCGGGGAAATTTGGACTGCCACTGGAAAATGGATAGGGACAGAAATTTTGCCTTGCAACAGGCCACCTACGGACCCCTCAAAGAGTTGCTGCATGGGTTCTTAACGTGCAAAGAGTTGGGGGTATAACATGTACAAAAGTACCTCGTACATGTTATTGTAACGGTTTATTTCTTCCTCTATGATATTTTATCCTGAGGATAATTTGTCCCGGTACTTTTTTTCCATGAATGGTATTTCACAGGTTGATTTTTTCCAGAGGAGTGAAAATCTATCTGTGTTATGAGGATAGTATGTACCGGGATATAATTGCCGTACTATATTTAACAGAACCGTGTGAAATAGAGTCCCATTAACTACTATGTAAGTTACTCACAATCAATATATACCTGACTATAATTATAAAATGTTTCACAAAGGTAGAACAAATTTGCATAATTTATCAAAGGGAGGTAATTATGAGCAATTTATATTTTAAAGATATTAATATAATATATTTCCTAATCTATTTCATAGCGAAATTTTTCCTTGAATCTTACTTTTTTATATATTCATTTATATTAAAAAAGATGACTTACAACTTGATTTAATAAGACAGACAACATTTCACAGGTAAATACTATCCAGCAGTTAAACATGCTTTTGTTCCAATATATTGTATGCTATGATTTATCTTATTTCCATATAATCAACAACTACATCTCTGTCCCCAGACAAAACTATTTCTATAGTTAAAATATTATCATAATTAAATTATTCTATTACTGTTAACAGTAGTAATGCAACTAAATTATTTCTACCTTACTTTTCAATTTATATTTGTACTGAGATCTGAAAACAACTCTCTTTTACATGTATTTCACTAACCTTATTTAACAGGTCGAGACCACTACCTTATATGGAAATGCATAAATTAGCATACTTATGTTCTCGCACATGTAATTGTTTATTTACATGTGACGCAATTTATTTTTACCTAGGTTTTTGACCAATCCACTAAATGAGTAACAATGCATGATGGACTACTACGTGTTTACAACCAACTGAGAACACGTGTTATTTATTGAAATACAACACATTTTTTGGTGCAATGTGGGATTCACAATTTCGCTTAGTTTTTCATTTTGTGTATCCTCATTTATAGTTTGTGGTTCAAAGTATTCCTTCCATGCTCAGATTAACAAAGAGTTGTTTCTATGCGAAGAAAAAAGGGTTTGAATTACCCGATATGTATAGCCATTAATATGTTTGATGATGGCACGGAGATTTCATGTATTCGTCCACAAGACAGCAACGAAACAACAGCGAAAAAACCAATTACCCATGAGACAAATTTACTAGTGTAAAGTAAGCCGTCGATAACAGCCGGTGCTAATATTCACGAGTACAGCAATTTCTGTATAGATAATTTTAAGGCAAATGTGTGATCCTTGAATTTTGTGTTCGTAAAAAAGGCGAAGAAATATTTACATACATGGCAGTGTTAACAAAATCTATAAGTTTTTATGTTTGTCACATTTCAGTATATACCAAACTGTTCCCTTTGTTTTGAAGGTAGTGAAGTCAGCAACTGTAGTTTCATTTTGTTTTCGTTTTTTAACGGGCTCGGACATTCGCCAAATTGAATAAAATCATTACAGCTGATTTCCTAATGCTTGCAAAGTAAAACTTTGGTTGGCTTGCTTGCTTTGTGTGTATAGTTGTTTAAACAATATATATAGGTATAGTTTAACTTGTATATTTTATATTTGAATTTAATTTGTTGTTATCCTAATATGATTATACAATATACAAACAAAGCAAGCAAGCTAACCAAAGTTTTACTCTACATTCATTAGGAAATAAGCTGTAATGATGTTATCCTTATATGTATACATGTATGTGTTTTGTGAAAATTGCAGCGTTGGATCTAATATAAAAAAGAAGATGTGATATGATTGCCAATGAGACAACTGTCCACAAGAGACCAAAATGAAACAGAAATTAACATTTATAGTTCACCGTACGGCCTTCAACAATGAGCAAAGCTCATACCGCATAGTCAGCCATAAAAGATGTCTCGTTTGGCACTCAAACCTCATCTTCTTATTTCTATATACAAAGTACGTTTTAGAAAAATAATAGGTAATATGGCACCAAATGTGATCCAGAGGCTTTAAATATTGGAGATATTTCACATACGTCAACATGACAGTAGCCGAACGATAAAAAAAACTTCTGAGGTATATTTTGTGATAAAATTAGCAACTAACGGACTTTATCGATGGATGAAGCTATATAAAATGTATAAAGCTATATACCGTATCCGCTCAGTGATGGATCCAAAAGGGTGGTCCGGGGTTGGACCCCCCTTTTTTTGAACGATCAATGCACTTGGATGGGGACATGTAGTTTGAACCCCCTTTTTTGTCCTGGGTTAGGACCCCCTTTTTAAAATGGCTGGATCCGCCCTGCCGCTTTCATAACACTTATTTTTAGCATAATAAATATTATGATGTTCTTACTTTCAGTTCAGGTCCTGATAAATTTTACACATCCAGTACAGAAAGAAGTGTTTCAATGAAAGTTTTCGTGTTTTTCTAGGCACAAATGATTTTGGAATGACATTATACAGGTTTAAAAGAGCTTAAAAAATTTCATAGTGGACAGTGGTCATTTCATCTGAAATTTCACTGTTTCTTGTCGTAAAATTATTGCACAGGTACAATGAATAACGATGGAAAAAACCTGTTCAACAACTTTAACAAGGCGAAAAAGAAAGTCGAATAGTGAAGCCCGTAAACAATACTTTTTTAATCTGAGCATGCAAATTAAAGATTATGTATATATATATATTTTACAATAATCACATTCGCAGAACAAAAACATACATTTTTAGAATCCCAGACACTATATTAGTTGACAGTTCTTCCACTAATTCCACGTGTTTTTTCGGTTGTAGTAAACTCGTAGTAAGCCCACAATGCATCGTAGCTCATTGAGTCGATTGGTCAGTTTTTAAGGCCGTATTGGCCTTGTGTTTGGGAAATTACTATGCAAATATATTCTGACGTAAAGAAATCTAGAGTTCTCGACCTGTTTAATCATGATATTATTTTCACAATTACGATCTTTGAAATTACTTCTGGTTTTCTTCCCTATGTTTCATGATAATTATTAATCCGATACCCCAAAATAACATGTCAGATAAAAGAAACCCCTTAAATTATAGGGGTATTGCTTTAGCCCCATCTTCATATAAATTATATTGTAACATATTAAACTTGAGGCTGTCTCATTGGTTGAAGATAATAAGTCCTTAGTTGATGATCAAAATGGGTTCCGAAAGGGAAGGAGTACCATAGATCAAATATCTTCACTTACTAGTTTAGTCGATGTTCGTAAAAAAACTACGAAAATCCACCTTTTGTGCATTTATCGATTCTAAGAAGGCGTATGATATGATTAAAAGGGCATTGTTACGGGAAAAACTCACATCTCTGGGGGTTGATGTAAAAATGTGTATGGCTATTAAGTCCTTTTATAATGGGGTCAGGTGCTCGATCAGAGTCAATAGCTTCAATACAAATTGGTTTACTGTGAACTGCGGTTTAAAACAAGGTTGTCCACTTTCTCCTTTATTATTTAACATTTTTATAAATGAATTATAGCTGTAGACTTAAAATCATTTGATTTTGGTGTTGACATTGGGGGAGAAAAGGTATGTATTTTATTGTATGCTGATGATATCGTACTGTTAGCAAATACTGAGAATGAGTTACAAAACCTCTTAGATGAGTTATATCATTGGTGTACTGACAATAAAATGACTATTAATTCATGTAAGAGTAATGTTGTCCATTTCAGACCGACCTCATTTGAACGATCAAGTCACGTCTTTAAGTGTGGGGATATAAATATTGCTACTAGCAGTGAATATGCTTATCTAGGCCTTGTTTTAAATGAGTTTCTAGACTTTAGTATTACTGCAAAAGCAGTTGCTAGGTCAGCAAACAGAGCTCTATGTCTGGTTATAGTTAAGTGTAAAGCTATTGGTGGCATGTCATATGACGTCTATAAAAAACTATTTGATGCACTTGTAAGTCCTATTGTTGAATATGGTGCCGCGATTTGGGACTGCAAGAATTTCTCATTTATTAAATTGCGATTCAAATGAGAGTGTGTAGGTTCTTCCTTGGTGTTGGTAAATATACACCTAATCCAGCTATTATGGGAGACATGGGGTGGATTCCAATTTACCATACTCAATGGAAAGTAATTGCAAGACACTGGCACAGATTAGTAAATATGGAGCCAGATCGTATTTATAGGAAAATATTCATATGGGCAGATGAGGTCAGTATGAAAAATAGAATTGTGAAAAATTGGAATTTCATTGTTAAAAAAACATTTCACGCAACTTGAATTGGTTGACTTTTGTAATACAAACACTAATATTAATAAAAATATGTTTATTGATACAGTCATGTCAAGAATGTTTGATATTTATATTGAAGAATGGAAAAGTATTGTTAGTTCATCCTCTTCCAGACGGGGAAATGGGAGTAATAAATTGAGAACCTATAATATTTATAAGCAGGAGTATGTTGTAGAAAACTACTGCAAACTGTTAATGCCTTTTTGTGAAAGAAGCGCCTTTGCAAAATTTAGATGTGGGGTGGCTCCTATTAGACTGGAAACTGGGAGGTATGAAAATTTGCCGCTGGAAGAGAGATGTTGTTTTAATTGTTTTAATACTGTCGAAGATGAATATCATGTTATTTTACATTGTCCTGTTTATAATGATCTTAGACAAGTTCTTTTTACTGAGTCTCTTAAAATTGATGAACATTTTAATAGTTTTACAGATTGTCAGAAAATGGTATTTTTATTTTCGAATCAAGATATTATAAGATTATGTGCCAAAACCTGTAATTTTATTCTTAAACGACGCCGAGAAGTTTTATATTGTAAATAATAATTAAATACTTTTGTTGTATAATTTTACCATTCAGGTTTAATATTTATCATGTACATATTCTTTTAAATGATTATCGTCTCTCATAAATCTGTACAGATCGGCTTATGTATACAAAATGTATCTTTTATAAATGTATTGTGTAATTTTACACATAAGGTGAGACGTAAATAAAATATTGAATTGAATTGAATTGAATTGAATTGATAATTTTCTTTTTAAAAGGATGATATTGACTTGAATATTTCAGGAAATTTTTTCAATGATAATTTGTGAAATTATTTCCCATTATAAAACTTTTGTTTTTTTAACAATTTTGCTTTATTTCAAATACACTATTATTATTTCATAGTATTTTTTAAGGATGAGTTTTTTCTAATAACTATTCAATAAGTTAACTTCCCAGATAGAATTTCACGGCAAAGGAAAAAAATATCCCAGGGAAATATTTTGCTCCGGATAAAAAAAATAACATCAACTACAGTGACATTTTTTCTTCCGGATCAAATTTCACCCGGATATAATTTTGCTTTACATTATAACATGTACAAAATATCGCTTTAAAATGGGTTTAAGTTGTACACAATTTTTAAAAGATGTTTCTATTATGCAAGTGGATGCCAAGTTTATACTGTACAATGAAACCCTTGGTATGTCGAGGGGAAATTCCTTGGCAAACAATTTCCTGTTTTCAAAGAAGAGGATATAAATTTTGGTACGAAGTGTTAAGCAGGCGAAAGATGCAGCTAAAACTACTGGCAAAGAAAGAACGGCCTTCTGAAGCAGTGTGAGATATTGACAGCTGGAACCCTAGACAAGATAATCAAAAGAAAAACATGGGAAAACGAGTGCTATGTTGATACAGTCTGTTAAAAGTACCCTTTTAAAATTCTGGATTCTTATGAAACGGTAAATTTCTGTCCAAATTAAGAATATTTAATGTTAACTTTGCAGATTAATTTCAATCATTTCGCTGTATAACATCATAATGACATTTGACTCATTCAATGAATTATTTAATTATTTAATTATAAAAAAAAAAGCTTTCAGTTTTGCATGTTACAAAAAGAGGGGGAGATGTATCATTTCAAATGTTATGGCATTGTTCTTAACAAATTCAGTGAAACCAATTATTTACTTTGTGGCCGTTTAGGAAATGTATGCTATTATTGAGTAGAGTCACACTGCTGTAGGCCATGGTGGACTGCATTAAACATACAATAACTTGAAAACGCGCTATGCCAACTTGAAGCAATAAAAGTATTTCTGAAACTCTGTGCTCTTAAGAAAAACACAATTGCAGAGGACATTTTGTTATTATAATTGAGGTTAATGGCATGTGTCTTAAAAATAGAAACATATTTTTATTTTCAAATTTTGTACAAGTTAAAACCATTTTTAAGCAATATTTTGTACATCGTATAATATTCACAAGGTACAAAAAAATGTACTTTTGTACATGTTATAACTTGTATTTTTGCATTGTACAAATCAGAACATGTATTTATTCAGGCAAAAACTTAGACTAGGCTTTTCTTTTTTGGCTTGGATTTAAGATTAATGCCTGATTTTCCTTATTGCCACCAAGAAACACACAAAATCTTTTACAAAAAAAGTTGCATATTTTTCAGTAAAATTGTTAGTTTGTTGTCCCATATATATGTAAGAGTTGTTTTTCTATAGTTTTTTTAAAACTAAGACGTAGTTGAATGTAATACATCAAAAATTAATTAAGTATATGACCCGAGATATGACCTTATAGATATATATTTTATACCAACTGATGCACAATTTAAAAAAATTATGACATGATCCTTTGGCTAATGCATGAATATTTATAGGTTATACAATTGGTCACAGCATGCTCTCATATTACTGTTACTTAAAAAAAACCAAATTATTCTGATTTTCGTTATAATTTTAAAATATTAAACGGGTTATTTTAAACAAAAGAATGTTTACGTTAATACATATCAATTACAATTTAATTACTTTGACAATCACATAGGTGTGACTGTCTGTTTGTCCTAATTAGTATTAATTGAATTAGTGCAGGTGAAACAATACGGATAATTAAGTTTCTCCGATAATGTCTCTGCAATTACCCAAACCGGAAACAGAAATTGCGCATGCGGAATTATTTGTTGTCAAGTTTGAACATCAACTAAGAATATGTGAAAATTGTAATTTCCAGATCCCTTATACCTCCCCGCGAACGTAATAGGTAACTGTATTTAAATATTTTTAATATATCACCATATACAATATTTTAGAATTAGCAGCAAATTGTATTCAGGACGATAATTTTGGTTGAACTAAATGCATGTGTCTAAACTTGCCAGACGAAATTGCGGCATAAATAAAATTCTTCAGAAATCTCATTCTGTGCAACATTATCAACCAGGTTTATATTAATATATTGAAGATACATTTGAAACGATCTTGTTGAACGTATTCAGGGCAAACATATGTCAGGTTCTTCCTATAACTTGAACACACAAACACACGCTGGCTGGTTAGATTTAGCCTTCTGTTTTAGGGGGGGCATGCTTTTAAAGTGTTTTGTCTTTGCAGGCAATTTGTCAATAAACAAAGTGTCAATGTTGCAACTCTTTATGCCAGAGTATAACATGCAAGAAAATTGAAGAAATATAGTGTATTAAATCTAAAGCTGGATATGTTGATTGAAATTTTGTATTCTGTGGAAACAATGGAAAGATGATGATGATTTGAATGAACTCCAGTAATATTTTGTCAGTTTTTATTGCTTTGAAAGTATATGAATGGAAAAAAGTAATTATGTGAAATTGGATTTTTAATTACTTTTACAGCATCACAATGGCCACAACTAACAGCTTTCTTCAGAGTCCTGACAAGTTTTCGGGGAGCTATCCAGGACTTGCTCAGCAGTTACCACAGATTGCAACAGAAACAGAGCTGCAAAAAATGTTGGCTGATGAAAGGATGCGAAGTCAGATGCATAGAACTCATTATGAACAACTAAAAACAGAACATCATAAGTAATACTTGTTCATATTAAGATAACTCATAGTCAATGAAAATGAACTACAAATGTTAATATTTACCCTTGTTTCTGAAACACTTGAAAAAAATCTTACAATATAAACTGGCATGTACTTTTCATAAAGAAATAAACAAATGGATTGCTGACTAACGTTCTGACTCAGACAAAGCTATCAATCAATCAATACTGGCTTCTATACTATTAAACGAGAAGACCTCATTTTGTGTGTCGCTTCTCTTCCTTCTGCAATACATTAATAATCATGCCTCTGTGTCCTATAGGTCCCATGCATACTGGCATTTGTCATCCATTCTTATGATTATTCAGTTTGGGTTATGTTGGGAGAAAAACAAAAAAAAGGAGTCCCGATATTGTTTCCGTAATCAGACCGACTTTTAAGTCATAGACAAGACATCAGATTTTAATCTTTAAAACATCATTTTCATAATTACATATATATACTATGATTATACTCCTCAGTGTTTTCCTTTTTTCACTAAGGGAAGGTGGGTGTTTTAAAAAATTTACTTGCAACCGGATGGTTTTTTTTTAAATGTCCACCCGTTTTTTTTTAATTTACTATGGGTGCACGTGGGGGTCACAAAAATAAAGATTAGTATAATATTCACATTTAATGGAGTTGAACAAACATAAATAGACGTAGTCATATTAATTGTCAAATATTCTTTGATTTGATTTTTTCCAACAATTTATCTCTTTTCTCTCTTCTTTCATTTACAATTTTATGTCCTGTTTCTTGCTTTTGTGCCGTATTTTTGGCCCGTAGAACAGTAGTATCCTTCCTCTGTGACTATAAGTCATTTGAAGTCTTGCTCATATTTGTCTTCACTTGCGTGTCTTTACCGTTGTTTGGTTGATTTTTGTTCAATTTCCACAACTTCAACCTTACTATCAATTTTATTTAACTTATTTGGTCTAGTATTTTCTTTATCATCATCGTCATCTGCCTTTCTTGTACCCCGATTGATAAATGAAATCATTGAAATTTGACGATTGAACGCCATCTTTGTCAATGAAAACAAATCAGCGAGGTGCGATTAGTATTCAAATTATAACGGTACGGAACCGAAAAAAATCCGGAATTTGAAGAAGAAAAAAAAGCCGACCACCTCCTAAAATCGAAAGGTGGTCTGCTTTCAAAAGAAGGTGGTCGGCACACCCGGCTTAAATGCAGAATGGAAAACACTGCTCCTATATATAGCAGTGATTGCCATTGAGTAGAAACTTGTAATTGATAGTTAATAGAAAATACACTTTATTTATAATATGCGTATGTTCATAGTATGCACCTTATCGCTATTTGTGTGCCATTACTGGACATCACACAGGTATAATTTTGATGCAGCAATGGAAAAGTGATTGTTGTATGACGTTAATAGTTCAAGCGGGACAGATTCTCGGGGCAGCCGGGAATAGCGAGGTATATACACATGATACAGAAACGTGGAAATCATTGAATTTAACAGAAAACAAAAAAAATAACGGACTTTGGAAAAAAAGGGTGAGGGCTTAAAATAGTTGTCCTGTCACCAAGTACCTATGTCTTTTGATACATACCTTTTCTGAAATCTTTTAGGTTAAAGTTTTTGGTCAAGGTAGTTTTTGATGAAGTTGAAGTCCAATCGACTTCAAACTTGGTACACATGTTCCCTATGATATGATCTTTCTACTTTTAATGCCAAATTAGAGATTTTACCCCAATTTCACGGTCCACTGAACATAGAAAATGATAGTGCGAGTGGGGCATTCGTGTACTGAGGACACATTCTTGTTGTTTTTAAATCTGAATCATGAAAGTAATATTTCTTCTTTTAAAGACTTCAGGATGAATATGGGAAACTTGAGGAAGAAATTAAACATACTATCGAAGAAAGCAGGATTGTACAAGAAAAATACAAATCTATGTATGAACAAGGCAAAAAAGAGGTGGCTGAATTACATGGTGAATTTGAAGAGGCCAAGAGCAAAGTATGTTTATTTTTCGAGAGGAGTATTGTTTGTTTCATTTTCAAAATTTAAACAGCAGTACAGAAACTTAGCTTATGACCTTGTGTAATTTAAAATTTCATAGATCTACAAGTCTAATCTTTCAGTTAACCTGTAGATTGTAATTGTGGTGATTGACAATACAGAGCAGTATTTTAGTTTTAAAATTGCATTGTAAATAATTTTTATTAATACACAAAATCGAACTATTTATCACAAGATAAAACTCTATGTTAACTGTATTTGTTTATTCAAGGTTGTGACTCCACAGAGATTAGAGATCATTCGCATGCAAGTAATTGAAGAAGTGGAAAAAACATACAAAGAACGTTACATGAAACAGGAAGAGGAAATAGAAGAATTACGAACAGGATGCAATAAATATAAATATGAACTGTCTTTTCTGAAATCAGAGTATGAGCATGAAAGGATAGAATGTCAGAGAATTTTAGAAGAATGTAGACTAAAACATGAAGCTGAGGTACATTTTTACCAAATAAAATACACATGCATATATATATGTATATCTATGCATTGATAGTCTGTGAGGGCCTGGAGCTGTTAAATTTGTTTACCACTGCATTTGTGTATTGATACTATTATCTTATATACTTGAAAGTAATCATTGAAAAAAAGTAAATAGAAATATTATATTTTTAGAAAAAAATAGAAAGAAGCCACTTCATTTACCTCCCTTCTGTCTTAACAAACATATAATTTGCTGTTTGAGAATCTAATACAGTCTGTGTAATATTTTTAATAGTGTACACTACAACCTTCTTATTGATTAAAAACGGCCAATACGATAGGAAGTCGCATAATGATCTAACGTTACTTTGTCAGTGTATCCTTAACCCATACATGTCAACTTCTGACAATGGGAAATCATGTCATGACATGACATGATATGTCAAAAAGCGTGTGAAAACGTGTGACGTAGATGCGGACTTGTTAATATGAATGTGGTAATGTTCATAATTTCATACAAATTTGTGAATATAAAAAACAATAGATATTCTACTGTGAACTTTTATTGTATTAAACAGTGGTATGTTATGTTGTTTTTAAAGCACCACCACTAGGCACATATTCAAAACAACTGCCAGTTTCAAGTTTAGTTACATTTATTTGATAACAGCACAATACAAATGTAACATAGTCAAGTTCTGATTAGAATTCAGTGTCAATTTCTTTATAATTGAAAAGGCTCTCCCACAGTAGGAATTGATATTTGACTGAATTAGCTTCATCAAGATTTGAAAGAATGTCATAATGTGGTTTTTTTTGGCAATGTAAAATGTCATCTATTATTTCTGCCATTGCTCCCATTGATATTGACTGGTTAAAACAGGGTAGTTCATCAGAAGAAAGCTGGTACTATGAGAGCTGATCCGACAGTTCTGTGATATTTTTATCCCCATGGCCTGTAGAAATCTGTTGCCGTGTTGGCTAGTTTTGAAACTGAAATTGAAAAAGAAAAATGTTTGATAAATTTGATTTCATTAGATAAACATGTTAGATGCTTATTCAAATAGCTACATTGTATTTCTCCTCTCACATGTATTATTTTGTATCATTGCAACATAGAATGCACAAATTATGCGTTACTTGTCACTCGATCATTTAACTCGAACTCCAAAATATAATTTATAAATCTTGAATCTTGCCGTACCCATCGTTTTGGCTTAACAATCGGCACTTTAGACGACGGTACAGGCCCTGAAAGTGACCTCTCTCTGTGCACAATTCCCCTATAAAGTGAATTTGAAAGAAAGTCACAAAATCGTTAAAACTAAGGGAGCTACCATTTGATTTTTATGGGGGGGCTAGGATGAAAAATTTTGTCCTGCATTTTTTTTTAGTTGTAATCTCTGTCCTGCCTTTTTATTTTTCACTCTATTCGGTCCTGCCTTTTTTTTTATTAGTTTATCCTGACTTTTTTTACCTAAATTGTCATCCTGCCTTTTTTTTTTTTGCAAAGTGTCTCATCCTGCCTTTTTTTTTACTCAAAACTCCTGTCCTGCCTATTTTTTTCAAATTTCATCCTAGCCCCCCCATAAAAATCAAATGGTAGCTCCCTAATCACAAACTACTTACCTTTTACTGTTTGTCAATATAGAAAAATAAACAATATTGCAGCCAAACAATTACTTCGAATTTTTCGGTATTTATCGTCGAATAAGGAAAAAACCCGAGAATAGCGATATCACTAACGACCAAAAAATGAGAAGTACGAAAAAGCGTGTAATTGCGTGTAAAGTGGTGAAAAGCGTGTACACGCCATGTCACAAAATCCTCGCGTGTAAACCGTTGAAAAAGCGTGTATTACACGCGAATATCATGTCACTTGACATGTATGCCTTAACCTACTTACAAATGGTATAAGAATTTAGATATCTTGATAATTTAAAATATTTCAGCCTTGTGCATTTTGATTCATATTTGTGGACTAGGGTCGAGATATAATCTATTTACCATTGTTTACACACATGTATTCTCTCTATAAATGTAAAATGATAATTGAATTATTTTTCAGGTGTCAAATTTAAGAAAAGAAAGAGAAGCAACAGTTTCAAAAATAAAGAAAGAAACTATTGATGACTCCGAGCGTGTTAGAATTGTACAGAGAGAAAATGCACAGCTTCATATGAAATTAAAAACTTTAAATGGAGAGTTAGAGGAAATAAGAGCACATAGAGAGAAACAAGGATTTGAGACTGATAGCATTACTCGAGTTCAGCAAAAACAAATAACTGAACATGTAGCCACTGTTAAATCTCTTGAGGTATATAATGTTGTTAAACTATTTAAAGAGTTTCTTTTGTTTAAAATGTATTTAATTTAATTGTTAGTATTCACAAATCAGGAGGAATTAAATCTAGATAAGTGTCAATGAATCAGACACTCATAAGGATATTCTGTTGTTAATATTTGAAAAATGAATGTGTGGGTTTATGGTATGGTTTCTGATAATGCATGTATATAGAGAATTATAAGTTTTTTCAGAATTCAACACAATCTGAATAGTAATTGAATACTTATTATCACAAACAAATTTGAACTTGGCCCATAAATGCTTCTGATGTACATGAAGAACAATCATCTTATTATACATGTATTGCAAGGTTTGATCTGTAAAGAAGAGTTCTTTTAAAATTTATTTAACCTTGATTAGCTAGATTACAGACTGAAAAATGATACCCATCGGCTTGACATCTGTTTTTTATAGTCTCCCTGCAACCATATCATGATATTAGGACATTATGCTTTAATTCATTGACATTTTATATCTATTTCCTTGACACTATGCATCAAGTTATAATTAATTCATCTTATAGGCTGAGAGGGAGTCATTGAAGAAACAAGTTGAACAATTACAGAGAGACTTGGCACTAACAGGTGACACACATAACAAATTGACAGGAAGAATCCATGAACTTGAAAAAGACAATGTCATTTTAAAAAATAAAGTGGATGAGGCTATCCATAAAAATAAAGTGGAACTTACAAATCAAAAGATGGAGGGGTTGAAACAGAGAGGTGAACTTGAAAGAGATCGAGACAGATTAGCAAATATCATTGAAGGTATGTATTACAGTTATGATCATAATTCTTGTATAAGTAGATATTTTAAAAATTCTGCAATTTCTTTTGAACTATTCCATTAAACCATTAAAATGAATGTGGGAGTGTCAATATAATTATTATTTTTGGATATAAACTGGGTGATGTTATAAATTCAGTTTACTCTTAATGTGTCTAACTCAGTTGACTCCAAATTTTGGATAAGTTTAAATTTTCTAGTGGTCCTGAACTTTGTTCCATATAAATATAAGTATTTTGACTTCCGATGAGTTGAAATTGAAAATGTTGAAATTTCATTGACTCCAACCAAATTTACAGTCCCAAGTTTAACAAAAGCTTAACAAAAGTATGTAATGAATCTTTGAAGTCTTTTAAATCATTATACAAACAGAAAATCTAAATAGATACTATTATTTTTCTTTGTGGCTTTATAATATCAACTGTCAAGTTTTTTAGTTAATAATTTTTGGCAATTTTTTATATTCCTCAGATCTGCAGACTAAGATAGAAATTTATAAACACACTGCAGACCAACAATCAAGATCTTTACAAGACAAAGAAAGAGATGCAGTAAGGAGAGTACAGGCATCAAGAGAGGAAGAATTTGTCAAATATGCAAAATTGGAAAGTGAAAAGTAAGAAAACATCATCCAACAACAGCAAAATGAGATTTTTGTTTTGTTTATGTCTCCTTACTGTCTCTGTGATCTTGTAATAACATGGTCATCTTTTGAATGTTGGTGGTCATGGAAATGATCACTAGCTGATCAAAACAAAGTTTTGAAGATTGGTAGATGCTACTTCTCCTATAACAACACAAAAAAATAAAATAAGAGAAATGACTAGTTTGCTCCCTGTCAAAATAATGTGACTGGGTAAGGTGAGAAATCAACCAGGGGACCACCATACAAAATCTGACTCAAGTGTGTTGGTCTAGTACAAAACAGGGTACCTATTCATTTACATGTTATATGAAAGAACTCAAAGACATCATAGCAAGCTTAAAAAGCATTAAAACATACATTATTTCTTAAAAAAAACCACAATTGAATCAGAAAAGGGTTATGATTTGACTGCAAATATAGATTTTAACATTTAACCTCTGAGCGCAATATGAACTGTATTATGGCTCTTTATGCACTCAGACGGACACCAACATTAAGGTCAAATTGTGAATCACTGCTGATATGATATAACATGATATCCTAATAATGTTTACCTACTAATTTCTTTTTCACAATTCATTTATTTAGATTAGCCTTAGAGGCCAAATTACAAGAAAATGACAGGAGAAAAATAGATGAAGAAGCACATAGACATGCAGAAAGAGAGAAAATGGAGGATAGGATAAGTGCTGCTAACGATGCTAAGAATGTCGCTGAGAGAGAAGTTTTAGTATTAAAGTTAGTGTAGATTGACACAAGACAGTACATTTATAAATGTGTATGCCTAATGTTTTTTTATTAGGGTGACCATTTTCTTGAAAACACCTCAATTTTTATTAACCAGATTTTTGTGACAAAAATATTGGTTATTGATTTGGGGATGTACGGCGGGCAGTTGGGCGGGCGGCAACAAAATGTTGTCCGTGCATTTATTCATGAACCGTTCATCCAAAGCTTTTAAAATTTTAATATGTTGTTACTGACAACAAAATGAAGGTCTAGTTCAATAATGACGATTTTGACTTTTACCGTTCAGGAGTTATGTTTCTTGAAAGATTGAAAAATGGCATTTCCAGTCGTGTCCGTTCATTTACGCATGAACTGTTCAACCAAAGCTTCCCAAATTTTAATATGTTGTTACTGATGACTAAATGGAGGTCAAGTTCAATAATGACGATTTTGACTTATACCGTTCAGGAGTTGTGGTTCTTGAAAGATTGAAAAATGGCATTTCCAGTCGTGTCTGTTCATTTACGCATGAACTGTTCAACCAAAGCTTCCCAAATTTTAATATGTTGTTACTGATGACAAAATGGAGGTCAAGTTCAATAATGACGATTTTGACTTTTACCGTTCAGGAGTTATTGTTCTTGAAAGATTGAAAAATGGCTTTTCCAGTCGTGTCTGTGCATTTACTCATGAACTGTTCAACCAAAGCTTCCCAAATTTTAATATGTTGTTACTGATGACAAAATGGAGGTCAAGTTTAATAATGACGATTTTGACTTTTACCGTTCAGGAGTTATGGTTCTTGAAAGATTGAAAAATGGCTTTTCCAGTCGTGTCCGTGCATTTACTCATGAACTGTTCAACCAAAGCTTTTCAAATTTTAATATGTTGTTACTGATGACAAAATGGAGGTCAAGTTAAATAATGTTGATTTTGACTTTTACCGTTCATCAGTTATAGTTCTTGAAAGATCGAAAAATGGCGTTTCCATTCATGTTGTTGCATTTACTCATGAACTATTCAACCTAAGCTTTTCAAATTTTAATATGTTGATACTGATGACAAAATGGATGTCAAATTTGATATTGACAATTTTCACTTTCACCGTTCATCAGTTATGGCTCTTGTAATATTGGCAGGACACAAATAAATGTTAATAAATCCGGTTTGCTGTCGTTGTGACAGCCTTTTGTTCAAAGTTTTAAACTGAACAATATTTTAAGGGGAAAAAGGGGAGGGGTAGCATTCACATCTAGATCTATACTTTAATATGTCAATGAGATAGCAATTTAACAACACAAAATAATTGTATTTATAAAACTTCTAGATCTGAAAAAAGACCTTGCATTAACTACACTAAAAGTATGACATCTAGTTTGTTATTAAATTATTTAATCCCTGATGTGTAATGATTTGTTAAGTAAAGTTACTCCATTTGAAACTTTTAGATAGTACGGTTAAAAACAACACCTCAGAATATACTCAAAAAAGAAAAGGACTAAAGTGACTGCTATTGGGAAATCAAATTTAAAAAATACAATGCTAAATCCTCTTAAAAAATTATTAAAAGGAGTAGGTCCGGTAGGGACCGTTTTTTGGCCTCAAATTTCAGGTTCATCTTTTTTCATCAAAGATTTTGACCACTTTTTAAACACTTAAGTGTCTATTTCATTTGAATCAATTAATTTATGTGAAAGATTTTAATTGATTTAGTCAATAAAAACAACCCGATTCAAGCTCAAATATGAATAATCTACCAAATATGCCGAAAAATGTCACTTTTCAGATGATTTTTGTAAAAAATGAAAGTGGCCGCATGCGTGTTCATCCTCAACCTTTATGTTATGTATTATCATAAAATACAACTTACATCTCAATATTAAGGATGAACACGAATGCGGCCACTTTCGTTTCACACGAAAACTGTCTAAAATTTAACTAAAATGCTAGAATTGTGAAGATTTCAGTAATTTAGCATGACTTAATGGTGCTAGTACACAATATATGTGCATTGAATTGTCAAAAACAGCCCATATTTATGTAGCAGAAGCATTCTACTGTCCAATAAATAACTAAAAGTTTACATTTTAACAATTTTGTAAAACTGCTATATTTTGGGGCCAAAAAGGGCTCTTACTGGACCTACTCCTTTAAAGGATTAAGACTAGCAGCTGCATACATAATCTTGGAATGATATCAGATACAGTAAAAACTGTTTTTGAACATATCAATTGTTTTAACCAAAGAAATATACAAACAAGGTTGTCTCCTAGTATATAATCATAAATAACATGTTTAAAAAATGTTCAACATATTTCATGTTCTTATATTTTATTTATCACAGGACAAAAGTTAGTCATCAGCAATCTTTGAATGATCAGTTGGAAAGAGAAAGAAGTGAAAATTCAGATTTAAAAAATAAAATTAATAAGTTAGAGACTGAACTCAGCTCATACTTAAACAATGAACATGATATGACTGATGATAATATCAGACTTAGAAATCAAGTAGAATTATTAAAAGAGGAAACTAAGATGGCTAAAGATCAACTTAGAAAATTACAAGACAATCATGACTTAATTTTGTCGCAGCAACGATCATCTTATACAGATGAGAGGACAGAGCTTGATAACAGAGTACGAGAACTTCACGATAAATTATCCGAGGTACAGAAAAAGTATCAAAAAGCTCTGACACTTTACAAAAAGGTATTTCATTGACTGTTTAAATGTTTCTCTTAATTTTTGGCATATTTTATTTGTGATTTTTAGTGGTAAAGACGTTGCTGTTATTGTTATGTTGAAAACTCTTGGCAAACATGCATGTTCTTTCTGTTTGCATCTATTAAATTTACTTTTTAACAAAATTAAAAAAAAAAATTATTTATGTTTCAGTTTCAGATAAATAGGAATGTAATTCCTAAAACAAAACAAAACATTAAATTTTTCTCCTCACAGGGATATCAAAATCTTTCACCTTTCCCTTTTATTATGCATTTAGATTGTGTCAGAGTATGACAGCTGTATATACATGTGTAAAGTATTACCTTATATTTGATTGATAATGGTATGGTTTATTCGTTTGTATATATTTATTTGTTATACATTTGACAGCGTCCATTTTTCTCATATATGCAATGGAAATTAATTACTACAATAACATGTAAACTTTTTGTTTCAGTTACGCAGTAAAAGTCATCGTGTAGTAGAAAATTTAAAAGATAAACTGCAACTAACAGAAGCTAAATATGAACAGTTAGATCTGGAAAAGAAAGCTTTAGAGTAAGAATTACAGTAACAAACAAAGTTCTTTATTCTTAAGATTTCCTACTGAATTCTGTCTTCTATTGTTCCATGGTCTTTTACTCCAAAATAAAATTTCCAGGTATTGGTGTCGATTGAAAAGTATTATAAACAAGAAATAAGAGAAAAACTTTCTTATTTCATAATGTTTGTTTACATTTTCAACAAGAAACACTTTTTTTCCTCTGAATTACCTTGGCAAAAGAAGTGGTGTGGACAATGTACCAACTTTATATGGCTGATTATTTCATGTTTGGTATTACCATTGTGCAGTAATATTTTGGGTTCCAAATGAGACAATAGTAGCTGTATGGGGAAATGAAAATTCACTTGATGTTTTTTCCTCATTGAAATGCCAATTACTTCTGTTTTCATTTACATTTTACGTTTTTTTGTTCTTCAGAAAATGTGTGCCTCAAGAGAATTACAACAAATTAAAAAAGCAATGGAAAGATTTACACAGGCGCCATGCAGAGTACAGGAAATGTCTGATAGGTGGCGGCACTGTTTCTAATATTCCTATTGGGGACATGATGTTTACCTCCTTCAATGTTACACATGATGCAACCTTCTTACCAAATTATAGTTATTCTGAAGAGGTGAGAGAGTTGTTAAGGATTTGTCTACCTACTTAATCAACTTGTTTACATTCATCAATATGTATTCTGAAAGGTCTAGGTTTTTTTTATTAAAGTATATAAAAGATGTTGATTTTCAAGTCCCTCCCCTCATGTTTCATGCAGATTTTTCTTTATTCTAAAAGTATCACAAGTTATCTCCCTTAAAACAGGATTCCCTCCCACTCTATACCTTTGTTATTTTATTGAAGAATCCTGATTGTCTAGCATTTAAAAGGGATAAAATGAATAAATAATTTACATGGGTGCTGATTTACTGAACATTTACACTTATCAAAAACAATTTGATCCTTGAAAAGTAAAATTATATACACTTAATTCAAAAATCATATATATACTTTTACAGTTTAAAAAGTAGATAGTATAGCATCTCTTTTTCAAGGTAGGATAGCTGCTTAACATATATTTAAATGTTCTTTCTTTTCCTGGGGATTTTTCTTGGACTTTTTACGGATGGATGAAAACAGTAGTATTTCAATTATTTTGTTAAAAAAACATATGTACACTGATGAATTGATTTGGATTGAATATAGTACACGCATTTTTTGTTCTGGTTGAAAGGCTTAAAAATTACTCAAGACACAAGAGACGAAGTTCTTCTGATTACCCTATATATCATTTCTGTTTATTGATTTGTACCAGTATTTTTATTATCATTAGTTTTGGGTAGAGAATAGATTTTTTTAAAAACAAATGGGCATTATAGTTAAATATTGAGATATATACTAAATGGTTTTTGGTTTTAAAAAAAAAATTCTTCACAACTTTTTATTTACAATGATTTTTTGATTTTTTTGGAGGGAGGGGGTTGATAAGGTTGAAATATTATCTGTTGATTATTTTACAATCATCCATCCATCAATTAATACATGTATTCATTCATCATTTTATTTTTAAGTTAGAAAATACTGTTGCTTTCAAGAAAATGTAAACCTGTCCAAGAGGAAACTCAGTCTGTTTTTAATAGCATGTTGTTACCACTGCATTTTTTATCACCTGGTTATTTTTTTCACTAAATATCCTGCTTTTATTATCTATATATAGAAAAACATTCCTTTGTCATATTATATAAAATATGTCAACTCAAGCAAAAAGCTTATTAAATGTTATAATTAAAATGTAGATCTAATTATCCAACAGTATACACATAGTAATTCTTTAAACCAATTGAAGTTGAGCAATGTGATTGATTGAAGATAATAATTTGATTTAAAAACCTAATACCTATTAAATATACAAAGAAATTTTTCAAGAGAATAAGCAACATCAGTCACCAGCATTCACTGATAAAAACTCATTATGAAAATTTTCTTTTAACTGAATCACCTTGTCTGTACTGTATTTAAAATACTTTGGGAAAGCTTATTGGAAAAAACACATAAAATAACAGAAGCCAATTTTGTCTTTCTTGCTCTTTATTATCATGGCATGATGATTATGACATACATTCATCTAAAAAATTTCTTGAAAGGTATATATTTGCATGTATGGAACAGTTTAACAATATGAATGGGATGATTTGCTATACTAAGTTTCTGTCATTCTAGTCAGTGTCAGCCTATTTCCTTAAGATAATGAAATTTACATTTTATGGTCTTTAAACAACCTTTAGTTAAATGTAAGTTTCATTATCTTAACATGACATTTTGAAATTAAGTATTCCTGTTATTTCTTATGAGGGTTGGTGGCTTATCTTTCTAATGGCACTTCAATAGTTATAAAACAGCTATTTCAATCCTTCTTTTGCTTTGCTGTTACCCTTCTGAATATTTCTAGATGACTTTTACAGCGGTAACATTATATTATAGAAATAAATTTGCAAGCATTGTTTAATTGATAAACTGTAATTCTGACAGAATTTCAGTCACACAAATGTTTTTATTAAGTTATGTTCTGTTCAAAGGTCATGCATGGCACTGACACTTCTAAAAATGAAACCATGTTTTCATCACTTGTTTAAAAATTGTTCTTTGATTGTCTTCATTTTCATTTAAAGCATATTTAATTGATAAACAGCTGAGATATATACATGCATACTGTGTTTTCTTATGATAAATTTTTTCCATAATCTTTGGGATTCTTGCATGAAAAAAATGCAACTGTATACCCAGCTTCCATTCATTCATCAGACATTCCACAGGTTGAGCAAAGAAAAAAAATCACAAAACTATAAACATGAATACAAAAAATTATATTTAATTCTGTGAAGGGACCTTATATTACAAAAGATATAGCTAAGTGTTTCAATTTTGCACCTTCGATCGACAAGTAATAAATAAACATTTGCTTATTTCTTTTTCAGGAGCGAAAACATCAAGATGATTTAAGAATTCTAAAACAAAGATTAGAAATGGTGGAGAATAATCAACAGCATCAAATTGAAGAACTGCAGGAGATTGCTCATAGTACTTTTAAAGGATCTTTACCTGGTTTAGACGATCATGATGGGACATTAGAAAACAGCAAAGAGAAAAATGACATTGATAAATCTAGCTGATACATGTCTAATTATTGTTTCGAAATTTCGATAGAATGATGGAAAAGTACCATACTGATAAACAGTTGTACTATTGCATTTTGAAAAGGACTCACCAATGTTGATGTTTAGTTGGGCAGGGGAAGTTTTCTTCAAAATAGCTGATATTCAGTATTGAACTAACTTTATTTTTTTCCACAAGTTATTTCAGGAGTTTATTTTCAAGAATGCATATACAGAATAAATCTGTGGAATCATGAATATACCATGACTTTCAGTAAATGCTAATTGTTTTTTTTATTTATGCTGAATGGTGAAAGTAAAATGTTTCTTTAAAAATCTAGATAAGTACTTATAAGTAACGAAATTAATTGTTTCATATTAATTAGATTTATTTCATGATACTTTTTGAAGCATACTTAGTAACTGTGCCAGTACTTTTCCATCATTTTACACGTCTGTTTTCACCTGTGATATTTTTGATATTTTACTACTTTAGGTTGTATGTTATACTCAACATAGTGACATTTACCTGTGTACTTATTTTACCTCATTGCTAATTTCTTACGTTTTTGTTGTCACTCATATACAATCATATACATGTACATCTACACAAGTTTTATCTTGTTATTGTTGTTTTAATGTGATTTTCAGTTACTGTTTGTCTTCATCAGGGTTGTCCGTGTTTAAATTACTAGATTAATTGTTAACTCTTTCCCGTCCATACTATGAATGAAATATTAATGTTATATATACAGGTATGATGAAATTGA
Source organism: Mytilus edulis (assembly GCA_019925275.1). Taxonomy (NCBI): domain Eukaryota; kingdom Metazoa; phylum Mollusca; class Bivalvia; order Mytilida; family Mytilidae; genus Mytilus; species Mytilus edulis. The sequence continues at coordinate 46,610,184 of CM034349.1, read as the reverse complement.
TAATTAGCAAACAACAATCTTGATTAAATTACATCCGTGGGTTAAATAGAAACTGCCTCTAAATTATTGTTTATTTTTACTGTGACGACTCTGATACTATTTTCAAGAAAACAGAAAATAATTTTTATTTTAAGATAGTAGTATAATGCACTTTCTCTGTTGTACTCTTACCAATATTCTTGTACTCATAAAATTATTCCTGTTGTAGTAAAAATCTTTTTGTATAGTTTCATCATATTTCATTATATTTTCAAATCTTTAATCCACATTGTGTGCTCAGTTGTGCTATTCCTTAAATTAATTCTATGTCCATTCTAAGTCAGCATTTTTAAATTGTATATGCTTTTTTATTATTTGTATATATTAACTTATTAAATTATATATTTGTATATAAAATATCAAATAAATATCCAATATAAATATTAGATGGTATTTTTCCTCTTTTGCCATGTTTTGAGTTGAGGTATAAAAAGTAGATCAGTTTCTGCTGTTTTTGGCTGCATCTGCTTCAACAGAATGTTTAAGATTGTGATTATGTCATTTTAAGGAAACAACAAATGGTTTGTGACTGTTAATCTCTCATAAGTGGTATGTAATTGTTTTAACATTGGCACATTTCATTTCCTTGGAGAGTATCTGTCCTCTGTTAATAGTTTGGTTTAATATCAGTTTTAGAGGATTCATTTACTATTATGATGATATTACAATGATAATCGGTGTGTTGTATTAGTATCCATGGAGATTATTTAATACTGAACCCTTTGTCTGGATTCAGTGAATAAATTTGTGGTTAAGCAACTACTTTAAAAAAGCCTAGATTTAATTTTTTGCTTAGGGGCCAGCTGAAGGACGCCTCAGAGTGTGGGAGTTTCTGGCTGCATTGATGACCTATTGGTGGCCTTTGGCTGTTGTCTGCTCTATGGACGGGTTGTTGTCTCTTTGACACATTCCAAATTTCCATTCTCAAAGTCAATTTTAGTTAATTGTATACTAAATGTGTCAGTAAATATATTTAGTGCTGTTCTTCATCTCAAAGTGACAGTAAGAGATGTCTTCAACATGGAACAAAAAGTTTCTTCAAGTTTAAGATGGCACCTAAAAATGCTTCATGCAGAATTCTTTACAAGATATGGATCACAAAATATAAGACAGTTCATACTGATGAAGACTTTATCTGAAATATCTTGCTAATTGTTTTTTTTATTGCGTAATAATTAGGTGTTCTGTTGATAAGAAATACAGTTATATGCACTATGGTTCAAACAGTAAAGAGTTCATCTTGGTCAAGTAAAGCAAACTTGGACAACTTTGGGATCCTGTAACTTACCTCCCTTGTAGAGAATGAATATGGAAAATCCAATGATTGAAAAATTCTTGTGTAATTGCCAGTGTTTGTATCTCAATAAGATAATCATTTGTTGTCCCTGATTCTTATCTTTTTTTTAGATTAAATTTATACCTAGATTTTCATTGCTCTTACTTTAATATATAATAACAGAAGTTCATCTGGTTTCTGATTATGTTGAACAATACAAAATGAATGGACTACATAATACATAGGGAATGATGTAGTTTCATTATTTTTCATGGGATACCAACTTGTGGAATTCAATATAGGCCAGTATCAATGAAGCACACATTTTTGTCGAGCCTGCAACTTTTGTTGCAGAAAGCTTGACATAGGAATAGTGATCCGGCGGCGGCAGTGGTGTTAGCTAACTTCTTTAAAGCTTTATATATTTTAGAAGGTGGAAGACCTGGATGCTTCATACTTTGTAGATAAGATAAAAATAAGATAAGATAAGATTTATTTTATTAAAGTGTCACCATCCATTACAATAACAATATATATATACACACATAAAGTCATAATAACCTAACATTTAAGTAAAAGGATGCCAGCCGAAAACGACTTATGAGACTATCATTAAAACAAACATCTAATACATACATAAAAGGACAGCTTTGTTACATTTAAAAAGTATTTCGTAATTAAAAAAAAATTAAAAAAACATATATAATTTCTAGATGACATGTTTTCGTCGATAAAACATATGATAAAGGGAACTAGCTAAAAGAGGAACCATATTCTCATTACACATAAGATAACGAAGTTTTTCAATATCGCATAAATACTCAAAATCAACATTTAAAAGACAGGCTTTGGCATATAATTCATGTCTGATATCAGAGTAAAAACAACAATTAAAAAAAAAGTCTTTTTCATCTTCAATTTGGCAACTATCACAAAAAATACATAAACGGTCTTGTAGAGGTTCTGGTGGTCTAGCATATCGACCTGTTTCAACTTTAAGTTGTAACGAACCAGCTCTGAATAGTGACAAAATATGTTGGTGGCATCTATTATTAACTACCTTTACATAAGGCTCCGTACCAATACAAGTTTTAAACAATCTATAAAATCTTAATTTGTTACCATTGACATTATTTTTATCATTCCATACTTCATGGTGCCAAGATTCTTTTTCAAAAGTTTGTATAGAGTCCCATACATTACTCATATTAATTTCATCTTCTACATTTATAATCAAACTATATTTACGAGCTAACTGTAAAACTCTATAATCCCATGACGATTTTCTTCTAATCGCCCAGGTATGAACCTTTTTACATATATTACTGGTATTGTCACATTTAAGACGATTCCATATTTTAAAAACTTCAACTTTTAGTAGTGCATCACCTGATAAAAAACCCATATCACCTGTAGCAGCTAAGTTGGTGCTTCTTTTGCTTAAGCCTAAGAAAAATTTACAAGCATTGTTTTGCAAATTATTTATACAACTATGTATATTAATGCCCCATACACTGGAAGCATATATAAAAATGGGTTTGACTAAAGTGTCATATAATTTAGTAAATACATCAAAATTCATACCACCAGTTTTACAAAATTTTGCTTTAATAAGACCAAGTGCTCTATTAGCTGATTTATACAATGCTTTGGCAATTATAGAATAATCTGAAAATTCATTCAAAAGTACACCAAGATATTTATAACAAGCTGCATATTCAAGACAAAGTTCACCACATTTGAACTGAAAATTACTTCTTAGTATAGATTTATTTCTAAAATGAACAATTTTGGTTTTGTTTTTATTTAGAGTTAATCTCCACTTTTCACACCACTTGTTTAAAATGTCCAACTGCTTTTGCAGTTTCTCTGCATCAGGTGCAATCAATGCAATATCATCAGCATATAATAACATAGAGACCATTATGTCATCTATTTGAATACCACAACTTGCTTCTTTAATATCTGAGACTAAATCATTTACATAGATAGAAAATAAAGTCGGCGATAAAACACAGCCTTATTTTACACCAAGAGCAACAGGAAAAAAGGATGTCATAAAGTTATTTACTCTGACTGCACAATTGACATTACTGTATAAAAAAGTAATACAATTTAAAAATATACCGCTAATACCAATTTTTCTCAATTTAAATAGTAGACAGTCTCTATCAACGGAATCAAATCCTTTCTTTGCGTCAACAAAACATACAAATGTATCCTTTTTTGCATTTTTTCTACTTTTGACAATATTATCTATTACATAAACATGATCTGTACAGTTTCTACCTTTTCGAAAACCGTTCTGTTCATCACATAAAATTTCATTTTCATTAAGCCATTTATTCAAACGCTTATTCAAAATGTCAGCAAAAATTTTACATGGGATAGATAAAATAATTATACCTCTATATGACATAGGATCGAATTTACAACCACTATCATTTTTTGGAATAGGATTAATAATTCCATTTAACAATAAATCAGGCACTTTACCATTTTGAAAGCAGAACGAAATAAGTTTAAATAACAGGTCTATACATATGCTATTGCGTAAACTTTCCGCAGGAATATAGTCAAAACCGACGGCTTTATTCAATTTAGTCCTATTTACAGCGTCAATGACATCTTGTCTCGTAACAGGTCAGTTCAAAGTGTCACAGTTCCTAGTCGGGAAAACATGATTGTTTCCCTTTACCCAGTCTAAATGATTGTTATCAAAGTTGCCATTATCACCAGAATTAAATAGTTTTTCATAATCTGTTTTCCATTTGCCCAGGACAACATCAACATCACTACTAAAGCCTTCATCTGTTTTTACTTTGAATGGAATGTTTTGGCGACGTTCATTCGCAATACCAATATTACCAATGTATTTCCAAAAGTCCCGAGTGTTATTACTTTGAAGCAGTTTAGACAAATTATCCTGCTCCTTTATTGAAATTTACGTTTAGTATTTCTATTTAGTTTATCGAACTGATTACGAATATTACAAAATTCCTGTTTTAGTTTACGTCTCAGATTAGTGCAGTTTTTGCATTTCAACCACTGCTTTTCTTTAATACACACTTTATTCCATAATGAGGTAAGTTCTTCAGTCCAATATGGTTTTCGAAGCGATTTCTTCCTTTTATTCGAACTTGGTCCTGTTGGGGTCTTCAAAACGGGAACTGTGTCTTTCATCTCTTTTTCTATTAAAGTAACAAACTCTGTATATGCACTATTAATGTCTTTATTTGTGACTAGTTCGTTTTCAATTTTGTCAATAGTATCTTGAATGTGTTTATTGTTATTTAGAAAGTTCAATGGGAAGCGTTTCAAATTGTACCTGGGTCTATCTGTATTTGGTGCTTGTCCAATATTACTCGTATCGCATGCAATGTCTTTCTTTATGTTTACAGTTCAAACTATTGGTCCATGGTCCGGTATGGACTTTTCAAAGTTCAAACCAGTATCGACTATAAGATTAGACATTAAATACACGTCACAGCTTGTACACATGTCTAACTGTTCATGAGGTGCAAACACATAGTCAACAACTGACCGTCCACCCTTTGATACACAAGTGAAGTCGTTATTTCCATCAGCACGACCATTTAGCATACACAAGTTACAACTGGTAAAAAAATTAGAAGATCATAGATGCCTCATGTTACAAACTTTCCATCAGTCACATGTCCAATGTCCTTGACCTCATTTTCATGGTTCAGTGACTACTTGAAAAAAAAGTTAAGATTTTTTGTAATGTTAAATTCTCTCCTATTATAAGTAATAGGATAACTATAATTGGTATGTGCATACCTTGCGAGGTCCTCATGCCCGTCAGACAGTTTTTACTTGACCTCGACCTCATTTCATGGATCAGTGAACATTTTTATGGTGGTCAAGTCATTCATTCATTCATTCATTCATTCATTCATTCATGTCTTTATTTCCTCATAATTGAGATACAATGAATATGTACAATTAACTAAAGATCAGACAACAAAAAGAATATACGAAACAGGAACAGAACAAAAACAGTTTTTTGCATATACAGACAAATATATACACTTTAGTCTCTCAGCATTAAGGCCTTATGTAATCTCGAATGATGACATATCATGTATTGCCTAACCTGACACAACGTCCATATGTTGCTATGCAAGTCCATATCTCAGATGCTATAAGCAATAGATCTAGTATATTCGGTGTACGGAAGGACTGTAAGGTGTACATGTCCAACTGGCAGGTGTCCTCTGACCTTGACCTCATTTTCATGGTTCAGTGGTTTTAGTTAAGTTTTTGTGTTTTGGTCTGGTTTTCTTATACTATATACAATAGGTCTACTATATTTAGTGTATGGAATGATTTTAAGGTGTGCATGTCTAGCTGACAGTTGTCATCTGACCTTGACCTCATTTTCATGGTTCAGTGGTCAAAGTTAAGTTTTTGAGTTTTGGTCTATTTTTCTAATACTAGTACTATATGCAATAGGTCAACTATATTTGGTGTATGGAAATATTTTATGATCTATATGTCAATCGCGCAGGTTTTAATTGACCTTGACCCCTTTTTCACGGTTCATTGCTAAGTGTTAAGTATTTGTGTTTTGGTCTGTTTTTCTTAATTTATTAGCAATAGGTCAACTATATTTGTTGTATGGAAGAATTGTTATCTGTACATGTCTGCCTGGCATGGTTCATCTAACCTTGACCTCATTTTCATGGTTCACTGATCAATGTTTAGTTTTCTTGGTTAATGTTGAGTTTATGTGACAGTTGTAATAAAGTTTTATATTTAGGACTATCAACATAATATCAATGATTAGTAAAGAAGGTGAGACATTTCAGCGGGTGCACTCTTGTTTGTATGCAGAATGGCAAAAATTATGAAATCCTTAAAAACTGATACACACACACAAAAAAAGAATCCACAGTGGTTCGACCAGGTTAAACCTCATACCAAAATCAAGGAATGTTATCATTTGACTTTTAATAGGTCATATTTGTTTGTACTTTGATTTCTCTAAATGATTGACATATATATCTATACCCAACAAAACAATCCTAGGATATAATGTTTTTGACCCCTCAGTCTACCAGTCAGTATGTCAGTCAGTCCATCAGTCTATCCTTCAGTCAATCTGTCAATCCTGATCTTGACAACTCCTCTGAAACCACACAATAGTGTTTCTTGAAACTTTTTAGATAATAAGGACATACAATGAAGATGTTCATATCAAAAGAAAATTATGATTTTATTTTCTTTCCAGGAGTTATGCCCCTTTAATCTTAAAAATTGGCTGAAATATACTACTGCAACAGTTTGTCATCACAACTCCTTTCAAACAACACAACAGATTTCCCTGAAACTTTGAAGATAATGATGACATACAGGAAATTATAATTTTATTTTTCATACTGTGTTTTTGAAAGATGTATTTCTATTTGTATCCATCTGATACGTTAAGACTTTTACATCTGATTTTTATAGTTTTTTCTTATGTTGTACTGTTACACAACTGTCCCAAATTAGAGGAGGGTTGGACGCCAGCTAATATGTTTAACCCAGTCAACATTAATTAGGCCTTTAGTTTTCTCATTTGAATTGTTTTACATTTGTCATTTATAGCTGACTATGTGGTATAGGCCTTGATCATTGTTGAAGGCAGTACAGTGACCTATACTAGTTGTTTATTTCTGTGTCATTTTGTCTTTTGTGAAGAAGTGTCTCATTAGCAATCATACCACATCTTTTTTAGAATTTATTTTCCTGTCTAGTAAATTTTTTATGACTCTTTAATCAATGATTAAATGCCATGTACCACAATAATCATATAAAACTTTTATCTAATAATTTATTATTGCACATTCCCAACAAATCATGATATTTTGGACAAATATTGTTACAGGTATCCATGGTAACACAATCACAAACATCAAAAATTATCAATGAGATCACTACCTATGTCACATGGTTAAATCAAAAACTGTCATCATCAATCATTTTTGAGATTACTATCCTCACCACACTGATGTTTCTCAACATCATTTGGTTCAAGACTATCATCACTATCATGATTGGCATCATTGCAAACATGATCACCTTTTAGGCTATCATTATCATAATCAGTTTGTAAACTATCATTAAATACTTTGTCCTTTCTGAGACTAACATTGGGATCATGATCATGATTATCTTTGAGACTATCATTTTCACTGTCATCATGATTAAGACTATCATTATCATCATTATCATGATCTAGACTATCCTCACTTTTGTCTTCTTCATCAAACGAATCATCATCATAGATAAGTTCATCACCCTCATCATCTCCAAAAGTCTGTACATTTAACCCAATCTTCTGAGACTGAGCCACTGCTTGTGCTGCTAACATGGCAGTGAAGGACAGATTAGCTCCTGATAACCTTTCTAATCTATCTTCCACAACACCCTGTCTCCCAAGAACAGGAAGTGCTATGAATTGTGGGCCAGTTATAGTTTCTGTACTATTGTTCATCTCATCTTCAGGTGGACAATAAACATACTTCTGTTTTTTAGGTCTGATAATACTTTCAGAAGTTTGATTCTTTTCGTACTGACTTTGACTGTCAACTGTATTTATTGAATTAAATGTATTAACAGTGACTTCAGTGTTTAACTGTACCTCATTATTACTACCAGTCGTAACTGTTTTTTCAACATTAGTTTTGTCATTATCCTGAACATGAATTGTTATTTCTTCCTCTTTTAATTTCTCTTTTTGATTTAAATTCTTATATTGATTATCTGGTCCAGTTTCCTGTGAAGATTGTTCAACTTTATCATTTTCTACATTATTGTGACTTTCAGTTCCTTTTGACTTTTGAAGAGCAGCCTGTTCTCGCTTGGCAGTATCCTGAGCTCTGAAGGATATCACAGATTTTAATTCTGTCAAAACTCTTAATGCTTCTTCTTTTTCTCTCTTCTTCCTTGCCTACAAATATAAAACAATAAAGCTTATGGTGGTAACTAACACGTTGACTAAAATTGATTTCGGCTGATTTATTTTTATAAAATTTCTACAAAATTTTTACTTTGATCCTTTGATAAATTATAAAAATTTCAAAAAAATTGAACTAGACACATAATAGAAACCAGGTGCTCCGCAGGGCGCAGCTTTATACGACCCCAGTGGTTGAACCCTGAATGGTAGGGGCAAATTTGGTCACAATATTCAAGCTTGATTCTGTCTGAATTTGGATTGTGATCAAATTTTTGACATAATATAGGTTTTTGTCACAAAATTAATGTGGTCAAAGATCTAACAAATCTATTGCACAATACTGTGCAATTAAAGATTTCTTCTTGAAACTTCTTTGAAAAAAAAGGAAGCCGTTCAAAAAATGGTAAACAAAAAATCCCCCCCCCCCCCCAACTTTTTGAACCCCCCTTGGAGCAATAAGCAATAACCCTTAAACTCAATCCCATGCTTTCCATTGCAGTATTGAAACTTGTAGTACAATTTCAGAGAGATCAATAGTTATTGTCATGATTGTTTGGAAACTAGAAACATGCTTCTTTTTGGCCCTTTTTTGGTCCCTAATTCCTACATATTTTGGTCAATTAACCCAAAACTTAATCTCAGCCTCCCCTTTGTTATATGGTACATTGTGGTACAATTTCAGAGAAATCCATACAATTACACATAAGTTATTGTCTTGAAACTAGAAAAAAGCTTGTTTGACCCCTTTTTGGCCCTGAATTCCTAAACTTTGGCTCCATAACCCCTAAAATGAATCCAAACCTTCTACTTGTGGTTTTAAACATTGTGTTATGATTTCAGAGCAATTGAAATACTTCTACACAAGTTATTATCCTGAAACTAGAAAAATGCTTGTTTTAAGCCCCTTATGGGCCCCTAATTTCTAATCAGTTGGGACCATCATCCCCAAAATCAATCCCAACCTTCCTTTTGTGGTATTGAACCTTCTGAAAAAATTTCATGAAGATCTATTCACTTAAACTAAAGTTATTATCCGGAAACCAATGTGTCTTCGGACGACGACGCAGACGATGCAGACGACGACATCATACCATTATACGATCCCAAAAAATTTTTGGGGTCGTATAAAAATTGGTTGGATATATAGTAGTTTCACAAACACTAATTTTGACAATTAAGAAGCTTCATATTTTCTTCACTGTAGAACGTGATTAAAACGTTCAGTTGATTTTACACAGTTATCTCCCTGTAGTGTTTTGTACCACCTTAAATCTTTCGAAGAAAAAGAACTCTTTAGGTTCTGGAGGTATACAAGTGTGGTAACTTTAATATCTCCTATCTAGTAAAAAGATTTATACTTGATGGATATTACTAATATATCATCAGGTGGGTTCAGATTAATATCTGATGTATTTTAAAAGCTAGAAGAGTGTTTAATTTGCTAATTTTTCATACTGATTAATAAGATAAACATTTTAATGAAAATCAATTTTCATAGCAAAATTTTAAATAAAGATTAAAATGAACACAACTAGTTTTAATTTCTTTTACTCATGCATTTTTTAAGTTTATTTTGAGGTTATGCAGTTATTTACTATCTTAACGTATGTTTATCACAGTCAATAAGTCTTTTGATTGCTGAAGTTTTGAATAAAAATGATAAAGTTTATACCTTCTCTTCTGGACTAAGGAATTCATCCCAAGTATTCTCTATCATATCTTCCTCATCCTCATCATTGTATGCTTCAAACACCTGTAATACATTAGGTTTTTATATTTATATATGAGAACTTTATAAAACTGATTAAGTATCTGAGGCAGTGCATTTTATACAACTCATGGAAAATATAACAAAAAATTGCAAAATGTGTCAATTTTTTCTTAACCTGTAGCTTGAAAAATAGCTGGTTGACCTGTAACATTTTCAATTCTAAAATTAAGTTCTTTTACCACATACATGTACAACTTAAATTACACAAGGTTTAAAGATAACACTTAAATAAAGTAGCCCCTAAACATGAGATGTTCCTTTTAAAATCTTCATCATTTCCTAAAATTATGCTCCTATCAATTCAAAGCATCTATAAATATATTATTAACACATTTTTTTAGTATTGTAACACTGGACACACCTTGTGAACACAACTCCTCTGAATGATTTACAGAAACTCTCATAACGATAGAATTGTTTGCCATCTGAGTTATTGACCATATTGTACCACTATTCTGATTCAACCATTTTTTTCAGGAGTTATGCACCTTTTAATATTTAAAAAAATTGTGACAATAACATCAATGTGTGAAGTTAACCTTATTTAACCCTTTACTCCATAATGACCCCTTTTGACGCCTGTGTAGTGCCTCAGTTGAAACATCTTGCCTAATGACAAATCTGTATCAGACTTGATAAAATTTGTATCTAATATAAAATGGATATTTATGAGAATATCTGACTGGAATTTCATTTATGAAACATTTGTTTTTTCGCAATGCATTAATACTTTAAACCTGATGATTTTTTGTTTTGAAAAAATCCTATGCGAAATCAAGTACTATTGTATCCCAATAACATGTATTGCAACACACAAACAATATAATATCTCATTTACAGCACACTGGGGATGTAATGCCTTACAGCATAGACATCTTGTTGACAGTTTATTTACAAGTCATTTCCAATACCTCATCTTCTATAACAGGATCTTCAAGTCCACACTGTTTAAGAGGTTTTGGTTCTAATGGCTTTATGGTTTCAGTCTTTACACTGTCTTTCTGAACTGAAAATAGTAAATAAATTCTTTATTGCGCTAGATCACTTTATAATTAATCTTATCTAGAAAAAAAATAAAAAATAAATAAAAGCAATAAAAAATAAATAATGGCATAAAAATTGGTTAACACTTTTATTTATGGTTTATGGCATGAAAGACTTAATATCTTTCAATTACTTTCTGTTGCAAATTTCAATTACGGTAACAGTATTGAAAAGAAATCAAAGTTATACATAAAATAAATAAGAAATAGGACAGTAATATAATGACATATGTTACATTGACTTACATGATATTATTCAGTCAAGCATGTTTCTATTATCATTTATACAAAATGCTAGATTACATAGATGACATAAAACCGCATGTTTTCAATATCTATTATATGTCTCTGAATTATTTTAGAAAAAAATAACAAATAGATATTTTTTCATCAATTATAAAACGTCATCTGTTTCCAAACCCAGATGGTGAAGGAAAATATTAGAGCAAACCTAAGCCATTATCACACACAAAAAAGATCACAAGACTCAAATTGATTGTAAGTTATGCATAAAATAGGTTCAATCTGGGAACAGTATAAGTCAATATATATATTCCTGGTTCAATCAGTAATATTTCAGTAAATAAAAGTGATAATGCATTTTTTTTCTTGATTTTCAGTTAAAGTTCAACAAAGTTGTATAAAAGAAAAGGAAACTGATATGCTAAGTCTGCATAATCATTCAAAGATTTGTTAATGTAAAAAATGTTAACATTCTGTGCTCACAAAATATTTAAATAAGCTGTTTTTGATAAAAAATATAAAAATAAGGAGATGTGGTTTGATTGCCAATAAGACAACTATCCACCAAAGTTCAAATGAAGTGGATGTAAGCAATTATAGGCAACCATACGGCCTTCAACACTGAGAAAAACACATACTGTATAGTCGGCTATAAAAGGTCCGACATGAAAAATATGAAACAATTCAATTATGAAAACTGAAGGCCTAAACTATAACAAAACAATTTACGAAAAACAAATATGACAGACATGAACCAACAACAACAAATGAACTGTAGGCTCCTGACTTTGAACAGGGTCATGAATAATGTGGTGGGGTTATACACATAAAATAAGAACAAACTATAAAACTCAGTTGAATAGGGCTTTACTCATAAGAAGAAAAACATCTCACAAAAACAAAGACCAGTTGTAGCATGGTATTTATATACCCCTAACAACAAAAAAGACACAAAGTACAGATTTGAGACTACTTGCATCTAAGACTTAAAAATATGCTGTTTTTGACAAATAGGTATGTCACCTTTGTATGAAAATTTGATGGCATTAAAAGCCATAGTTAAAATTTAAATGGAAGCACTTTAACATGCAGTCTGTCGATACCCGTAACTTGGCATTGCACAAGGTCATGTTTTTCTCTGGCTGTTTATGACGTCTTTACACTAAATCCATTGGATGTTGGATGTGTACGGATTGATAGTTTAGTCTTAGATGCATGATTGTTTTATTAGTTGTTAGTGGCTTTGAACTAGCTGTCAGATAACTGGGAGTACTCTCAGATCTGTTCATCGTGTCTTGTTGTGTCGGGATGTATAAGTACCCAGCCACGTCCACTTGTATTTTTGTCCATCTGATGAGTTAAGCCTTTTTCAACTGATTTTTATAGTTCGTTCTTATGTTGTACTGTTATACCACTGTCCCAGGTTAGGGGAGGGTTGGGATCCCATTAACATGTTTAACCCCGCCACATTATTTATGTATGTGCCTGTCCCAAGTCAGGAGCCTGTAATTCAGTGGTTGTCGTTTGTTTATGTGTTACATATTTGTTTTTTTCGTTCATTTTTTTACATAAATAAGGCCGTTAGTTTTCTCGTTTGAATTGTTTTACATTGTCTTATCGGGGCCTTTTATAGCTGACTATGCGGTATGGGCTTTGCTCATTGTTGAAGGTCGTACGGTGACCTATAGTTGTTAATGTCTGTGTCATTTTGTCTTTTGTGGATAGTTGTCTCATTGGCAATCATACCACATCTTCTTTTTTATAAGTCCTCATACCTATTGTTTGTGTCTCTACAAGCAGTCAATACAGTTTTTTTAAATAGCTTAAGTTCTCTTTATATCTTTATTCATTTGCGATTTTTTCTAGTATACTTTACCAATCAGCGAAAAATTAATACACAGCGAATTTTAACATGCCCATTTTGTCATAAAATCGTTAAAAAAAACTTAGCTGATGATCAGTTTGGGGCTCCTCTAAAATTGTCCAACAGTTTAAAAAACTATCACCTAGCGTGGCCAAGAAATTTTTTTTGAACCCCATCTTACATACAATTGTTGATCTGTGCCTGTCATTGTTACACAAATTTGAAATATCTGTGACCTTAGTATTATCATTTAAGCATCAAACAAAATTATTCTTCAATAAAATACTTAACAATAAATAAAGATAAAATAACAAGTGAAACTGGGAGCTACTGCTCATTGATGATACCCCCGCCCAAATACTTGGACGGTTAACAGAAGTTGTCGAGTGATGAATCTGAAAACGCATCAAACCGTATAGCTGACTTACATTAACCGAGATTCACTTTTTGTCAAGTATTGAGTTGCGAGTTATAAAAGTGGAGTTGCGAGTTACGAAAGTTGAGTTGCGAGTTACAAAGTCGAGTTGCGAGTTACAAAGTCGAGTTGCGAGTTAAGAAAATCGAGTTGCCAGTTACAAAAGTCGAGTTGCCAGTTACAAAAGTCGAGTTGCGAGTTAAGAAAGTCGAGTTGCGAGTTACAAAAGTCGAGTTGCGAGTAACAAAAGTCAGGTTGCGAGTTAAGAAAGTTGAGTTGCGAGTTAAGAAAGTTAAGTTATGAGTTACAAAAAGTCGAGTTACGAGTTACGAAAGTCAAGTCGTGAGTTAAGAAAGTCGAGTTGCGAGTTACAAAAGTCGAATTGCGTAAAAATGTGGAAACGAATCTATTTAAATTTTTTGGTGCAACTTTTTAACATTTTGGAATGATGATTGCTTATAGAATTATATACAGTATTGTTTATTTGTTATGTTGTTTGGACTTCATTTAAGTCTCTTGTAAAAGTTAAATGGATTGCTTACATAATCACTACATACAGTATTTTCTGAAGATGCAGATAGCCTTTTGAAATACAGCGGATGGCTTGCAGTTTAATTATTATTAAATTTCATAGCTAGCACCGTCATATTAAAAGTAAAGGAAGATAGCAAACAAACTATAGTACATATATGTAAAAGACAGGGCCCCTTCTACAGATTTTCGTTTCGAGTGGGCTTTTTGGGGCAGCTGAAGAACCCGGCAATATTCGTTAGGGACCGCAAAATTAATTCTCTGGCAGTGACATTCAAAATTACGTACATTTGTACATTAAAATTATATATGTCTACATTGGCTAGAGATGATGGGGAAATGATGGGCATGCATAAAACCAGTTTAAACCTGCCACATTTTTGTGTCTGAACTAAACCAGGAACCTTTAGCCTTTGCTGCTCTTGTATGTTTTTTTAAATTTTGGTTTCTTTATATTTAGGAGCATAGAATGGCGTCCATATTCTTGATTTAATGAACATTGTGTATCGGGGCCTGCTCTGGGATCCATCTAGGTGTACGATTTCTCGATGTGTTGAAGACCCAATGAACTGAACTATGAAAATGAGGTCAAGGTCAGATGACACCTGCCAGTTGGACATGTCTGAGTTATGGGGTTTTATTCATTAAAAAAAGGGGGATTTTCCAGTTTTCAGACAATTATTCAAAAATGTTTTCATCAATTTGCAAGAAACTTTGGTCAGTTGTTTATATCTATTGACATGAGCTCCCTTTTGATTTTCATGGTTCAGTGACTACTTTAAAAGATTTTTTGTAATATTAATTTCTCTCTTATTATGAGTAATAGGATAACTATATTTGGTATGTGCATACCTTGCAAGGTCATCATGCCAGTCAGACAGTTTTGACTTGACCTCAAGCTCATTTCATGGATCAGTGAACAAGGTTAAGTTTTGGTGGTGAAGTCCATATCTCAGATACTATAAGCAATAGGTCCAGTATATTTGGTGTATGGAAGGATTGTAAGGTACATATGTCCAACTGGCAGGTGTAATCTGACCTTGACCTCATTTTCATGGTTCAGTGGTTATAGTTGAGTTTTTATGTTTTGGTCTCTTTTTCTTATACTATATGCAACAGGTCTACTATATTATGTGTATGGAAATGTTTTATGATGTACAATGTCAAGCAATAGGTCAACTATATTTAGTGTATTGAATGATTGTAGTGAGTACATGTATTTCTCGTTTGGTTTATATGACCTTGACCTCATTTTCTTGGATAATGTTAAGTTTATGATATAGTTGTAGAAAAGCTTTATATTCAGGACTATCAACATAATATCAATGGTTGGTAAATTTACAGAAGGCAAGACATTTCAGCGTGTGCACTCTTGTTTTTGAAAAGTAATAAACTTTAACATTTGGTTCAATACACAACTGAAGATTAAATGCAAAATATCATTCAATAACAAAAACTAAACAGGCAGTTTCTCTCTATCTAATATAGTTTCCATGTAAACCACAAAAGAGGATATCCATAAAAATTGTCATTTAAGGATAATTATAACTCCGATAAGGAGTGGAGTAACAATTTTATATCTTGTCCTGTTGATAATTTTTTGTTGCTGATAGTTTCTCTCCATCTGTTTTTATACTATAGTTTCTGTAAAAAATCACAAAAATATCATTTATGGGAAATAAACTGACAATTTCAGCCATGTTGACTTATTTTTAGATCTTGTCCTCTAGATTTTTCTATTGCCAGTTTTTCTCTATCTTCTACACTGAAATGCAGTCAACTTTAGAGTTTGATAGTTCATTGATAACATTCTGGCGTATCACAAACAAAAAACTTGTAACGTCTCATTTCATTGGCCGAAAGATTCAAATACAACATTTGTAGTTTGCACGTGAATTGACACAGGTGACTGACTATGGAATGTACTATCTTACTACAAACGTAAAAACAAGGATTTGACAATGTATAGTTTACAAATCTTTGGTCAAAAGAATTAAATAAATGTTTTGTGAATTTCAAATTGTTGTGTCGAAATATTATACTGCAGCAACATAATTATCGTGTACATAATGTACCGCATTTTGAAACATATTAGGATAACATAAAATACATGTGCCGCTTTTATACATGATTAAGTAACCACTTTTAATTTCTTTCAATGTCGTAGTTACTTATAATAAGGATCTCATAATGCTGATCCATTACAATAATTACAAAAACATAAAAAAGTTATAATGGGTTGCATATTCATCTTTTAGTGTTTTCATGCTATAAAACGAAGATACAGAAAGTTACTCAGTAGCTAAGCGTTCGGTCATTAAGAATTTACGTATCATAAACAGAGCAAATTGTCCCCGAAATATAGCAACAAAAACAAAAATAATAATCGTATTATTTGTGCATGTGAATGAAGATGTAGTATGCAATGCATCATGATCACCACGAAATTCAAATGAATAAAGTGAAGGCATTTTGGTGTAAAAAGGATTGAAATGTTACATCGGCGAAGATTTTTTCTTTTGTATATATGTGTGGAACTAAAAAAAAAAACATCTTATCGTAGTTTATAAGGAACAATATAAATATACTTTTTTCGATTTAAATTGGCTAAAAACCTCTCCTTTAATTTAATACCGTAAGAAAGTGATATGCATAACATTGTTAAACTATCCGCCAAAGTAACGTGAAGTATGCATGCGTATTTA
>CM034349.1:46481124-46581786 GCA_019925275.1 Mytilus edulis | reverse complement strand
AAAAGGGGGGCATTGGCTATCAAAATTTATGTTCGACATTTGACTCAAATTCTCATATTAGATTTAAACATACAAAACAAATATACAAATCAGATTAGCCCTGAAATTAACAGTCAACAATATATTTAATCCATAATATATATCAAAATTTAAAGGGTGTATTTTAGACTACACCCCCTCTAAAAACGATTAAGATGACCTCTGGAGACCCCCAACGGTCACATTATCCGTTATAAAAGGGCCCCGGGTTGAATTTGTGACCACAAGGCAATAAACTTTTGGAATGGATAAAGTTCACAACTTTCAAAAGGATAATTACAAAGATGTTTCCACCATAGCGGGTTATCCTGGAAAACCCTGCACTAAAACTGCAAAGTCATATCTCAAAATTCAAAATATCTCTACATACTTACATCTTTGATTTGATAAAAAGATCCATGTTTGGTTGTTTCTTTTCTCCATATTTTTCTTTTAAATTTTCTAAAAACTGTTGGTCATCTTGTTCAAATGCTTTTGACTTTACAGCCAACAAAAGTAATTTTTCTTTGTATAAATTCTCCTGAAATGTAATGATAACAATTTTTAACTTCTTTCTTTTCCTTAAATAGTTTTGTTATTTTTATACTTCAGTCATAAAACATATGAAAGATTAAGACTTCAAATTATTGGTGAAATAAACAAATAAATTTAGAAACTTCAGCCAGGTATGATACCAAAGTCATTAACTTGTCGCCAGGTAAAATTTCATACAATTTATTTTTCTAACTTCTACCAATTTAAATCAAGATCGATATTGTTAAGAATTGGAAATTTTTACATATAGGAATATGTTGGCGCCAGAAATATCGCCAGCAGCCATATTATGTCGCCAGATGAAATAAAAAAAATCGCAAATTGCAACATTGGCGATGCACAGCGCAGTCCTGGGGTATCTAGTAAAGGGGCATTGGCTATCAAAATTTATGTTCGACGATTTGACTCAAATTCTCATATTAGATTTATAACATACTAAAACATATATACAAATGCAGATTAGTCTGAAATTAACAGTCAACAATATATTTAATCCATAATATATATCAAAATTTCAGGTGTATTTTAGACTACACCCCCTCTAATTAACGATTAAGATGACCTCTGGAGACTCCAGACGGTCACATTATCCGTTATAAACATGGCCCCAGGTTGAATTTGAAAACAGTTGTTGGAAGTCAGAGCAATCTCAGACTAGACTTATACATGCATAACCAATCACTAGCTAATGGGTTAAATTGAAGGTCACAGGAATATCAATTCAAATGAATTTGAATTATTCACTTTCAAGTGGATATCAAGTGAATTATTCATCAGATATTTTTCTTTAGTAAGACTTTTCTTATTTTGACCAAATTGAACAAAATTGGCTGCTAAAAGGGAATTATTACTTTGTTATTTCACTTTTATAAATGATTGAACTGAATAAAATCATATATCTTTTTTTCATATCATACTATTCTAAAAATGTTGCAAGATTGAATATCATTTTTAAGTATATATATATTGACCTGCATGTAAATCAAACACGACATAGAGGTCACCATGACAATGATATTCATTGACATATAAAAGTCATTTCCTCAAGAAATAAGGTAAATAATAGTATCAAAGAAACTAAAGCATGACATTTTGGTCAAATTCACTGATATTTAGGTCAATTAACTGAAATCAAATAGGTTATTAAAAATCACTACATACATGTACATGTATAAGTTGTAAAGAATATATACCATCATATGTTTCTGGGGAAAAGGTTTTTAACACAATAACTTTAAAAGCAAACATTTGTACAAAAACATATAGCAAGATGTAACAATATATATTTGTACATATGTCCCAGACACATTTGAGCTAAACTGCAAATTAAATTCAGTTGTTCATCTCTAATTTTCGCTTTTTGTAAAAACTTTTTTTTGTTTGCAATAATTAATTCTCAAATGTTTAACTAATATGTGAACAGCAATAAAAACATTGATATGGTACGATCTTAAGTACATGTTACAAATAATGATAAAAAACATACCAAGTTAGTTTTCTCTTCTTTTAAGATATTTATTCCCAAAACACTAATGATAAAACAATACATGTAAGAGTACCAGCATTGCAACTAAAATATAAAATATATCAAAATAAGACAAAATAATTACGTAACCGTTTCTGGTTATACTCAACCAAAAATATATATGGTTTGTTAATGTTTTGATATAAATATTTTTTAACAATATCCCCCTTTTTACAATATTTGAGTTAAGACCTGATATAGGTGAATTACAGGTAATTATCACGATGCTAGTCCTTATGAGGACCCCCTAATCCCTTATGTTGTTTTAGTCTAATTATCAAATGTTGGAGAAACGTGACTAAACCACTTGGTCTTCCTTCATTTTCTTAAAATTTTAAAATCCTTTTGACCATGCCTTTTATCATTGATGTACACATGTACATATACATAGGCTGTAAAGTGTCGTCTGCTCTATGGTCGGGTTGTTGTCGCTTTGACACATTCCCTGTTTCCTTTCTCAATTTTAAATAGGTAATAATTAATCTACAAGAAATATGCCATCGAAATATTGACAAAAACTGGTATTTCATCTAAACTGGACATGGATGGAGAGTTGTCTCATTGGCATACATACCACATCTTCCTATATCTATTAAAACTTCTTCTTTGTGTATCCAATTGTCACTAACATGAAAACATATGAAGAATAACTTAATTTCAATCTATTTCAGTCTATTTAATTGCTAAATAATTTTTGTAATGAAATTACGTCTGTCAAACCCTGTAATAAGTGATGATACTGGATTTGTTTAAAAGAAAGGAGCTTTAAATATTTCTTAAAACAAAAATAAATAAACTGTTGACAAAGAGAATATGTCTCGCTTATCAACATAAAAGTCAGAAAAAGGCAATCAGGTGGACAGCAACATTGCTTATTTATTCAGTCAACTTAACTATTAATGACACTAGAGTTCTCTACACCCCATGAATCAGCGTGTGACTACTTCTAATTAATAATACCCTAAGTCATATTAGCACAACTAATGAAGGTCATCAATGAATTACATGTTATATGATTTAAACTACAATAATTTTACATGTACTTACTTGTGTGCTGAAATGAATCTTAGAAGTATTCTCTTTTTTGACAGTATCTGATTTGTTGGATTGAATAACAGTCTCATTCTTAATATCAATCCCAGCTTCTTCCAGATGTTTCATCAATGGAGAATTCTACATAAAAAAAAATGTACTTAATTTAAAATTTGTAGTGTCATCATGATACCAATGCTCTAAGCTAAAACCTTATACAAAACTTGATCAAACAGAACCAAACACAAAAACTTTATCTTTAAGGGAGCTACTATTTGACTTTTATGGGGCAAAGATGATAAATCTTGTCCTGCACTTTTTTTGGTTGACATCAGTCAGGGATCTCCATGGATGAAAATTGAACGATGGAGGAACTTTCACCATTACAAACCGTGTCTACGCTGTATGAGGGGGGATAGGAGGGGTCCTGATCCCGAAATCCTGGACTTAAAAAAACGAATTCCCGAGGTCCCGAATTTAAATAAAGTAAATCCTGATGTCCCGAAATCCGAAAAAAACGATTCCCGGATCCCGAAAGGGTCAATCCCGAAATCCCGAGCTTAAAAACACCTGATCCCGATAAAGGTCCTATCCCCCCTCTTGTACAGTGAAGCGCGATCGGAAGTGTTTTATCCCTTCATACAAGGAATGGTGAACATGCTAATTCATTGCTTAATTGCTTATTTAAATTATATTTATTTGAATTTTCATTATAGAATTAGAAGTATCAATATTTTCATTTATTGCCGTTTTTAACCATTCAAATGCCAAGTCTTCATGGTCCCCCCTTAGTCGAGAATGACCAAAAGCTGTCATGAAGGTCCCCATGTAGATTTCTTGCATTTTTGGTAATTTTTATGGAGGTTAAAAATCATATGATGTGGAGCTTATTTTTCATGGACACGGTCAAATCACAGGCACTTGTTTCTATCCATAGGAAGGTCGACTATCCATAAGGGTGCAAGCTTCCCAGTAATTCCAAGGTGGTTCATATAATAAGTAATAATACATTCCTTTAAACACTTAGCCTTGTTAATACAGCTAAGTTTATCCATTAAAAGCCTTGCCTCATTGATTTACCATGGTTAATCAAAAATGTATTAATTTAATTAAAAAATCAAAAAAAAATCAAAAATTATTTTTCAAGGCTATGCATTTAGTTTCTGTGCAATTCTCAAGAGTTCCATAGAGCCCGCTATAAATTATAATATTTTTGATTTATTTTACAAATAACAATCATATGTTATTACAGAATTAGGAAATTTAAGAAGTAAAGAGTAGACAACTCATGAAAGTATCCGTAATAACACATGCAAGTTATTTTCTGTAATAACCCTATAGAGATATCTCTGAGGTATAAAGCCAAACAATTGAGAGCTCTGATAAAAATGTGACAATTATGTTTCAGAAAGGGTGTTAAAAATAAATAAAAGAATAAGAGGCTCCTTAGAGCCTGTATCTCACCTTGGTCTAACATGCATCTAACAAAGGACTCTCCAACATTGTAGAGAAGAATAGACCTCATGACAAAAATCTCTATTATGTTGATCTTGTTTTATTGATATATTAGTGTTTAGTTTATCTCTATCTTCTTTAGTTTTAGCTCAAAACACAAAAGAGGGTAATCATTCCTATGAAGAGTGACAGTCTACCTACTATATTGTCAAAATTTGACTTCTTAATAGATCTTGCCTTGCTGATAATTTTTGTGATTGTAAAGCGTTTATTCATGTTCATATGAGGCATAAAAAAAAATCAATAAAAATATTCCTCTCAATACTGTCTTTTGATTTTAAGAAGTTTCTGTCCAAGTTTGGTAAAAATCTAGGATAGTTTATGAATCTAATAAATGTTTTAAAAACTTTAACCTCAGAGTAAATGTATTGTATCCCAGCAAAATAACTAACTTCATTTATAAGTAAAAGACGGAAAAAATGGAATTTTATTTTTACAAAATTTACTTCTGGATACTATCTTATGATTATAAACAAGCTTCTGTCCAAGTTCGGTACAAATCAAGGATAGTTTAAGAAAGTTATTAAAAGTTAAAACAACTATAACCACAGAGTGAATATTTGTGGACGCCGCAAACGACGACAATGACAACGCCGACGGAATGTAGGATCGCTATGTCATGCTTTTTCGACTAAAGTCTAAAGTCGAAGGCTCGACAATAATATTCAAGATAATAACAAAAAACTGCATACTTTGTTTAAAATTAACAATTCAGGGGCAGCAACTCAACTAGAGGTTGTCCGATTTGTCTAAATTTTCAGGGCAGATAGATGTTGACAATTTTATCTCATGTCTGATCTGCTCTAAAGCCTTTGGTTTTCGGAGATATAACTGTCCAAATATGTGAAAACAAAGAGTGGCAGGTAGGTGAAACTTTCCTAAATGAAGAGATAAATGAAAATACAAATTGAGGACAGATTATATGGATCCAAGACTGTCAGTTGGCTCCAAAAGCAACATAGCGATGCATCAATTTTTGACAGGCAAATATTCACTTTTGTATATGGGAGAGCTTTAACATCCAACGGCCCCAGCTTGTCTGGCAAAACAGCTGTTGGAGGTCAGAGTAATCTCTGATTAACCTCAGAGTAATCTCGGACTAACAGCCATGTAGACTAATGGCAATGTACAAAATGTACATCTATGATCTCCCATTGTATCTTGGAGGAACCACAGTACATGTAGGTTTATATTTTTCCCATGTCTATTATTACATATATCCATAAGCTGTGACTACTACATGTATAACTCATACAGTCTAAGTCTCAGCAATAAATTATGATACTCATTATTTATGAATTTATGATACATTTTTATTTCTAAACTTTATGGCAAAGGCAATTATTGATTTTGTGTTTGGAGTGGACCACTGATTTCTAAACCACCGTAAATTAAAAATACCGCAAAATAAACATCCTCGTCTGATTCTTCGTCCATTTCAGCGATCGTACTACAACAACTTTTGCAATGTGTAAAATAACTACAGGTTTGCAATCATTGGACAAAAAGGTAACGGGGAACGACATCACTACTCCAATCTCAACTTCGATTTACTAATAAAATCCTCCTTCGAAGGGACACTTTAGCTAGCGGTGTGAATATGCAGTTCTAGTAGATTGAAATAGAGTATCAAGGATGAATTAAGTTAAAAACTCAATATACAAAATATGTTAAGTTAATCTTCTTCTCCTTCTTCTATTGCAATGAAATCCTTCCAGTTATGGAATACCACAAATGACAATTATTGGGTATGTGTATTTTGATGTGCCACTGACACCAGGCCACACAAAGGAGTTAGTCCGGTAAGGGCCGATTTTGGCCTCAAAATATAGCAGTTTTACAAAATCGTTAAAATATAAACTTTTAGTTATTTATTGGACAGTAGAATGCTTCTGCTACATAAATATGGACGGTTTTTGACAATACAATGGACATATATCGGGTACTAGTGTAACAGTAAATTTAGTCCGGTAGTAAAATTTGTCCGCCAGACTTTTTTTCCTAGTTTATAAAGTCCATGTCCATGATTTTACTAGGAATATAAGTCCTAGGACAAATGTTCCTAGGAAAATAAGTCCATAGCTAGTAATATATGTCTGGTACTTGTTTTCCTAGGAAAAATTGTCCCAAGACTCGTTTTTTTCTAATAGTTTTATTATATCATAAAATATATTCAAAATAGAAGAAGAAAAATGTTAGATAAGATTGGAAAATTTCCTTATAACCTGATTAAAACATGAATATTGAGTTTCCATTGCTTATAACATTTTCGTTTTATAATAAAAGACATGGACATTTTCACATAGGAATACTAATGACATGGACATGATTTCCTAAGAAAATTAGTCGGGGGACATAAAATTAATTTACAAAATTGATACACAATTCTTTAACAATATTAAAACATATTACATTTTTAGCTAACTTTTAAAACTAAGGGCTTGGACATTTTAACCTAGAATTATTAATGACATGGACATGATTTCCTAGGAAAATTAGTCTGGAGACAAATTTTCTTAAACAGATTGATACACAACTCTTTCGTTTTGTCTTTAACAATATTAAAACATATTACATTCATATTCACCTTTTAAAATTAAGGGCATGTACATTTTAACCTAAGACTATTAATGACATGGACATGATTCCATAGGAAAATTAGTCTAGGGACATAAATTTTATCAAAAATATAACTATTCACTCCTAAACAATACTAAAACATAACATTTAAATTTCCATGGTTTAAATGTAATTGAATTTATTATAGGATTTTATAGGACATGATTACCTAGGAAAATTAGTCTGGGGACATATATTACTAACATCGGACTAAATATACTAGTAAATTCTGTAACCATGGACTTTTTATACTAGTAATATTTGTCCGCTCAGACATATTTTACCAGGACAAATTTATCACTTACACTAGCACCATTAAGTCATGCTAAAGGAGTAGGTTCAGTAAGACCCTTTTTTGGCCCCAAAATATAGCAGTTTTACAAAATTGTTAAAATGTAAACTTTTAGTTATTTATTGGACAGTAGAATGCTTCTGCTACATAAATATGGGCTGATTTTGACAATACAATGCACATATATCCGGTACTAGCACCTTTAAGTCATGCTAAATTACTGAAATCTTCACAATTCTAGCATTTTAGTTAAATTTTAGACAGTTTTCGTGTGAAACGAAAGTGGCCGCATTCGTGTTTATCCTTAATATTGAAATGTAAGTTGTATTTATGATAATACATAACATATATAAAGGTTGAGGATGAACACGGATGCGGCCACTTTCATTTTTGACAAAAATCATCTGAAAAGTGACATTTTTCGGCATATTTGGTAGATTTTTTCATATTTGAGCTTGAATCGGGTTGTTTTTAATGACTATATCAGTTAAAATCTTTCACATAAATTAATTGATTCAAATGAAATAGACTCTTAAGTGTTTAAAAAGTGGTCAAAATCTTTCGTAAGATAAACTTGAAATTTGAGGCCAAAATCGGTCCTTACCTGACCTACTCCTTACTGAAATCTTCACAATTTTAGCATTTTAGTTAAATTTTAGACGGTTTCCGTCTTAAATGAAAGTGGCCGCATTCGTGTTCATTCATAATATTGAAATGTAAGTTGTATTTGGTGATAATACATAACATATATAAAGGTTGAGGATGAACACGGATGCGGCCACTTTCACTTTTGACAAAAACCATCTGAAAAGTGACGTTTTTTGGCATATTTAATGTATTTTTCATATTTAAGCTTGAATTGGAACGTTTTTAATGACTAAATCACTTAAAATCTTTCCAAAAAACTTATTGAATCAATTGAAATAGACACTTAAGTGTCCAAAATCTTTCGTTAGATGAACTTGAAATCAGTTGAGGCCAAAATCGGCCCTTACCGGACCTACTCCTTTAAAACTTATTTTTACTAAATAAAATACTTAGAGGACACTTTAATTGTATGAAGTAACAATATAAGGAATAAAAATACTTTTGAATGCCTTAAAACAAAAATGCCCATTGACATGGCCCCATTTTTCTTTTTATAAATCTGTAATGTATAACTATAAGACATCTGTAAAAGTCTTTATAAATACAATCTCAAGGACGTATAACTAACATATATACGTCCTTGACTTAGGTGAGGTTTTGGAATTTGTGTCAAATGTTCGGACTCCTTGGTTTTTTTTCCATACAATACAATGTAAAATATTTTGCCCCATAACACCCATTTATTTTTTCATATAAGACTTAATAGCTCATGAAAGGTCATTTATCAAAATTTTAGAAGATTCTTGATTTTCTTTCTTTTGTTTTGAGACCCAAATAATACCAATGCAAATATAAGGTAAAAGTCCGAGTCAGCTTTTTCCCGCCATATTTTAAATCTCAAATATCTCGAAAAGGAGGTCTATGACCTATCAATATTTTTAGCTTTTCTTTATCCTTAATTGATGCTCTACCAGCTTATAGTATCAATTTTAATTTCTTAATTTCTTAATTTTTACCTAACCTCACCTAAGTACATCCTTAATATACAGTTCCATTTCTATCTAAACAAATATTGATATTGATAGGAACAACCGTAATTACAATAAAAAGAGATATTTTTTATAAAGTTACATTACTGTCTGTACATCTCAGTTTCATGATCGACCATTTTTATGCCTTGTCCACTAGATCATGTTTAGCGACTGAATTGATGTTGCTGATCATCAACTTGCCTTTATTCTGAATCCTATACTATTATCATGATTATGTCAGTCAACGGTTTATTCGTAAATCATATTGAGAAAAGATCTGATTGATTCAAATTTTGTATAAAGTATTGCCTTGTTCAGTGTTAGGTTTGAATGACATAATTTTCCATTGTGCTTGATTTCATTTTCGTGATTTCATGGTTTCGTTCGTAAATAGGCTGATTGTAGTGGATACATGTCCAACCGGTAGGTTTCAACGGACCGTGGTTCATTTGTCAATGTTATGTTTTCATGATTGTTTTTTTTTTTTTTTTGTATGATACTTTTTCAGCAATGGGTCACCTACTTTTGTGTATGCAATGCCTGTTATTTCTACTCGAATATTGAACGGAATTAATCTACCTTGACATAATTTCATGCTTAATTTGTCAATGCTTATTTTATCATGTGAAATAGTTGTATCTTGTATTGCGTACATGATAGTTGTGAATGGTTTGTCCGAAATTTACTTATTTTTTCGTGTTACATATTTATCTTAATAAGAATTGAGGGTCGTATCGGATACTCAACACAATGGGTGGACAATGTTGGTTGTATTTTGATGACTGTCATATCGGCAATGTAAACTGATATTGCCCTAACTTCCGTCATTCTTCGATAAGTTTTTATCGGTTTCTATTGAAAGCCGCAGTGACTTCCGAATTTTATTTTCCCCATAAGAAATGCTTTAGAAATAATTATTCGGCGGCCTTCAAATTCCCGCCCGCAAATTATCATTATTGGTTCACTGCGGCTACTCATAGATTTCTCATGCATAAACTATAAGACATATGCTAGATTTAATTTGACTATATGACAAAAAGTATCAACCCGACCTTGAGCTCTGTTTCATAGTTCTTTGGTCAATTTTGAGATTTGATGTTTTAATGTTTGCCTCTCAGAAAACTTCTATAAAAAATACCACACAGACTAAACTTATTTCAACGGGATGCCATTCATGGCACACCTTCGTTTTTACGGAGATGTTGTTTACCATGTCCGTAAATTAAGAAAGGATCCTGGTAAACTTATCGATCATTTGAAATAAACGTATTCTAAAAAGGTTACCAATTCATCACTGTTATTAGATCTTTGAATATATTTTTTATTGGTATTAATATTTATTTTGTTATCGGTAAATTAAAAACAAACTTAATTTTATCGTTATAAACATATGTACTTTCATGGATCTACAATCTGTCGATACCAGCCCTGGTCTTGTTTTTCTCAGGCTATTCATGATATCTTAACACTAAATCCATTGGTTGTTGTTGGATGTGTATTGATTGATAATTAAGTTTTATATTTGATTTCCTATTAGTTGTTATTGGTTTTGAATAACCTGTCAGTAACTGCGATCGAGTAATCTCAGATCTGTACTTTTGTTGTTGGAATGTACAAGAACATGGTTACGTCTTCTCGGTGATTTTATTAGATATATATAAGAAGATGTAGTGCCAATGAGACAACTCTCCATCCAAGTCAATTATTTGTAAAAGTCAAAGTAGATGTTCATCATAGATGTATCTATACTATTAAACGAGAAGACCTCATTTTGTGTGTCGCTTCTCTTCCTTCCACAATACATTACTCATCATGCCTCCGTGTTCTTTAGGTAACATGCATAGTCGCATTTGTCATCCATTCTTATGATTATTCAGATTGAGTTATTTTGGGATAAAACGACAAAAAAGGAGTCCGGATATTGTTTCCGTTATCAGACTGAGTTTTAGTCATAGATAAGACTTCCGGTTAAACATGCACAAGAACAGCCAATCGTATGATAAATTACAAAAATGAAAAATAAATAAGCCAATCAGAGTGTTCTCCATATCATGGTTTTTAGATCGCAAGAACCACAACTGTTATACCTCCTACAAACTACGATTATACAATTATAATATACAGATACTCTCTGTATTCTGTCAACTTTTTTTCTGAAATATTTACTATCTAAGGAGTCATATCAGTTGCATATATATTGAAATACTAGTAAGTAAAACATGTGGAAGCAATAATGTGTCCATAGTATACGGATGCCACATCGGCATTATCATTTACTATGTTAAGTGTACCGTAAAATGGTTAAAATCTCCAATTTGGCATTAAAATAAGAAAGATCATATCATAGGCCTAGATAGCGGGAACATATTTACTAAGTTTCGAGTTTGTTGGACTTCAACATCATCAAAACCTACCCAGTCGACAAAAACTTTAACATGAAGCGGGACAGACGGACGGACGGACTCGTGAACGAACGGACGAACAGACTAGAAAACATAATTCCCATAAATGGGGCATACAAATTTATTGTTGAAAGTGAAAACGTTAACTTGAAGCCGGAAAGAAGGACGGTACAACGAACGAACGGACGAACAGACTACAAAATATAATTCCCATAAATGCGACATAACAATTTATTGTTGAAAGTGAAAGTAGTGATTTGGCCAAAATGAAAGTAGGGTAGAAATTAGAGGGAGGCAAGACTTATTCGGGACGTCGGGATCGAGTGTTTTTTAGCTCGGGATCTCGAGATTGATCTTTACGGGATGCGGGAGTATTTCTTTTTTAATTTCGGATGTCGGGATATGAATTTCGTTAAAATACGCATATCGGGATTTCATGTTTTTAAGCCCAGTTTCGGGATCAGGGCCCCTCAGACCACCCCTCAAATGAGCCTTAGTCATTTATACGCGAATCAAATCCTGCCGTGTAAATAGGGCTCTCAAAAGGAAAAGCACTTATGGATTGTCCTAGAAGCAGTTTCATTTATTTCATGTTTGAAGCGGTGCAAATTTTGAATTTAATTTGACTTTTACCAAAAATGCATTGTAGCAAAGGGGAAGAATAATTTTGGTATAAAGCCAGAAACACGAAAAATAATTGAATTTAACAGAAATGAAACACATATAAACGGACTTTGGAAAAAGGGAAAGGGCTATTGATACCTTATATGAAATTCTCCAGATAAAAATATCTTTTACAAAAATTCATCCTACAACAGTTTACAAGCTGTATATATATGCCCGCGATTTCGCGGGTGTGTTCTTGTTTCTTTCTATTTATATCTATCTGATGAGTTGAGCCTTTTTCATCTGATTTATAGTTCGTTCTTATGTTGTACTGCTACACCACTGTCCCAGGTAAGGAGGAGAATTGGGATTTCGCTAACTTCTTTAAACCCACCCCATACTT
This sequence comes from Mytilus edulis, assembly GCA_019925275.1. NCBI lineage: Eukaryota > Metazoa > Mollusca > Bivalvia > Mytilida > Mytilidae > Mytilus > Mytilus edulis. Next base: position 46,569,200 of record CM034349.1, on the reverse strand, counting down.
TGTCCTTTTGAATCTTTTATTTATATTTGCTATCATTACAAAGTTATATTATAGTACAATAAAATTGAGAATGGAAATAAGGAATGTGTCAAAGACTGAGATGACATTAGTCCGACAAAAAAGCAGAAAACATCCCTAGGCCACCAATGGGTCTTCAACACAGCAATATAATCCTTCACACAGTAGCTGGCTTATGATGGCCCCAAAACAATAATGTATACAAGCTAAAAGCTTAGAATTTAACAACAAAAAAAGTGTAACGTGAGAGTACCCAAATTGCAACAATTTTGACAGTTTTTTTCACCCACGTTGATTTATTATCCAGACAAAAGTTCCAATTATGTGGGGAGTTTTTTTTGTGTGAATGTATCATTGTCCAAACTATGGTTCCACCAATCTAATTTTGAATCTATATTGAATCATAAAAAAATTGGTTCGATTTGACCTCTAAACAACTCATGATTCTGAAATAAGGAGTACCCAAATTACATCCGTGCTTAAATTCGCAGCCTTAAAAAATCGAAATACTGATAATTACTGATAATTTGTGTAATTTCTTTAAATATTTAGAACAATTGGACATATATCTATGCTTACTTTTCATTTCTTAAGAAATTGAGGCTTGTAACATATTTTATTTGTTGATTCTAAAAATATGACCTTTTAGTAGACGTTGCATGTCGACGTTTCCGTACAATTGCCCTTTTGCAGTTATACTTCATCTATTGATGTATACCGTGAACGTTTTGTGCATATTCAAATAAATTTACTTATGTTAAAAAACGTGTATAATGTCAAATAATAAAAATACAAATTGTTTCGTCTCTAAGAAAACGTGTAAGATTTCCGCTGCTACTTTTACTTTCAAAACAAGTCGGCAAGTCGGGTATTCGGTGGAATTTGGGTACCGAGACGTTATGTGGTAAAACATTAATCCAACTGCTTTATAATTTACAAAATCTTCTAAAAATAAGAATTCGTATGAATGTACATGAGACAACCTCCGATAGCCACCAGAGAGCCTGTAATTCAGTGGTTGTCGTTTGTGTATGTGTTACAAATTTGTTTTTCGTTCATTTTTTTTTTATATAAATATGGCCGTTAGTTTTCTAGTTTGAATTGTTTTACATTGTCATTTCGGAGCCTTTTATAGCTGACTATGCGGTATGGGCTTTACTTATTGTTGAAGGCCGTACGGTGACCTATAATTGTTAATTTCTGTGTCATTTTGGTCTCTTGTGGAGAGTTGTCTCATTGGCAATCATGCCACATCTTCTTTTTTTTTAAATATTTGTTGATGTTAAAAACATGTTTACGGTATGACCTCCCGAACAAAATTTAATATCAACATGCATTTATCAAACATATATAAATTATTATTTTCATCATTAATATGAGGCAGGCATTACCTGTAAATGGGGACGAAGTCTGTATGAATTATTTTTTTGTAACTTAAATATTTGTTAAAAAAAAGAAACGGAAATACCGGAACGTTTCCGATTTTGGTTCTGTTGTTAGGGATTTTAGTTGTGACGTTGTTTAAATTATGACGTCATATGCAATGTAAAACAAAGAAACGCTATCATCAGGTAACGTTTTTTCATATCAAGGAATTATTAAAAATGAAATTGGTATTGCGCGTTCCTTCCTATTTTATACTAGACTTATAAATATATATTTTACTCAAAGTTTCATACAAACGAGACCGGAAAAAGGAAGTACATTGTACATTTCTGCGCAGGTCCGGGATTTCAAAACACGACAAAAATGAAATTGAACGATTTTGAGTTCATTAGTATACAATGAAAAATTCGGGAAATTTTCCCGAATTTTTTTTTTTATTGAATTTTCTACTGTTATTGGGGACTTCGTCCCCATAATATGAGGCAGGCATTACCTGTGAATGGGGACGAAGTTTGTTTAAATTATTTTTTTTGTATTTTAAATTTTTGTTAAAAAAAAGATACGGAAATACCGTAACGTTTCCGATTTTGGTTCTGTTGTTAGTGATTTTACTTGTGACGTTATTTAAGTTATGACGTCATGTTCAATGTAAACAAAGAAACGCAATGCATCAGGTAGGCCTAACGTTTATTCATACCAAAGACAAAGAATGATTAAAAATAAAATATTGGTATTGTGTTCCTTGAGTTCCTATATTTTACTAGACTAATCAAAGTCTCACGACAACAAGACCGGAAGAAGGAAGTAGAGTTATGTGTTCTGCGCAGATCCGGAAATTAAAAAACACGACAAAAAAAAATTGAACGATTTTGAGTTCATTAGTACAATGAAAAATTTGGGAAATTTTCCCGATTTTTTTTTTTTTTTTTTTTTTTTTATTGAATTTTCTACTGTAATAGGGGACTTCGTCCCCATATTATACCGGTTTTCCCTTACTTCTATTCTTTTTAAATGCTGCACATACATGTATACTGACTGACGCAGTTTTGAGCCTTATTCAAGAAAAATTATTTCAATATCGGGTATTTATCAATGTTTTATACAAATTCTCTACATTAAGCTACAAACCTATACTCTGTGTCATGCCTTTCAAATTTATTATGTTTGTTTATTATACTGTATCAATAGCCTTTAATATTTCAAAATTTTGCAATATTTCTTTCAATTTCAAATTAATTATAAATCTTTAAATTTGTTCCGTTATTGAGAATTTCCCTAAGTTGACCGTAGGGAATAAGCAATAATATGGGGGCGAAGTCCCCAATTACGGTAGAAAAATCAATAATAAAAAAAAAAAAAAAAAAATCGGGAAAATTTCCCGAATTTTTCATTCTACTAATGAACTCAAAATCGTTAACTTTTTTTTTCAGATCTAGTTCCTGTTCCGGTTTTCCCCGCATTTGCGCAGAAATATGTCTTGTTTGCATGAGACTTTGAAAAGATAATTATATGTATTAGTCTAGTAAAATATAAGATTGGAACTCAATACAATTTCATTTTTAATAATTGTTTGATTTGAAAAAAAACGTTACCTGATGGAAGCGTTTCTTTTGTTTACATTGAATATGACGTCATAACTTAAAGAACGTCACAGCAAATCCCTAACAACAGAACCAAAATCGGGAACGTTACGGTATGTCCGTATCCTTTATTAACATGTCTGAAGTAAAAAAATAATACATATACAGACTTCGTCCCCATTCACAGGTTATGCCTGCCTCATATTATGGGGACGAAGTCCCCAATTACGGTAGAAAAATCAATAATATGGGGACGAAGTCCCCAATAACAGTAGAAAATTCAATAAAAAAAAAAAATTCGGGAAAATTTCCCTAACTTTTTATTGTATACTAATGAACTCAAAATCGTTCAATTTTTTTTTGTCGTGTTTTGAAATCCCGGACCTGCGCAGAAATGTACAATGTACTTCCTTTTTCCGGTCTCGTTTGTATGAACCTTTGAGTAAAATATATATTTATCAGTCTAGTATAAAATAGGAAGGAACGCGCAATACCAATTTCATTTTTAATAATTCCTTGATATGAAAAAACGTTACCTGATGATAGCGTTTCTTTGTTTACATTGCATATGACGTCATAATTTAAATAATGTCACAACTAAAATCCCTAACAACAGAACCAAAATCGGAAACGTTACGGTATTTCCGTTTCTTTTTTTTAACAAATATTTAAGTTACAAAAAAATAATTCATACAGACTTCGTCCCCATTTACAGGTAATGCCTGCCTCATATTATGGGGACGAAGTCCCCTATTACAGTAGAAAATTCAATAAAAAAAAAAATCGGGAAAATTTCCCGAATTTTACATTGTACTAATGAACTCAAAATCGTTCTCTTTTTTTTATGTCATTTTTTGAAATCCCGGACCTGCGCAGAAATCTACAATGTACTTCCTTTTTCCGGTCTCGTTTGTATGAACCTTTGAGTAAAATATATATTTATCAGTCTAGTATAAATAGGAAGGAACGCAATACCAATTTCATATTTTAAAATAATTCCTTCGCTTGATATGAAAAAACGTTACCTGGTGATAGCGTTTCTTTGTTTACATTGCATATGACGTCATATCTTAAATAACGTCACAACTAAAATCCCTAACAACAGAACCAAAATCGGAAACGTTACGGTATTTCCGTTTCTTTTTTTTAACAAATATTTAAGTTACAAAAAAAACAAAACATACAGACTTCGTCCCCATTCACAGGTTATGCCTGCCTCATATTATGAATTAAAACAATAGTAGGGATAAACATCAATCTGAGCTTTTAAAATTAAAAAAAATTATGTCTCTGCTCAGATATTTTCATTAACAAGATAGACAATTGTAAATTGATTTTAGTTTATCCCGTTACAGTTGATATCCATTCTACAAAGTGATTTATTATTTTCATTTCATAAATGAATTGGTTTTCCGATCTGCCATATACAAAACCATATATGTAAATCTGGACAGTTGGGTCATCGAACAAGAAATATGAAGGCACTGCTTATCCTGCTCATAGTTATTCCTGTTTACGCTGTTTTATATTCTGACGTGAAACGTTTGAATGAATATCTATTGTCGAATTACTCCAGACGTTTACACCCCAGAATCAACCTTAGTGAACCAGTTACAGTAAATATTGATCTTTACTTGAACTCAGTAATCGATTTTGATGTTTTAACCGGAATTTTGACGTTTGATGGAACATTTTCATTATCATGGGACGATGAAAAAATTGGTGCGAGATGGAATAATTCTGAATTCAGTGAGATTACTAAGACACAACTAAATGTACATGAAGTATGGGTTCCAAAGATTTATATTCGAAATATGGTGGAACAAACTTCAATCTTTCAGTTCAGCAGTTCGTTTGATAGTGATTCCGCATTTGTATCCTTTTTGCAAAATGGAACAGCCCAGACAACGTTGCTAACAGTCCTGCAGACAAGTTGTTCTACGGACATTACCTATTATCCGTTCGATAAACACAAATGCGATTTTTCGTTCGTTACACTTAACTTCTACAGCACCGTTATTCCGAGAACTTCATTAACTACAATGTTAAATATTTACACTATTGAAAATTCTGAATGGAAATTATCATCTTCAGTTTATAATGACATTTCATTTGGTCCTATTTCCATGAACATCATTTATGTTTTAAATTTAACTCGGAAACCGTACTTTCTGGTTCTTAATTTAGTTTATCCATCTATTATTATATGTACAGTAAATAGTTTATCATTCTTGATACCAATAGCATCAGGTGAGCGATTGTCATTCTGTGTTAGTCTCCTGTTTACATACATTGTTTTCTTGACAACTGTTTTGGACAAACTTCCATCTACGGACACCGTGTCTTTGTTTAATGTATTTGTGTTTGTTCAGCTCATTTATAGTAGTTTGACTGTTTTGGGAATAATAAAAACACTTGGATACTATCATTATGAAGACAACAAAGTCGTTCCAGTGGCATACAAAAACATTGCTAGATTGTTTCTTCGTTGCCATGGCAAAGTCAAGATTTCCCCCAAAACGACGACTTCGTCAAAAACATCCAAAGAAGACCACCCATCTCTTGCATGTATGTGCAATGTTGACCAAATAAATCAAACAAAAGGAGATTTGAAAAATAATGACAATAAGGATGACTCGGCAGCGCTTCGCAATAACTACGATAATATTGCATGGCGAGACATAGCAAGAGCTTTAGACAGAATTATCAATATAATAGCTACAATTGTTGCTGTGTTAAACATTGTTGTGTTTTTGATAACAATGATTAGATTGCACGAAGCATGAATTGTTATCAAAGAGGAGATTTGCATTGGTTTTTTTTTCACTTTTTTTTTCATTGTCAAATTAATAAAGAAATTAACATTGCTCAGTCTTTAGTTTTCTATGTTGTTTCTTGTGTACTGTTATTTGTCTGTTTGTCTTTTTTTTCATGGAAAATTATTACTTATTTTTTATTGTATTAAAGTATGTAGATTTTAGTGTATCACGTTAAATGATGGATTTGGAATTACTTTAGATATTAATGAAGAGTTATATTTGGATATGATTGGCATTTCTACTAACAATCTGTTTTCTTTAAGTGCCAATTGTAAAAAATAAAAGATGTGGTATGACTGCCAATGAGACAACTGTCCGCTATAGGCTCAGATGTTAACAACTATACGAAAATAAGAAGTTATAGTATAATTACAAATGAAACTTCACTCCGCCAGATATCGTATATCATAGAAATTAAAAAAAAAATATAGGTCCACGTACGTCAAAAAACAAAAAGAGTAAAAGCGATATCGCATTTTCAGCTACAAAAAGGCTCATGGTGCACATTTACTGGCAGACTTGTATCTATAGTTACTAAAATAACATTAATTATGTGGAAAACAAAAGGGTTTGGAGTGGTGTAATTTTTAGCCGTCATCGGGTAAAAACGACAAATCAAAGAATTCAACTTTATATATAGCTAATATAGGACAATGGTGTAGATTGAAAATTACACCACTCCAAACCCTTTTGTTTTCCACATAATTAATGTTTTCCAATAATTAACAAGTTCCGGGTCGAATCCGATACCGATACCAATAGTATATTCTGTTACCTATTATCTTATCTGTACGTTCCGCATCTGACAGGCGCACCACCAAAGTTTAACGGTGTATTTAGGATTTTGCTATATACACGGGTCATAATCACAGGGTTAACACTACTAAATTCATCACAAGACTAAAAACACATTCTGTATTTATAATTCGTCTAAATAACAGTCCAACAATTTTAGATTCAATTTGGTAATGTTAGATGAGTTCGAATCCCAGTCAGGAAAGAACAAAATATTTGCTTACGCAAATTACAGATCAGACATTATTGGACTGATATTTAGACGAATTGTATATAGACACATTTGATTGTCATTAAATTCTACTGCAAAGAAAGGATTTAGTGAAATGTGTTGAAATATCTCTTTTGTTAAGTTTGTAAAGGTAAAGTCAAATAATTATTTGTATAGTTAACTATAAAAATCCTTGGTAAAGTGTATATATATGAAGTATCGTACGGGATCATTAGAATGGTAATTGAAAGTGTATGTTTATTGAAACAACATACAATGTATCAATTATAACTCGACTTAAACATGGCTGCGTTCTTTGTCGAAGCTGTTGCATTTTGTTATGTTCTGCAGGATCGTATTTATTTGATCAGACTACATGAAGATGAAGGATTTACAAAAGGTTTAACATTTTTTACTTGGAAGGGGTGTGAAAAGATTTAAGTGGGTGATAGAGAACAAATTGGGAAACAAAGTAGGGTAAGGTAGAGACTAGGATATGTGAATTATAAAATCTCAAGCACCAAATCTATGATCATTTCTAATAATCGCTTGCTTGCTTACAATTCTTTTCATAGATTTTTTTTATAAATATTTAAAAAGTAATATTAATCGTTAGTGAAAAATTCTTTCGCTTACCAAAAATAACAAAAAAGTTACCCTTTTTCAAATGAAAGAGGTCAGAAGAACTAGAAATTAATTTGGTGTGTCCTAAAAGTAGGCCACTGCTACTCACAAAAAGACATAACTTCTAAAAGAGGAAGGCTGCAGTTAACAAGTAGTGTGACTTCAACAGATGATACATACTGCGAGTCACATATAGCAAAGATTATCAGTTAGGAACAAGTCATGGCATTGTCCATAACACTTTCGAAACCTTACCTTATAAGTAGCATTCTTGTAAAGAGCTACCCTTTATAAAACATAATCTGACAAAAACACAAGCGGGGCGTTCAGTTTGCACAGTCTCTTGAAAATAAGGTTATGTTTTGACAGTGGCAGACATTCTGCCTCTCGACAGGCCACAAACTAAACGTTCTTGCAATATATGGTTCTTTTTTGCGTACTTAGTTTAAACAATATTTTATTCAAATAAATTGAATTGGATTGGGCAACAGGCATAGCCTATGTAAGACCTTTTGCGTACTTAGAGCGTAACACTCATCCATAGTGTGGCAGGATCTGCTTAGTACCCTTCCGGAGCACCTGAGATCGACCCCAGTTTTTGGTGGGGCTCGTGTTGCTCAGTCTTTAGTTTTCTATGTTGTTTCTTGTGTACTGTTATTTGTCTGTTTGTCTTTTTTTCATTTTTAGCCATTACATTGTCAGTTTATTTTCGATTTATGAGTGGACTGTTCCTCTGGTATCTTTCGCCCCTCTTCTACATCTGTCAATATCAAGGTATGACGCAGATCCTCTATGTTGTGTTGTTACACTACTCTCCATGTTAAGCTAGGTTCACACTGCCGATCAGATCAACTTCATCAAGCCCGATCAAGACAAATTACGTGACCGGGAGACTGGTCTGACTCAATCGACAAGAATGTTCGGTATTGTCTACCTTGCTCGTCATCGATCTGGCTTTCTACCAGAGAGTTTTTAACATGTCAAAAACATTCGAGTAAGGATCGAGAAGCAAGTCACTCGAGAAGGGATCGAGAATTCGTCGAGTAGCGGTCGAATTGATCGGGAAAAGATCGAGTTTGGTCGAAATACAAAAAAATTACCGATCAGTACTCGATCATTTCGACCTTTGCTCGACTAATGTCCGATCGCTTCCAGATCACTGCGACTTCTATATTTATTTTATTCCAGACCAACTCGACCAATACCCGATCCCTTCGCGATCACATTCGACCACTCTTCGATCTCTACCCGCTATACACGAGAACATATGACTGCTACACGATTCTCTGAAAGTGTGTGCAGATATGATAAACTCTCATAACTCTGCTTCCGCAAAAATACATTGGCAATATTATTTTTAACTGTACAAATATTCCTTCATGTACTGTACGTGTCTTTACTCTTGCAAAGAGAGGTAACATTTTAAAAGAGACACAAAAGACACCAAAGGCACAATCAAACTCAAAGGTCGAAAACAAACCGACACAGCCATAGCGAAAAACAAAAACCGACGAGAAGACAAACAGCAGTCCCAATAACATAGAAACATAAAAACTAAGCAAAACGTAACCCAACAAAACCAGGGATCAATTAAGGTGTTCCAGAAGGGAAGAAAATCCTGCAATTGTGGAACGCCGGATTTTTCCCTTTTTTTAGACGATCAATGTATTTGAATGGGAGCATATAGTTAGAACCCCCCCCCCCCCCCCACACACACCTTTACTCTGGGTTGGGAACCCACCTTTTGTTCGAAAGAAATGTACCCTTGATCTTTTTATAGATATATGTAAAGTTGTAAACAGTTTCAGAAAAGGTATCACTTCAGGGGATTGAAATTCTACTTTTGGTTAAATTTAGGGAAATATTGGACATATTTGCCCTCTTTTTGCAATATATTTTAGCAAATACATGCAGGTTGTTGCCAGACTGCAAAACGAAATAAATATCTTTAACCGTTCAACTACTGGATATCAAATCTATAAAAAAAATACTGATTACATACTTATGAACATATATGACACAAGCAGTATGCGTTATTTGTAAAAAAGCAAGGAAAAGGGGGTGGTAAACATAAGTACTAATCCAGTGACAAATCTCATTTTGTGGTGTCTATTCCAAAAAACAGCAATAAAACTACCATAACATATCAGTGTCCACTATTAGGAAGTTTTTATAAGCATTGGTTCCTCTTTGTTGAGTAGTGCTAGTCTCTCATACTGCCCACACAGTGATCTTCCTAACATAGATTTCTCGGCGCCCGTTGCTGTCTACATCATCTTGTTCGTCTTCTATGCACTCTTCAAGCTCCGTTACAGCTATTCACCTGTCTCTCTGAGCTCTTACCATCTCGCTCACAAATATCAATTTTTAGTATTAAAATTTAGTTTTGTAAATTAAATACTCACCTTCATAAATTTAGATATCAGTCCACTAGCTGCAGTGTCAACCGGAAACCAGCAAGAAAAAGAACCATGACCCCGTGACAACCTCTCCCACCTGAAACCTGTGTGTTGTCACAATGAAGAGGCATGGACCGTAAACAATGGTTATAAAAGGCACTATCAGACCTCCAAAAACCAGCTGACATGATATTCGACATAGAGGAGGAATTAAAAATGTTCCAAGAAGAGTCTAAAGCTCTTATTTCGTGTGCTTTAACTTGATGTTTAACTAAAACTGCAGAAGACGCAGACTTATAAGCCAAAATAACAGTATTGCAAATCGAGGTAGAAATGGTTTTAGCAGAAATGTCAGAAATTCTTTTTTTAATAGGAATGAACAACCTAGAAGAACCAGCAGATCTTAATTTAGCTGAAGAAGCTAGGTAAACAAGCAAGGCTCTCACTGGACACAAAACCTGATTATCCGCTGTGGGAGGTAACGCAGGAATAGTAATAAAACCAGAACCTTTATCAGGTAACTGGTTCTTTGCTCAAACAGATGGATCAGTGAGAAGAGTAACTGAAGACTTATCAGCTGCAAAGCGGAGACAAGACTCAGAAATTGCCAAGGCATGTATCTCACTCCTTCTACTACCAGTAGCCAAAGCTATAAGAAAACAACATTTATAAGATAAAAATTTCAAGGAGGCTGAATGTAAAGGTTCAAAAGGCGGGAACTGAAGAACCTTCAAAACTAAACCTAAGTCCCAAGAAGGAACCAAACGCCTTTGACGAGGTCTATTAAGGCAAATGTTTTTTTTATCAACAAAGACAAAAACTCATTGTCACCAAAATCAGAGCCTCCTGAAAGTGATATTGTTCTGGCTATGGCAGATCTATATCCCTTTATAGTAGAAGGAGAATAACCCTTTTCTTCAAAAAGATGAAGAAAAGGAATGGGCCACCCCTTGATTCTGAAGATAAGCCACTACTGTGGAGTTGTTAGTGGCAACCAGTAGTGACTGACCCTGAATCACAGCCTGAACCTGACGGAGAGAAAGGAACACAGCTCTCATCTCTAGCAGATTGATGTGTTCCTCCAACTGAGCACCTGACCAAAGGTCTGATGCTATCCTGCCCTTCAGATAAGCTCCCCAATCCATCAGACTTGCATCTGTGAACACAGTTAGGCTGGGGTCTTGAGGATCCAACAAAACTCCCTTCCGAAGATGTTTTTCCTGAAGCCACCATTGAAGATGAGGTAACAACCGAGGAAGAATTGGAACAGGTGCCTCCCACAACTGAGAAATTGGGTGCCAAAACTCCGACAGATACTACTGGATTGGACGAATGTGTAGACGTCCTAGTGGAATGACGTCCATGATCGAAATCAAGAAACTCACCAGCTGAAGCAATTGACGAGCTGGGACAGATGAAAACTGAGTCAGAGTATCGACTAACTGACGTACCTTGATTACATTCTCTTCTAGAGGAAGCACTAGACCCAAATCTGTCCGAAAACGTTCTCCCAGGAAATTGAAACTCTGACTGGGAATTATCTCTGATTTTTCCCATGAAATGAAAAAACCCAGTCTCAGGAGTTAAAGGATAGACAAATTGGTGTTTTCCTCCAAAAGAGATCGACAATGATTCTTGATAAGAGAATCGTCTAGGTAGGAGTGAATGAGTACTGCCTCAGTATGAAGATAAGACACCACCGTCTGAAAAATCCTGGTAAAAACTAGGGGTGCGATAGCCAGGCCAAAGGGCATAGCCTTTAAACTGTAAACCTTGTCTGCCCAAACCAGTCTCAGGAAATGATGAAACTTGTGAGAAATTGGGATGTGAAAATAGGCATCCATCAAATCTAGAGAGGTTGTCCAAGTTCCTAGATGAATAGTCTACCTGATAGACCTGTTGGTCTCCATTTTGGAATGTGGGACCACTAGATACTGATTGAGAACAGAAAGATCTAGAACTGGTCTCACGGGAACCAAGAACAATCGGGGATAAAACCCTAGACGAAAAGGAGGATTGACCTCCTCCAACACACCCTTCTGAATAAGAATGATCACTTCATCTTGTAACAACTGATTCTTTTGAGAATCCTTTGTCACTGACAGATTGGAGGACAGGAGGAGAAAGAGGAGGCTGTTCCAGAAACTGAAGTTCCAATCCCCTCCGTAAAATTCAAAGTACCCACTTGTCTGAAGTTATCAGAGCCCATTGATCTAGAAAGTGGGACAGCCTGCCCCCCACTGGAAGATGACGAAGAGGAGAAGTATAGTTTTCATCTTCCAGTGGGGAATGATTCAACGGAGGGGACAACACATCACTTACCCTGCTTCTTTCCCTTTACAACTTTTTAGTTTTCTTCCCACTAGAATAGTTACGACAAGAAAAAGCTGGTCTCTTCGTAGGCTGTGAAGAAGAAGAGGTAGAAGCCTTGGGTTGATGAGAAGAAGGATTGTTGACCTGAGTAGTCTTGACAAATCTTTTCCAATCAGTGACCTTCACATCCCCTTGACCACAGGAGGGGCCTTATTCACCTTCTCCTGTAACTGCTCTAAGGAAACAGAGAACAACTTGTCCTTAGACAAAGGAGAACTGACAAGTCTTTGCTGAAGCGCTTCAGAGACAGTCGATTTTTATCAAGGATCTCCTGTCTCTTAGCAAGAGTAAAGTTGGCCACAGTACCAAGAAGAAGGAATTGAGACATTCCAAGACTCTTGTCTACCTGAAGCAGCATAGACCTCAAGTTTGAAAATTCCTCCCCTTTGTCCTTTAAAAGAGACCCAGCTGCTGACAAAAAGTGCTCAGCTGCCTCAAGAACAAAAGTCAAACACCTCAGATTATTCTCTGACTTGACATAAGAATCTTGAGAAAATCTGAGGTCATCCAAAGGTTTCGAACCAAGTACACTAGAAAAAGCCCTATCACAAGTAGGAGCCGACATACCCAAGGAAGATCCATGGATCTCAAAGTCCTTAGATCTACATCTCTCTGGGTAAGAGGCAGGTCCGAAACCAGAGAACTTACTACAACCAGTTTTGCTAGTGTTAGCAAGATTCTCAGCCAGAGAAGAGTTTACAAAAGACAAAGCAGTTGTAAAGTGCCCCGACTCTGGGAAAGAATAATACTCCTTAGACTCTGGCTTGACTATACCTGAGCAAGCCATTAAATCCGAAGCAGTAGAAGAAACCCTAGATGGAGACGACATTGGCATATCTGACATATCCCTGCGAATCGAGTAGACCAGACTCCTAAGGCAATCCGAGTTGCCTGAGAAAGGCTCCTTAGGAATGAAAGCATCTCCCTCTGTGCTTACTACACTATCAACATCTGAAATACCACCTTGGTCATCCAAAAAGTTACCTTCCAGACTTCTAGGAACCAAAGACACCGAATCATCTTCCAACAACTGTCTAGGAGGTCTGGGAGGGTCCGGTGCAGGATCCTGAGACAGACCCCTAGACTCCATAAGACCAAGCCTGTTACCAAACTCCAAGAACTTAGCATTAACAGTAGCTTGAATCTTGTGTATGGAGGTGGTAAGACTCCTCATCTCATCCTTAAAAGAGGATGACTCTGAAGAGGGTCTACCACCAAACCCTGGCCAGACCAAACTGATTGAGCCGAATACGGATTAAAGGGCTGGGGATAAGGCGGCAAGTTGGGCATACCCATAGGCATGGGAGGGTAGGCAAAATTCATGGGCCACCTAGTCCAAGAAAAGGGGTCACTCCTGATGCCAGCTGGTAGAGTCTCCTGCCTGCTTGTCGTGCAAGACACAGGAGACGTTGGTATCTCTGCAGGCCTAGTTACGGTATGTGATACCCTGCTAGGCCTAGATAGCCTCAACTGACTAGCACCAGGAGTGAACGGCATAGTCCTGACAGGAACAGGTTCTGAGTCCTGTTCCATACCAACACCTGAAACGCCTGGAATAAATTGCAAACTTCTATCCCAAAAAGTCATCAGAACGGTGGTCGAACGCAAAGGGGGCAACGAATTACTATTGGAAGTATGTATTTGACTGTCACTTACCTCTTGGGTAGCCGAAGCTTGAATTTTATCCATAATATTCAGATAAAATGATGATAAATTTATCTAAATATACTATATATAAACAAAAATATCAATTAAAATTAAAATTAAATAAACAACTTGTTTGCAAAAAATAAACTTTTTCCTCCTCCACAAATGCGTGCAGCATGCGTTGATGAACCGGAAAAAATGATGAAGGTTTAGGACGCACATTTGTCAGGTGGGAGAGGTTGTCACGGGGTCATGGTTCTTTTTCTGCCTGGTTTCCGGTTGAATAATGCAGCGAGTGGACTGATATCTAAATTTATGAAGGTGAGGTATTTAATGTAATAAAACCAATTGCTTTATTTCTATCTAGATATTTTAAATGTATGATTTTGCTCGGACCTTCTATAGAATATAAAATATTCGGAGAATTTGTCCATGGGACACTGATAATGCCACAGCTAGCATATATAACATTATAAAGGGTCATTACTCAAGAACGGCCACCTAAATGCGCATTTGAACTGTGTTTTATTGTAATAAGCATTGTGTATAATAAGGTGTTTCACAAAATGTGGTTGAGCCAAAATAAAATTAGAAAACGGAAACTAATATTGTTGGGACGTACGCATGAACCTACGGACGAACAAGGGTAACACTTAATGCCCACTCCGAAGCGGTGTGGAATAAAAAAAAATCGGACGTTTTTATACTAAAATTGTGCATACCCGACCAATTCTCGATTATCCCTACGACCCATATACGATCAGGTCGATCTGGTCTGGTCGAGATCAGGCTGAGCTCGTGAATAGTTTATTTGGTCTAGCTAGTTGAGTAAAGATCGTGAATTGATCGGAATTATCGAATAAGTATTCATTTTGTTGTCGAGATTGAGTCCTGATGGAGTTATTAAGGAGTCGTGAATGGTCGCGGTAAGGTCGTGTACAGTCGGATGGCGGTCTGGTAGAAGTCGTAAACAGGCCCGATCAAGAATTTGGTTGAGCTTGGTCGTGGAAATTTGTACAATCGGGATCATCGAGTCGATCTGATCGGCAGTGTGAACCTAGCTTTAGTCGTAGGTTGATATTTCACAAATATGTCCCGATCCTCTATGTTGTATCGTAGGCTGACATTTTACAAATATGTCCCGATCCTCTATGTTGTATCGTAGGCTGATATTTCACAAATATGTCCCGATCCTCTATGTTGTATCGTAGGCTGACATTTTACAAATATGTCCCGATCCTCTATGTTGTATCGTAGGCTGATATTTCACAAATATGTCCCGATCCTCTATGTTGTATCGTAGGCTACTATTTCATAAGTATGTCCCGAGCCGCTATGTCAAATCGTAGGCTGATATTTTATAAAAATGTCCCAATCCTCTATGTTGTATTGTTACACTACTCTCCATATTAGTCGAAGGCTGATATTTCACAAATATGTCCCGACACATTCTGTATGCTCTCTCGTATTCGATTTTTTGTTTGTTTGACTTACTGAGATACTGCCACTTTGTTCATAGTCTTTGTCTTCTGACTGGTCTACTAAATGTAGTATTTATTCGCATAACCATTCGAATCACTTCCACTACTGTTCCCTTTCTTTCTTTTATTCCGAGATTATTGCATCATTTAAAAATATCGCAAAGTAAAACATAATCCATAGAAGTTATCAATATTTTAGACAATACACCGGTTTTAATCACAATTTTCTGAATATTTCCCTTCACGGAAAAATATATCAGCTATCTTTTACTTGACACTTGATATATCTGCTTATGCTTAGTATTAATTTGATGAGTCGTATGCTGATGATATCTCATAAAAATGATTAAAATCAATCCCGACACATTCTGTATGCTCTCTCGTATTCGATTTTTTGTTTGTTGCTGTTTAGCATATAAATAAAGCCGTCGGCTTTCTCTTCTGAATGGTTTCTCAATTGTCATGCTGTTGGTTTTTTTTTAATAAATTACTTTATGGTATTGGTTTACTTATTACCGCATCCTCGACATATATGGTTTCATGTGTATGAGTGTCTTATCACATACCACATTTCCTTACATTATACTAACTGTTTCAATTTGTAATATTTTTTATTTGTTATTTCGATTAGATAAATTCGATCAACGAAATAATCATCTTTTGAATTATTCATTAAAAGCCTGCTTCTATTTTTCGGATCATGATATTGAATGCCTAACCAGCTAGCTTTAAAGTTTGTTTCCTTCGAAATCTATAAAAAAAAAAGTTGTCATATGATGAAGTGTACTGTATATAAATAAACAATAAAGACAGAGACAGGAGCGCCGTTGGTTCCCATAAGAATGATGAACGACTTGAAAATGCGCCCACAAATTGTAACACATAAAGTTGTGATAAAATTCAAACATCTTAATCCTAATAATTACGTAAGGTGTTTTACATTGTCATTTTGGGACCTTTTATAGCTGACTATGCGGTATGGACTTATTGCTTATTGTTGAAGGCCATACGGTGACCTTTACATGTAGTTGTTGATTTCTGTGTCATTTTGGTCTCTTGTGGAGAGTTGTCTCATTGACAATTATACCATATCTTCTTTTTTATAAATAATAGTAGTTGAAAAACTGGTCGTCATCGTGATATGATGGACTGCCCACAGGGCAGTGGTATTGACTAAGAGAGCGATATGATGGACTGCCCACAGGACAGTGGTAGTGACTAGGAGAGCGATATGATGGACTGCTCACAGGACAGTGGTATTGACTAAAGGAGCGATATGATGGACTGCTCACAGGACAGTGGTATTGAGTGAGAGAGCGATATGATGGACTACCCACAGGAAAGTGGTATTGACTAAGGGAGCGATATGATGGACTGCCCAAAGGACAGTGGTATTGTCTAAGGGAGTGATATGATTGACTGCCTACAGGAAAGTGGTATTGACTTAGGGAGCGATATGATGGACTGCCCACAGGACAATGGTATTGACTAAGAGAGCGATATGATGGACTTTTTTTCTAAACTTTGTAGATTTTAAAACTGTTTAAACTGAAATTCTATTTCTGTTAGTTTTAATAAGCTCTTTGTTTTCTTTTATTTTTATAAAGTTTTAAGATTTGTCTCTTTGGGATTTTGTTGACACATAAACCTTTGATGGAATTTCCATTTTATTATTTTCCCGATTAAATTAAACGGAAGTGAACATTTTATTTTAAGACGTGGTTTCAGAAACATTGCAAACATAAGGTACGTAGATAATCTTTGGGTTGGCATATGCTAAACGTTTTCAAAAATATCTCATCTTATTTCAACATTTATTTTATGATTAATTGATTTGTGATTACAATGACAAATACTACATGCATATTAAGGACGAAACATGAAAATAATCTTTTACAAACCAAGTCTCTATATTTCTTATGAATTTTTCCATTGGAAAAAAATAATCCGTTCTCCATATCTAAATTAAATTATTGGCACTCATTAAGGATGTGAATGTATTCCTTCATACAATTGTTTCGATATCATCCATGAAATAGAAGAACATACTTTGTGAATTTATTAAAACAGAAGACAAGAATGCTCGGGCGTGCGCATGTCATAAGATATCATAAACCGTTGACAGCATATTACCTCTCTTGATTACAATAAGTAATCCCTTATTGTTACACTTAGACTCTTAAGAATAAACTACCAGTATATATTCAAAATGTAAATTAACGTAAATCCTGTTATATTTTTTATGTGATTTCGTGTTTACAGATGGTAAGGTTGCCACAGAATTTAAAATTCAATACAAACATTCATGTTTCTAAAAGAATAATAAAATGCAAAACTGGAATATTTAATTTGTTTCTGTAGAGATGATGTTGTTGAACATCTAGTTATTTTTGAATATTTTTGTCAAAGACAAAGTATTTCTTTTCAAAGTTAAACACGTCATAATCATCTGCATACTTTTCAAAAATTATATCTTGAATTTTGGTATCATTGTAATATTGAAACAACTGATCTTCGGCTTTTCTCGCATGATACCTTGTTTTATTTTTACGGTCTTCTGAATATATCCAATCTTTAACACTTTCACTCCAAGCTCCAATTTTTACCCGGATTCTTACATAAGGTGTAATTATTATAAAAATACTTCGGAGCCCTTACTTGCGAAAACCAATGGGGGTCTTTGCAGGTCTTTGTTAGATTTAAAAATTCTATAAATGATTTTACTGTTTGTGCACAATGATTCATCATATGAGCATTGTTTAATCCTTTTTCTAGATAACATGACAATATTCTCTCTCTCGGTTCCCTCACAAAAACTGCTTTCGTCCATGAGTCATCAAACATCATATCTGTTATTTCATTATCTTTGTAATTGATAAGATAACTAAGACCATTAAAATCAGGATGGTGCACCTCATTATTTTTCAGTCCTTGTATAACTTGAAGGAGTTTTTTTTCCAGTATGTGCACCCAGCTTTTTCGTTCCAAAAGAATATCAATTTGTATTTTATTACAACTATTGGCGACGTAAACCAAGACCTTGTTATCTGTTTCAAGTCTACTTTGCTTAACCATGGGATGTCTTTTCTCTGCCTGGTTGAATCGTTTTTCGTATTTTGGTTTGATAAAACTCTTAGTTGTGCAAAATTATTCTCCAAAACTCCTAAGATATGATTTTCCATAATTTTTTTCGATGACTTGATAATACACAGATTGTCAATAGAGCTACATTTTAATAGTTTTCCTCTAGATTTATTTTCACTTTTTCTCAAAATCTGTTTAAAGCTATCAACATTCACAGAATAATATAATTTGAGACAGAGTATGATGACAAAGAACAAAGCCAATATACAGATTGTTTTTGGAATATATCTCCCCATATCTATGATATTCAGTTATATAAAAAATAAAATGAATTTGACACCATAACAGCTTGCTTAT
Organism: Mytilus edulis; assembly: GCA_019925275.1. Classification (NCBI taxonomy): domain Eukaryota; kingdom Metazoa; phylum Mollusca; class Bivalvia; order Mytilida; family Mytilidae; genus Mytilus; species Mytilus edulis. The sequence continues at coordinate 46,550,426 of CM034349.1, read as the reverse complement.
GATATAATATTATTCATATTATATTTTGCTTTTGTAGCGACTTTCCAGTACGTAGTTATTTTAACTTATTGTCATTTGTTATATAAATAGAAATCAATGAAATCGACTTTCTTTCACTGTAGTGTTAAATATAAATTTGAATCAATAAGTTCAGTCCGGAACTAGTTTACGCGATATTTTTTTAAATGCAGTTGCAACTTTATGTTTTTATAGATACTATAAAAAAGAAGATGTCGTATGATTGCCAATGAGACAACTATCCACAAAAGACCAAAATGACACAGACATTAACAACTATAGGTCACCGTACGGCCTTCAACAATGAGCAAAGCCCATACCGCATTGTCAGCTATAAAAGGCCCCGATAAGACAATGTGAAACAATTTAAACGAAAAAACTAACGGCCTTATTTATGTAAAAAAAATGAACGAAAAACAAATATGTAACACACAAACAAACGACAACCACTGAATTACAGGCTCTATACGTTTCATGTTATATAAGGTTTAGTTTTTTTAGCCAGCTTCTCCTTCTTTCGTAATTCCCTTCTGTTTAGGAATTCTTTTCTATTTAGGAGCACTCGGTTGAGACCGATAAATTATATTAAAAGTATCTGTTCAATAAAACACATTAAATCGTTTGTAAAATATGAACGAACAGTATCCTCCACCATAATATCCAGTGTATATACAAAAAGTCGCGAGTTTAAATTTTAGCATCAATATAGGGACTTTAAAAGTAATGTATAATAGTTCACAATATAACTATTTTAAAATTCAAAGATAATTATTTGAATATTTTGACTAGCATTTTTTTTTTAAATAGCTTAGTGTGAGTTTAAAAGGCCAAGAGATAGAAATAAATCACATGTTTATAGCCGACAGCTTTACATCAAAATGAACTGTTGAAATATCTTTCAAAACTTTTAATTGTTTTTCACACTTATAAGATAAAAGTTATATGGTCAATGTTGTTGATTGATATCGTTTAATGTTGTCCGTTTTTATAGACTTTCATATTTTATATGTGCCTGGGAGTTTGGTATTTTTGTTATACTTTTCTATATATCCGAAGAATGAAATCAAGTAATATTGGTTAGATCGACCCGAGTTTTCGTTTCGATCAAATTGGTGGTATCGACATTGCATCTATAAAATTCGTTTTTTAAACACGTCTGCAAAATACATTCCTTAATAACCTTACTGCATGTTAACTGTGTATATGGTGTTTAAATCCTAAAATTATTGATTGCGCACCTTCACAATGCATGTGATTTTTAAATTTCATAGATGCTTTTTGTGCTTTTTTGTTAAATATTTGTTTGTTTTGAGATTGTGACACAGTGTTGACTGATGTACCCATATTTTGACTCTTTTACCTATTATGTCTATTTTGTCCATGCATCGTTGTAAATCTAATGGAATTTGATGCGACTGTAATACAAGTTAGAGTTTTAGCGCTATAAAACCAGGTTCAATCCACCATTTTCTACATTTTAAAATGCCTGTACCAAGTCAGGAATATGGCAGTTGTTGTCCATTCGTTTGATGTGTTTTGTCATTTGATTTTGCCATTTGATAAGGGACTCCCCGTTTTGAATTTTCCTCGGAGTTCAGTATTTTTGTGATTTTACATTTTTTACAGTTTCTAATTTCAAAACATGTTTAGATGGAAGACAGTGCTTAGGATTGTGTTTGTGTTCATATTAAGCTGAGAAAGAAATGTTTAAGACTTTTGCGAATCAGAAAAAACGCTTAATTATTATATTGAGTGGAGATATTCTCTTTTTAAAAAGATATGAATTGTAGGTATATGACATTCGTTTTCCATTTCCATGTTTTAAAGTTTTATTCAATATTAACATAATTATACATCCTTATTTTACAATTACAATATAAACAAAATAAAGCATCTTCGCTAGCCAAGGGTTACGATCCACTCCCGTTCTCTTCAGAGAACGGGAGTGGATCGTTACCCTTGGCTAGCGAAGATGAAAATAAAGAGGCTAATTTACTTTTTTTATTTTCTCCATTAAATGAAATGGAAGTGAACATTTTATTTTAAGACGGGGTTTCAGAAACATTGCAAACATAAGCTATGTAGATAATCTTTGGGTTGGCATATGATTGACGTTTTCAAAAATATCTCATCTTATTTCAACATTTATTTTATGATTAATTGATTTGTGCTATTACATGCATATTAAGGACGAAACATGAAAATAAACTTTTACAAACCAAGTCTCTATATTTCTTATGTATTTTTCCATTGGATAAAAATAATCAGTTCTCCATATTTAAATTAAATCATTGTCACACATTAAGGATGTGAATTTATTCCTTCATCCAATTGTTTCGATATCATCCATGAAATAGAAGAACATGCTTTGTGAGTTTATTAAAACTGAAGACAAGAATGGTCGGACGTGTGCATGTCATAACATAAACCGTTGACAACATATTACCTCTTTTTATCACAATAAGTAATCCCTTATTGTTACACTTAGATTCTAAGAATAAACTACCAGTATATATTCCAAATGTAAATTAACGTAAATCCTGTTATATTTGTTTATGTGATTTCGTGTTTACAGATGGTAAGGTTGCCACAGAATTTAAATTCAATACAAACATTCATGTTTCTAAAAGAATAATCAAATGCAAAACTGGAATATCTAGTTTGTTTCTGTAGAGATGATATTGCTGAACATCTAATTATTTCTGAATATTTTTGTCAAACACAAAGTATTTCTTTTCAAAGTTAAACACGTCATAATCATCTGCATACTTTTCAAAAATTATATCTTGAGTTTTGGTATCATTGTAATATTGAAACAATTTATCTTCAGCTTTTCTCGCATGATACCTTGTTTTATTTTTACGGTCTTTTGAATATATCCAATCTTTAACACTTTCATTCCAAGCTCCAATTTTTGTTAAAAGTTTTTCAGTAAAGGTTAAAATATCAGGCATTTTACCAATCATCATATTCTTATAGAAATATTTCGGAGCCCTTACTTGCGACGACCAATGGGGGTCTTTGCAGGTCTTTGTTAGCTTTAAAAATTCTATAAATGATTTTACTGTTTGTGCACAATTATTCATCATATGAGCATTGTCTAATCCTTTCTCTAGATAACATGACAATATTCTCTCTCTCGGTTCCCTCACAAAAACTGCTTTTGTCCAGGAATCATCAAACATCATTTCTGTTATTTCATTATCTTTGTAATTGATAAGATAACTAAGACCATTAAAATCAGGATGATGCACCTCATTATTTTCCAGTCCTTGTATAACTTGAAGGAGTTTTTTCCAGTATGTGCATCCAGCTTTTTCGTTCCAAAAGAATATCAATTTGTATTTTGTTACAACTATTGGCGACTGATACCATGTCCTTGTTATCTGTTTCAAGTCTACTTTGCTTAACCATGGGATGTCTTTTCTCTGCCTGGTTGAATCGTTTTTCGTATTTTGGTTTGATACAACTGTTAGTTGTGCAAAGTTATCCTCCAAAACTCCTAAGATATGATTATCCATACTTTTGTTCGATGACTTGATAATACAAAGATTGTCAATAGAGCTACACTGTAATAGTTTTCCTCTAGATTTATCTACACTTTTTCTCAAAATCAGATTAACGCTATCAACATTCGCAGAATAATATAATTTGAGACAAGGTATGATGACAAAGAACAAAGACAATATACAGATTGTTTTTGGAATATATCTCCCCATATCTATAATATTCAGTTATATAAAAATAAAATGAATTTGACACCATAACAGCTTGCTTATGATATTATATTATTCATATTATATTTTGCTTTTGTAGCGACTTTTCAGTACGTAGTTATTTTCGTTGTTATTTAATTAGAAATCAATGAAATCGACTTTCTTTCACTGTAGAAGATCAACTAAATTGAGCTTTTGGAAGTGCGAATCGAGAAAAAAAACTTTTCTTATGTGGCAATATTTTCTAACATGAAATTGTAAATATGCAGACAGTCCATGAGGAGAAGATGTTTTCTCCAATAAAAAAGAGTGTTAGATATCAATTTGAATCAATAAGTTCAGTTCGGAATTAGTTTACGCGATATTTTTTAAATGCAGTTGCAACTTTATGTTTTTATAGATACTATACTGTAACGGATCACATCAATCAGGCATCAAATAAGGCGATAATTCGAGTATGCGGTCTATATATCTTTTATTCTTCAAAATACATTTAATTTTGGCTTCTTATACTATATATCATATCAACCGATTCTCTACAATAAAATACAAATACACATTAACATACATCGTGTTTGTCTTTTTGTAAAGTAAAAATATAACTTAAAACACTAATAGCATAATACTAATCAAACAATATGATTCACTTTCTTTCACTCTTCATAAGTAACTTGTTAAATTAAAAAGTTAATTAGAATAAATATTAATTTATATTTAAATACTTTTACAATTCTTAATATTTCTTCTTTAAATAAATATTGTTCTTAAAAATGTACATAAATTATCTCTTACCGATTATGATATCTCTATAAAATTATGATGTGTCTCCGAATATCAAATAACTTGCGATGAATAAAAACTAGACAACGTAACGTACGTAAAAGGATAAACGTCATAAAACTTTAAAAACGGGAAATATAACAATTCATAAGAGCGCAACGTTACATGTATGCGCAAATACCCAAAAATCGTATCTACAAGTATTACAAATAAAATAAATAACTTCAGTAATAATAAATGAAGTAACCCAACAATTTGGAATTACATTTCAAATCTAACATATACGTTTCATGTTATACGTATAAGGATTAGTTTTTTTAGCCAGCTTCTTCTTTCGTAATTCCCTTCTGTTTAGGAATTCTATTCTATTTAGGAGCACTCGGTTGAGACCGATAAATTATATTAAAAGTATCTGTTCAATAAAACACATTAAATCGTTTGTAAAATATGAACGAACATTATCCTCCACCATAATATCCAGTGTATATACAAAAAGTCGAGAGTTTGCATTTTAGCATCAATATAGGGACTTTAAAAGTAATGTATAATAGTTCACAATATTACTATTTTAAATTTAAAGATATTTATTTGAATATTTTGACTAGCATTATTTTTTTAAATAGCTTAGTGTGAGTTTAAAAGGCCAAGAGATAGAAATAAATCACATGTTTATAGCCAACTGCTTTACATCAAAATGAACTGTTGAATTATCTTTCAAAACTTTTAATTGTTTTTCACACTTATAAGATAAAAGTTATATGGTGAATGTTGTTGATTGATATCGTTTAATGTTGTCCGTTTTTATGGACTTTTGCGAATCAGAAAAACGCTTATTATGTCGAGTGGAGATATTCTCTTTTGTAAAAGATATGAATTCTAGGTATATGACATTTGTTTTCCATTTCCATGTTTTAAAGTTTTATTAAATGTTAGCATAATTATATATCTTTATTTTACAATTACAATGTAAACAAAATAAAGAGGCTATCACAGTTTGATACGTTTGAGCTTTTGATTTTGCCATTTGATAAAAGATTTTCTGCGTTGAATTTATCCTGGAGTTCGGTGTTTTTGCTATTTTACTTTCCGTTTAGGACAGTGACATGTTTAAATTATACCATATAAACTGTTCTTATTTTGTTTTGAGGAATCTCTATACCGGGAGTTTGTTGTGTCTCGTCGATTTCACCAATGGCAGTAAAGCTGTCGGAGATTATTCGAAGAGCAAAACAAGCTTCTCTGTTACATGAATAGCTTATCAGGGTTGTCAGTAACATGAGTCATTTGTTTTGTTTCGATATGTCTACCTTCACCATCTTTGCCAGAGAAGTGAAATATGGTTGCACCAGGTTAGTAATACTTTTATTGTTCATGTATTTTCATATAGTATTAAATTAGGGGACAACACAATGGATTTCTTTCAACATATTATGGTTTGGGTTCAGATTGCTTTTACATTATGATGACCGTGGTCATATAAAAGAACAATGTTTATCTTATTCACTTAAGTCTTAAATTTTGAACACAGACATCGGTCATCTGCAAATAATTACATTAGCTGTATGGTTCATTATTAAACGTTATTTTGATTGGCTAGCAGCAATCTCGCGTCATTCTTCATTTCAGATGAATTGCACGAATTGGAACATTCATGATGACACACGTTTCCACAATAACTTGAAGTGCACAGTTATTATTTTATATAAGTTGAATGAAATAAAAACTTGATAGCAATCATGTCCTCATGATCATAGCGAAAGAACAGTAATTATTAGTATTGAATGATTCTATACGTCATTTCATTATTTCATAGGGATGTAAAAGTGTTGACCGTGTGTACATTTTTAGAATGAAGCGCAGTTCAAGTATAGTTATTGTGAGTGGTTCATGTCTGTCATTATTGTTTTTCGAAAATGGTTTTGTTATAAATTAGACTGCTAGTTTTCTCTCTTGAAGTGTTTCACATTTTTCATCGTGGGACCTTTTTGTAGCCCGCTTTGTCACGGGTATGATTTTTGTTGAATGCCGCATGGTTATATACCTATAGTTGCCTCCTAGCACGTATTTTTAAGTCTTCATTTTAATTGCCTCGTGGTATATTGTAGCCTGGTATCTCTGTGCAGCATTTATATCTGAGATTCTTATATGACGTCCTTCAAACGCTTTGAGTACACTCCCGTGTTAAAATATGAATTTATCGCAACGCTGGTAAAATATCACGTCGTGATTGGTTTAGCGCCGTCCCGTGGTGACCCCTATGGATCCGTAGTGGGGTAGTAAATTTCATAGGGGGTTCGTGACGCGTTAATGGTGACGCTATCCTCAGGTAAAATATTTGTCATCAAGGGTCAACCCGTGATAAAATCACGATATATTCAAGCCCCCATGAATTATTTCTTAATTAGTCTATGTTAAGCAGTTGTGTGTTTTATCTGTATATTTAAACAGCAAATTACTGAACATTTACGGAACAGTGCTGAACTGAATCCAACAACATTGACTGAACAGTACTGAACTGAAGGCAGTCGATTAGTCTGACAATTGACTTAACTTGATATTCATCGGTTATATTTTGTAGATGTTCTTAAGATCAAAATCACCGTTTAAGACTATAAACTGTTTTACTAGTGCAAGCTCGTGCAATATAAAAACCTACTCGGAACAACTAATAACCTGATATTCTGAACACTGAAGATAAAAGTTGGACAATAAAATGGAAGTCCAGGTTGAGAATATAAAGGTGAAATATCGTAATAAGGCTAATTTCAGAATAAAAGTATGAAACTTGGCATAGGATCACGTGACAAATATAAAATACACAAATACACAATTACAGAAAGACATTCAAATGAGTCCTTAATCAAACTTGCCAGGATTTTAATCAGAACAAACAACTAAACTCCTTGTTAGTTGGCTAGTCATATACGATCAAATACTATGATTTAAGCAAACTAAATACAAGCATGTGAAATTATCATGATTAAGTAAAACAATATTTTTCCTACTTGTAATAAAAAGTAAAATCACAAAAATACTGAACTAAGAGGAAAATCTAATCGGAAAGTCCATAATTATATGGCAAAATCAAATAACAAAACACATAAAAAACGAATGGACAAGAACGTTCATGTTCCTGACATGGTACAGGCATTTTCAAATGTAGAAAATGGTGGATTAAACCTGGTTTTATAGCGCTAACCCTCTCACTTTGATGACAGTCTCATCAAATTCCGTTATATTTACAATGATACGTGAACTAAACAGACATAATAAATAAAAAAGTCAAAATATGGGTACAGCAGTCATCATCTTGTAACAATTTTAAAATTATCTTTGATTTTATGACCTGTCTGTGGAATCCTCCAACATACTTGCAGGGATGGTAAAAGATATTTTAGTTTGTCCTGTACTTGGATCATACACGGTCTCTCCCAACTTGCCCCCTACTACAAAAACCTTAGTATCGGGAGAAATTCCAACCTTCTTGATATAAGCAAGTTTACACATTTCTTCGTCCAGTAAAGCTTCATCATACCAGTCTTCTGCTTCTTTGTTATCGCCCAATAATTCATTACATATTCCAACTATTGTTAAAGAAACAGACCGATATTTGGTAATTTTGACATTCTCCACTGATAGCTGTAAGCATTTAAGTGCATTTTGTGCACTTTCTGTATTATTAAGATGGAAAAAAGAAAGAAAACGTAGACATAGTGACATTATCGTAGATGGAACAGTCAACCCTTCAAATTTAACCAGATCTTGTAATTCTTGTGGTATCAAAGATGAACGAGTTTCATATTGTGTATTCCTTGTGGTGGCCAGTCTCATTTTTTCATTGAGAGTCATATTAATACGGCTTGTTTTTTGTTTGTATTGCTTCTTGGTAGTTTCGCTATAAGAAGCAACATTTAAATGTAGCATATCAGGTGTACAACGTGACATTACGTAGTCAATTATCTTCAATGCTGTTTTATACTGTTTGCAAACATAATAAAATGAGGCATACAGGATCCATCCCGACACTGCATCTGTCTTTGTACCCTCTTGTAGATGACCATGAATACTCTTACGTGAGACATAGTTTTTTTTCGAATTGCAGGGCAAATTAATCATTTGTGCAATTGTCTGATGAAGCTTTGCCTGAGTATAATCATTCATTCCCAACGAGAATTGTGATTGCTCTGATGTAGATAATTCTTTAATAAAATGTAATGTTTTGTATCCTTGGTCAATGTTTGACGTACAATTTCCATTACATACTTTGAAACACAAAAATTCTAATTTCACAGAAGACTCGGTCATCATATTTGAAGCCGATATTTTTGTCAACACAAATTGATTGAAAATAAAACAGAGAGTGTTTTGTCGGATTTTGTTTAGAATATTGAGCAAAATGTAATTGTTGGATTGGTCGATTTTCCCAATGAACATGTTGTGTACTGGTATAAAATAGTTTGGACAGTAGCACAGCTTTATCCACGAGCTAAGTTTATCTAAGCAAAGGACAAAACAATCTATAAAATTGGATAAACGAAATTGATCCACCGGAACCTCCTCCGATAGCCAAAATAAAGCGGTTTTCAAAAAATAAGAACATCATAAATCTTTGGCCCCTTTGAAATTGTTTATATAATGTTTAAGGAACAATTTCAAAAGAGAGTAACACAAAAACTGTGTATAGCTAAACGAATGGCACAAATATTTTTCTGCAACAGAAAATGACACTCTCCAAAGTAATTCATTGTCGTCATTTTTTGGTCCAATTGGTACTAATATACAGCCATAGCTCACAATTTTCTCAATTAATGAACTAGACGGCCATAAAGCAGATCTATGTCTGTAAATCCATTGTTCGGCTTGACATGGCCAATCATGCGATCGTAAGCAGAATGCTAAATCTTGATATTCATGTTTATCAGAGAGACAAGGGCCGTGCATGTGAAAATGCAGAAAAGGATTCCTTTTAGTCAGAGTAGACATCAGCAGCTTGTTTGACCAATAGGTCCCGTTTATAGTCTGTATTAAGCATTTTCTTAAGTAATCATTCTTGCAAGCGCCTTCATTCACCAATTTAAGTTTGGAAAAACCAGGATGTTGAGCATCAACTTCCATAAGTAAAAGAGCTGACTCCATCGGAAAATGTATATGCTTCATATTTTTGATAACTTGAAATTCGGTCATTACTACCATTATATCTATATCACTTCCTGGCAAATCTAATCCTTCTGCTAAACTACCACTTGAGATATGTTCATAACTGTCGTTACCTAGGTTTACCGTCAAATCATGTTGAAGGAAAAGTCGTTGGCGTTCTCTAATGTCCATTTCGCTACCTAATATTTTCCTCAAACTTGGAATAATGCTTTGATCTGCAATATGAGATCGGTCTTCTGTAAAAAATAGATTCAATAAAATAAAACATATATCAGGCAACGCACTTTAATAATCGTTATCAAAAGGAGTTCATATGTTCGATACAGCACCTATTTCTAAATAAAATGAGAACTTAGTATTAATTTACAATTAGCATAATGATTCTTGGTTCTAAATTGGAATATAGGAAAAAAAATATTATAGTACAGGAAATCTACTATTATTATGTCACAATTTCAATATCCTACCAAATAAAATAAACAAACCAATTCCGATTGGTATTCAATACGCATTCCGGTCGCGGACAAAAAAGACTTCTGATTAACAAGTATCATTTTGATTTTGAGAACTCTGAATTATTATTTTGGATCTCGTTCCATATAATTGTATAAATTTCAAGATAATGTATAAAGTTATCAAAGGTACCAGGATTATAATTTAGTACGCCAGACGCGCGTTTCGTCTACATAAGACTCATCAGTGACGCTCATATCAAAATATTTATAAAGCAAGTACAAAGTTGAAGAGCATTGATGACCGTATACGGCACAAAATACGCCACTATTTGTGGTGTCCTATTTTGACGTGAATGAATGATCTCCTGGTTGTTATTCTGTGGTTTACATGTTGAACTATTATATCATTTATTTATGCGTTTTCTGTGCTGAGTGTTCTTGCGTTTGTTTGTACTGTATTTTTGTCGCATAGTGTTGTCATTTTAAGGATTATTTTTAACATTGCTATATTAGCGAGAAGTTTGGCTAGCCATAAAATCAGGTTCAATCCTATATTTTTCCTTACAATGTCCTGTACCAAGTCAGGAATAAGGCAGTTGTTATCAAATAGTCCGTTTATATATATATATATATGTCTAGCGGGACGGCTGCAGTGCAGGCGATTTGGTGTCACGATATCACAGTAGCATGGGTTCGAATCCCGGCGAGGGAAGAACCAAAAATTTGCGAAAGCAAATTTACAGATCTAACATTGTTGGGTTGATGTTTAGACGAGTTGTATATATATATATATATTATATATATATATACGTACGTCTGAGTCAGTGACAACTCTACAACAGATGTATCCATCGGATCGCCATCAATGATGGTGATACATGGCTGTGTACATAATGTATATACAACTCGTCTAAACATCAACCCAACAATGTTAGATCTGTAAATTTGCTTTCGCAAATTTTTGGTTCTTCCCTCGCCGGGATTCGAACCCATGCTACTGTGATATCGTGACACCAAATCGCCTGCACTACAGCCGTCCCGCTAGACCACACGACCACCTGGGCTCTCAAAAAAGAGCTTTCGCTGGCCGTGTGTTACCTTTCCTCGTCAGTTTTAATCTAGCGGCGTACTACAGTACATGATATATAAGGCATGAAGATGTTATTGTTACAGATCAGCTAAATTATCTATAGTAAAGGATCCTACAAATTAATGTAATATACAGTCACAGAAAATAATTATATTTATAAGTACGTCTGAGTCAGTGACAACTCTACAACAGATGTATCCATCGGATCGCCATCAATGATGGTGATACATGGCTGTGTACATAATGTATATACAACTCGTCTAAACATCAACCCAACAATGTTAGATCTGTAAATTTGCTTTCGCAAATTTTTGGTTCTTCCCTCGCCGGGATTCGAACCCATGCTACTGTGATATCGTGACACCAAATCGCCTGCACTGCAGCCGTCCCGCTAGACCACACGACCACCTGGGCCAGCGAAAGCTCTTTTTTGAGAGCCCAGGTGGTCGTGTGGTCTAGCGGGACGGCTGCAGTGCAGGCGATTTGGTGTCACGATATCACAGTAGCATGGGTTCGAATCCCGGCGAGGGAAGAACCAAAAATTTGCGAAAGCAAATTTACAGATCTTACATTGTTGGGTTGATGTTTAGACGAGTTGTATATACATTATGTACACAGCCATGTATCACCATCATTGATGGCGATCCGATGGATACATCTGTTGTAGAGTTGTCACTGACTCAGACGTACTTATAAATATAATTATTTTCTGTGACTGTATATTACATTAATTTGTAGGATCCTTTACTATAGATAATTTAGCTGATCTGTAACAATAACATCTTCATGCCTTATATATCATGTACTGTAGTACGCAGCTAGATTAAAACTGACGAGGAAAGGTAACACACGGCCAGCGAAAGCTCTTTTTTGAGAGCCCAGGTGGTCGTGTGGTCTAGCGGGACGGCTGCAGTGCAGGCGATTTGGTGTCACGATATCACAGTAGCATGGGTTCGAATCCCGGCGAGGGAAGAACCAAAAATTTGCGAAAGCAAATTTACAGATCTAACATTGTTGGGTTGATGTTTAGACGAGTTGTATATATATATATATATATGTTGGAGTTTGTGTATGTTGCATTTCAGTGTTTCTGTTGTTCCGTTGTTATCCTCTCATAGTGAAATGTGTTTCTGCTCGCGATCGGTTTTAGTTTTTGTAACACGGATTTTTTTTTCTCTAAATCGATTTATGACTTTTAAACAGCAGTATACTATTACTGTCTTTATTAATCAGATTGGTAAAATGCAGATGGATTTAGTTCAGTGATAGCTGAAAATATGACTAAGGAAGACAATGTTTAGATTTTCTCATAATCTGAAGTATTTCGTTACCAAACTTTTGTTAAAAACTAATATATATGTTAAGAGTAGTATTTGAAAACAATTTATGTTATCTTCAGGATAAAAGTCTAGGATAACGGTGCACTTTTTAAAATGTTTGAATGTAATAGTGAAACTAAAGTATTAACAAGGAAATTATTTTGGTGATCACATTAAATTATAAAAAGGAAGAGATGTGGTATGAAATGCATAAGACAACTTTCCTCCAGAGTAAATATGATATTAAAGTAATAAACTACAGTCTCCGATATCGTAAGACCATCAACAATAAGAAAATTCGTTCAGTATAGTCCGCTATAAAATGCTTGACTTTCAAATATTCGGCTTTGAGCGTTCCAGGTGAAGGCTAGACCAGAAAAGTGCTTCGGACGGATGACATTTATAATTTGTATTTGCATTTTACATCACATCGCTGGTGGACTATCAGTTCCCGAGGATATCAACAGCTTAGTTGTCAGTGCTTCGGTACTGACATGATTTATTTCAAACCTTTCTTAAATTGTTTAAAAAATTTGAAAGTATAAAGAAACTTAGTATATAGCTCTTCAACTGTTTCTGTTTTAGTCATCCTAAAATTTCAAATATTCGGATTTTGGCATTCCTGATGAAGTTTAATCCAGAAAAACGTTTCGGACGAATGAAATTTATAACCTGTTGTTTTCATTTTTACAGACACCTGACCTGGTACAGGTACATACAAATGTATCAGGGTTAAACATTTGTAAGTGCTCCACTATCCCCTTTACCTAGGACAGTGGTGTAACAACACGTTATTAAAAAAAGTAAAAGTCAGTTGCAAATGACTCAACAGATCTGCTCTAAACACAACACAATAACTAATATAAAAACAAAAAATATACCAAAGTACACCGATATACATGTAAGAGTACTCGCAGTCTAGTTTAAAATCAATAACAACTTATGGATAAACAATGTGTTGCCATACGAGAGTACCAACCACTGCGCATCCAACGATGACATAAACAGTCATTTAAGTATAAGTTGATTCAAAAGATTACCATGCCTATCTGAATCTACGACTTTATAAACAACATCACCAACAAAATTTAGATGCTATCCCGTTTTTAAAAAGCATATAATATGTATGTGTCGTTTAAAAACTAACTTATATTTGAGTTAAATACAAAAAAGAGACTATACATCAAACTTTTATCCACAGTTTTATTACGACTAATAGTATAATCACTGGTATTAAAGAGATAATCGTAACTGCAATTACGATTATCCTAATATGGCGACGGTAGATATAGGTAAAATCTTTACACTCATTTTTCTTAAATGTAGCATATTTTTGTCAATAGTTACTCAGCTGCAAGGTTTATCTATACCATTACATCATATCTGAATCGTAGCGGTGCACTTGAATTGTCTTAGCGCTGTGAAAATAGCAGTTGAAAAAATCGGGATGATAATCGTAATTCTATGGTATTTTTCTTCTTTGATAATCGTAATTTTCTTTATCGGATAATAGTAACTGAAACGTAATAAATGTGTCTTTCAGCATTTCTATGGTATTTTGTGTGTTAAAAATGCAAATGCCCAGTTTAACGATGACATTGGTGCATATAAAAAATAAATAAAGAAACTTTTAGGTTAATATCTAGGATATTTACCTATATATCTCTATTTATAACTTACAACAATGTGCATAACCTTTTGATATATACATGTACCTGTTAAAGATATGGAAAATGAAGAAGCTTATTAAGCTGTTAATAAGATATCTCTATTAATTTATAAGCTATCTTATAAGGTATATAAGATATCTTACTTCTTTATAAAGATATCTTTTAAATACATACTTTATAAGATATCTTATTAATTAATAGAGATATATTATTAACTTATAGAGATATCTTATAAACTAATATAGAAGTTATTGTGGTAAGTAGATATTTTTATCAAAGTTTCAATGTTGTGCGCGCGTTTAAGTTTGTTTGGTTTTTTTTTTTGGGGGGGGGGGGATGGAAAAAGGATGGATTAGCTATATCTCATATCCCAAAAGTGCAATCCTTTTAATTCATTGCTCAAACATCTTCGCTAGCCAAGGGTAACGATCCACTCCCGCGTTCTCAGAGAGAAAGCGGGAGTGGATCGTAACCCTTGGCTAGCGAAGATGTTGCTCAAAATGAAAGTCAGAATTCTGTGCGAAATGAACAAAATTTTCCGTCAATAACTTCATAACTGCATTATCGAATTTCGTGTTCATATTTCCCTTTTTCTTATAATTCAATAAATATAGCCGTCCATGTTTTTCCCTTGGATTCACTTTTTTTCTATTTTATACTGATATAATATATGATTTTAAAAATTAAATTCAATTGTTTCGATCAAATACTCATGTATTCTTTTAAACAGTTTAGATGGTAAAGGATCTAGAATAGTTACCAGTTTATTGTTACTTTTGTTGAAAAAGTGTTTGACTCTCTATAGCGAAACTTACTTCTGTTCAAATTATTGCAGAGTGATCAACTGTTTAATTCATGTTATATTGTAATATTAGAAAAAACTATGTAAATTTATCAAAGTTATAAATGTGCAAGTCAGTCCTCCTATTTAATTTCATTAAATTGTTCACACATGCTTGTAAACATTGTACCTTATAGTTATATTTATGTATGTTCTCTATAACTATGTAATTGTAGTTTTATGAGAAATAAAATATTCGTAGTATTCGTTTATTGTTACTTTTGTTTATTATTAATTTTGTTGATTGTTACTTTTGTTTTTTGTTAATATTAGCCTTACCTATAGTCTTACGAGGCATTTGACGGACTGAAAAAAAAACACAAATATTTTGTAGCATACCTAGTTCTATGAAATTTCTGTATATTAACATAGTTTGTGTTTTCCTCATTTTCAAATTTCTTGAAGCTTGTTCACCCTTCCAATTTTATGATATACCAGTATGTAGCTGTTTTCATAAAATCTATTAATAATATATGCATAAACAGAGATGTCATAAGATGTTGGAACGTTTCATAAATAGTTCATCGCCATAATGTCACAATATGCTATCAGACATACGTTTTTAGTGTCAATATCAATGAACCACTTTCAAGTTACTATTATCTTTTTATTTTTAAATACCATAATTACGATTATCTTTTTTTCCGAGTTACGATTATCATCCCGAATTTTTCAACGGCAATTTTCAAAGCGCTTAGACAATTCAGGTGCACCGTGACGATTTAAATATGATGAAATGGTATAGATAAACCTTGCAGCTGAGTAACTATTGACAAAAATATGCTACTTTTAAGAAAAATGAGTGTAAAGATTTTACCTATATCTACCGTCGCCATATTGGGATAATCGTAATTTCAGTTACGATTATCTCTTTAATACCAGTGATAATGCTTATTCAAGAAAAACATAAGATGACACAAAAACCATATCTGACACGCGTTCAATGTGTTCATCATCATTATAAACAAAAAACATTTACCACACATGAAACTACAGAGTTTTAGTAATCTATTTAGAGAGACAATTAATGAAAAAGGATCTCATTACCCAAACATTATTTAAGTTCCGCTATTCATATAACACTGGTAATGGCGCTAGTAACGTTTGTCCCAAATAAAAGTAAATGCAATTGAATAATAGTTTTTGTTTAAATTGAGAAAAAATAACCGGATAATTCTTTTTCTTAACTTACCGTTAAAGGTTTCCAAGTATTCTATATACTCATTGCTTGTTTTAACTGGAAATCGAATGTTGATAATAGTTTGTTCATTTTTTCTTCTTCGTTCTAGGCAGTTTTTGAATTCTCGTTCAAACTGTCTAATAGAAAGTCCAAACACGTCATTTTTCAAAACTATGCCACCATCAAACATTTGATTAATACAAGGGGAATATTTCCGCTTTCCTTTGTAAGGAAAACATTTCATTCCATAGATTTCCCAGTAGGTTTTTTTCTTAATGCCGTGCATATTCTCATACCTACATAAATTATCCATTATCAAAACTATAAGTGGTGCATATGACTTTAAAATATATCGGTGACCATTCAGGTAAACATACTTCCTTGTTTCTACTTTATTTTTTTAACAATTGTTCACATAATTACTTTAAACTAGGTCACGATTGTGGTTTAAACCATCCCTGCTGCATAAAAGACCATTTCTCGGAACTATGATTTGGTTCTATAATTAGAAATTAAATATATATATAAATCTGTTGTAGAGTCGTCACTGGTTCAGACGTACTTATAATATAATGTTTTCTGTGACTGCATCTAACATTAATTTGTAGGATCCTTTACAATAGATAATTCAGCTGATCTGTAACAATTCCATCTTCATGCCTTATATATCATGTACTGTGTTACGACGCTAAATTAAAACTGACGAGGAAAGGTAACACCCGGCCACCAAAAGCTCTTTTTTTATTAATAGCCTAGGTGGTCGAGTGGTCTAGCGCGTCGGTCATAGTGCAATGCGATTTGGTGCCACGATATCCCAGTAGCATAAGTTTGAATCCCGTCGAGGGAAGAAAAATAAATTTGCACATTGTATTGCGTACTCCATGTTCTCTTTACAACAAAATTTGGTACTTTTACTTGCTTACGTTCTTTCATTTAACGGCAGTTTGTCCAATGTTTTAGTTGTTTTCCTGGTTTGTTTTAAATCTCACTTCCTTTCTCTTTTATAAGTTTTGTATACACATTGTGTCACAGATCGTGAAGTGTATGTTTACTTGTTTTTGTTAATAATCATCTTAATACGTCTTTTGATTGAGTTAGGCGATTTCAATTGATATTTTATAATGTGTCCTTCTATGTAGTGATGTTGAAATGCCTAAACCCCCTTTCTCGTTTTTTATATAGATTAGACCGTTGGTTTTTCTGTTTGAATGGTTTTACACTTGTCATTATTGTGGCCTTTTATAGCTTGCTGTTCTGAGTGAGCCGAAGCTCCGTTTTGAATTATAATGGTTTACATTTTACTCATTGTGACTTGAATGGTGAGTTGTCTCATTGGCACTTATATATACCATAACTGCTTATATCTAATAGCTCTTAAATGTAGGTTTTGGTCTGCATCTGTCAAAATATGGCTGTGCATATGGTAATTATGAATTGTAGACTTTTTCTTAATGGAAATTCTTAATACATAACATTTTAACGCAATAAGTTTCATCTTGCATTTGATGCCAAGTCAACTACTAGCACTTTGGTATGGTCTTTATGTCACTCATTTATGTCATCAATGAAAACATTATTTCATCTCCAATACCCTTTATATGTACAAAGGGGACATCAATTCACTTAGAACTGTTCTTTGATTTCACAAACGCGTTTCTTAATGTTTAACTTTCAACTACTACACACGTTTGACGTTGTGTGAGCCTAGCCTTAATCCACTCAAGTAGTTTGACCTTTATCTCGTAATGGTCTCGCTTCTGAAAAAGCACATGTGTGGTACTACATCGAACGCTTTGCTCAAGTTTAATATTTACATACCAACTTAATTGTTCTTTGTTGTCCAGATTATTGGTTATATCTTCATTTGTTGTTACTAATTGAGATTCTTATCAGCTTTTTGGACTGAAGCCGTGCTTGCAATCTTTTTTCTGTCTTCTTAAAGATGCAGTCGTCATCACTGACATTCAATTGTCAGTGACAGAGCCTCCTTCGTATTGTGATGCTTTTCCACATCAGTATCTTTTTTTATTCAACATATTTCAAATCTCTTTGTCCCTTTTCGTCGACTTTCAGTAATTGTGAAATATAGTTTTGACGTGATTCTTTCAGTTTAGATTTTACCGTTTTTTACTAATAGGAGCTTAATTATGACCAGATTTTGTATATTGTAAAATCTGTGGTTTTTTTTCTAATATTGGTTTTAATCTTTCTGTGGATCAAAAGTAAATTCAATGTGATTGTTTTCATTTTAGTTCGAATATTTATTATTATTGCCTTTAAAATCACTCAACAATTCTTGAATGGTATTCGTTTCTTTTTAAATTTTGCATGAAACTGATGAACTCTTTTCAAATACGTTTGAATATTCTATTCATATTGCCCTTTTTATAAATACTGCTTGTTTTTACTTTACATGTCAGTGGTGACTTTGCTATGTTCACTCATACACCTTATCGCTATTTGTCCGCCATTGCTGGAAATCACACAGGTTCCCGTAAAATTTTGACGTCATAAAACAAAACATCTGACGCAACAATGGAAAAGTGATTGTTGTTGACGTCAAAAGTTCAAGCGGACGGGTCAGCCGGGATTAGCGATAAGGTGTATTCCATCTTGGGCTGATATTTTTTTCAATGCTTGGCGAGTTAGTTGGTATTACTAGGTCTAAGTAAGTCTGATATGTTATCTTGACGTGTTGAGGTGTTGGTTTTTCTGCTGCTTAGATAAACGTTTTCATCAATTGTTTCTATAAACTTGTCATTGATGCCTATACTTATAGTTTGATTTTCTTACTTGTGAGTTGCTGTATTCCTCTGTTTTGAATTTTATATTTGCCATGTTGAAAACTCTAGTGAGTACAAAGTTTGGTAGTTTGTTCGAATGTATTAGCCGTGAAGCGAAGTGTTTAAGCTTTTTATGGAATCTATAGTGTTGGATGGTGGTCTATAATATGAGTGCCAATGAGACAACTCTCAACCCAAGTCATAATTTGCAAAACTAAAGTATTATGGTTCAAATACGGGCTTCAACATTGGGCTTGGCTCACAACGAACAGCAAACTAAAAAAGATTCCAAAAATGACAAGTGTAAAAACAATCAAACAGGATAACCAAAGGTCTAATCTATTTAAAAAAAAAAAAACCCAAAAAAACAACGAGAAACGAGAAACATTTATGAACCACATTAACAAACGACAACCGGTGAAAAGGTTCCCGACTTGATACATGTGCTAACAAATAGCGGACCCAGAACTTTTTGTAAAGGAGGGGGCACTGACTCACCTTAGGAAGGACCCGCTCCAGTCACGCTTCAGTGATTCCCTATATAATCAACCAATTTTTTTCCAATGAAAGGGGGGCCCGGGCCCCTCAGCTCCCACCCCCTGGAACCGTCTATGAATTATGTCGAGGGTTTAAACATTTTAATAGGAAGCAACCTTCACCCTTACTGAAACATCACAACATAAAAGGACACAACATAGAATATCAAATGAAATGGTTTGACTCAATCAAACCACATATTAACACAACCGAGTGAACATACACTGAACGAATAAATTCGATCTATGACGCAAAGTAAATACCAAATAAAAAAAAATAAGAGATGGATGAGATGTCAAACAATATCAGAAAGAAAACTATAACCTTGTACAAAATGCCGCTAATTGAGGTACTTAAAGAATTTTGTAGGTTAAACATGTTTCGACTGATTTTTATTATTCAAACTGATTTAACTTAAACAAATGCGTTGACTCAACTTTTTTAAATGACATTAGGTGCGAATATTTGAACCAAATTCTTATGAAAAGTCAATAGTTTAGACAGTTAATATACAGCAAAAAAAAAGTTGTTCCCCCCCTAAAATCATGCAACTTTGAAAAAAGTATATTAGATTCATATTCAAAACAGTGTGGCTGTGGCCATTGATTGACGACCTAAATTATCCCATTGACTGGTACAGATTATGTGAACGTTTGTCTATAACGACCACTGTTCACTATATACATTAATAGTTATCCCACAAGGACGCGGTGTGTCAGTAAAGATCACCCCGAGTGGGATAACTATTTTACATCCCAGCTGTTTTAGATTAGACGAAAAACCATTTACAATTCATAAAATCTAGTTTAGAACGCCACACAACCATTACAATATACTTTACATATTACTATATAATGTATACCCTTTATGACCCCCAAACACGATGAGTAGATATCAAACAATGTCAACTCGCCCCACTTGCCAATCGGCCCACACTATATCGCCACTTTACAAAAAAATCGCCCCACTCTTGTTTACCGACTCGCACCCGAAAAAGTGTAAAATCAAATTGAACAATCAGTCTGAAAAATCACTTATAAAAAAGGTTTAAACCCAACTGGATGAAGGTCTGACAACTCGCCCCACTTATAAAAAGATCTTGCTTCCTTTAAGTATGTCAAACTACCATTAGTTCGTACCAGTCATCCTGGTGTAGTGGTATGTGTCGTGGTTTGATATGCTAAAGGTTCGAATCCCAGCATATACACTGTATGTTTTCTACGTGAATTTTGATAGATAGTCTTTTCCGTATAAATAATTATAAGTTTTATAGTGGATTTGACATTCCCGCCAAAATGTTACAGAAAATGCATAACAAAGACACTCAAACTGGGGTGATCTGGTAGGGGTGATCCGGCTCAGATCACCCCTGGTAGAACAAAGGAGCTGGGATGTAATGTTAAAGACACTTAAACTGTGTGGTCACCAAAGGTTCTCAACACCTAAATAAAGTCATTCGAAAAATTAATCAGGAATAACACGATGTTTTGATTTATATCCTTTTTTCAACTGGTTTTTATAGTTCGTTCTTATGTTGTACTGTTATACCACTGTCCCAGGTTAGGGGGAGGGTTGGGATCCCGCTAACATGTTTAACCCCGCCACATTATTTATGTATGTGTCTATCCCAAGTCAGGAGCCTGTAATTTAGTGGTTGTCGTTTGTTTATGTGTTACATATTTGTTTTCATTTTTCTACATAAATAAGGCCGTTAGTTTTCTCGTTTGAATTGTTTTACATTGTCTTATCGGGGCCTTTTATAGCCGACTATGCGGTATGGGCTTTACTCATTGTTGAAGACCGTACGGTGACCTATAGTTGTTCATGTCGGTGTCATTTTGGTTTTTTGTGGATAGTTGTCTCATTGGCAATCATACCACATCTTCTTTTTTATATAAAGGTTATTCCTGATTAGTTTTTCGATTATTTTTTTCTTATTTTTAAAAGGCGTTAAGAACCTTTGGTGACCCCACAGTTTAAATTCTATAATAAGTAAGTGAGCAGTGGTAGTTTAGTTTAAACATATTTTATTTGCTAAATTAAAGCAAAATTACAGAAGACTTTTAGGGACATGCTAATTTACTTTTTACAATTTGATATAACAAATTAATGATTACAATAATATATTACAAAGAAAACTGTATATCGAAATTTACGAAAACAAAAAAGACAACTCGGACAAACAGGACAAAAGTAGCACCACTTGGAAAGTACCGTCTATAATAAGAATTCATACTTTCTGGACAGCCAGTTTTGGATTTCAATTAGCACCAAAGTAGCGAACATTCGAAGGGTCACATATTGCAAGTTTGGTTTTAATTGGAACAGTGGTTCAAGAAGACTATCTTTGAAAGAAGACAATTTAGAGCTATCATGGCCACTTGAAGCCATATCTAACTTTTCAACTTGATAATGGGTACCTTCTAAAGATATTATTAGTGTCTTAGCGTTTCACTTTCTTAAAATAATGAGTTTTAAGTTACTTGTTGGGTATTTTTCATAACATTCGATAATATCCGATATTTTCTTGCAATGAGTAACACAAAGGGTGCCACTAGTGGAGCAGCAGCTGCTTACTCTTTCAAACCATCTATGGTTTCCCTGGTGTTTTTGTTTAGGTTTCTGTTGATCTGTTTAAACTGTATGCTTATTTGTAATATCTAGTTATGTGTTGTTTGAACGTGTGGGTTTTCCCCCTGTGGTGTTGCCTGTTTCGAAACCAACAAAACAACACGATAATTCATATTCAGCAATTTTTTAGTTTTCAAAGTTGTCATGTCTTGGCTGAATGTAAGGTGAACTTGTTATTTCCCTCGGTTATCTGTTTCATTTAATAATACGTCTTATTTTTTTCTTTCTGTATTCATTCACGTCATGTTATAAGTGACTGTGTAGCATAAAATATTTCATGCAGCGGTACAGAGATGAACACTTTTTCAATATTTGGTTTTTATTCTGAATAGCAGAATGTTAAATTTTACATTTATCAACAAAAATATTTTTCTAATGAACAAATCTTAGTTCTTATCAATTGATTTTTTTTTAAAACCTGCCTGTTGAACGGAAAGCCTTTGAAAACCCTAAATTTGAATTTTCGTCTCCCCTATGTAATCAAATGTTTGACAAACAGATCCATCAATCATACGAAGAGGGTCCCATATTCGGTAATCAGGTGTCCATGTAGTGTTCACACTTTTAATGCTAAACGTGTTATTGCAAACAGGTGGTTTACCAATAACAGATTTCAATGGGGCCTTTTTTTGTCTGTATCTCTTCTGAGAAACAACTACATTTAAACCAGTAGAAGGATCCTCGTTGCAGTTGTAGTTTACATTTCGTCCTGAATTTTCAGAATCTGAACTCTCGTATGAATTTATCGCAAAATCATCGTCCATCTTTCTTTTATCCATATAATCACGGAAATTTTCTTTTACAAGATGATTCTGAACTATCTGGCGAGTTCTGAATAAAGTCATCATCCATTTGGATATTAGATCTCAAGTGATTGTCCCTTTGAGTATTAATTTCAAGTTGAAAATTGTCTGCAAGTTCAAACGATGGCATAGAAAATGTTTCTGTACTTGAATTTTCATGAACATCTTTTGTCTGATGTACCGGTTGAGCTTTTATTTTGTTTGCTTTCTTTTTAGTTTTTGATTTTTGAACATTGGATTCTGTTATTTTCTTTCTTTTTGGCGATTTCACTTTTTCTTGCTTAATCGTTTCTTGTATTGGTTTGAGTGGGGCGAGAATTCCCTGACGTTTTAAGGGCTTTCCTATGTTGGTTGTTTCTAATGGTTTAAAACTTGGCATTTGGTGTGGTGAATTGTACACATAATCGAAAGATTTAGTAGAAGTAATATCATTTGACATCTTCTGTGTTTTATTCAATATTGTTGTTCCTCTTAATGGCAATAAAGCCTGAATACTTGATTTACTGATAATTTTATCATTCTGGTTATTTTTGTGATCAGGTATCATCCTTTGAAATAAACATGTTTGTATCTGTTCTATGGCAATGTTTTGATCTTCATCGCATTTCTGTAATGATTGATTTTTAGATTCTTGCCATCTTTCTAATTCACTTTTTGGCATATCGATGACTGAACAGTCGTCGGTTGTATCACCGCCACCGTCATCAATTACCAATGCTCCTCGATACAAAACGTTTCTTCCAACTGGTTTAATTGCTCCATCAAGATTTTCGATGTCTTCAAATACAATTTCTGTATTTTCCAATTTATTTCTGTTTAATTCTTCATTCAAATGTCTATTTGAAAGAACTTCATCTGGCACACACTTGTGTAACGTTGAAAGACGCTTCTTTGATAAAAAGACATCTTCGTCATCTATTGGAATCTCAAATTTACCTGTATAATAAAGAGGAATTTGTTGATTAAAATATGTGAAATATATAATTATGTGTATGACTCTTAACCGCGATGGTACTCTGAAACGTGTTTGTCACGCCGAGACGATTAAGTGCGATTTTATCACGTTGATTTTCGATGTTGGCATTGTGACGCTATCTTGTTAATAGCTTCACAGAAGTACGTTGGTAGTAACGCTGAAGTGCAATGGATTACAAAACAAGAATGTGTCCCTATTACATGGATGTCCCATCCGCACTATCATTTTCTATGTTCAGTGGACCGTGAAAATTGGGTAAAAATCTAATTTGGCATTAGATTTAGAAAGATCATATCATAACGAAAATGTGTAATAAGTTTCAAGTTGATTGGACTTCAACTTCATAAAAAACTACCTCGACCAAAAGCTCGGACGATAATGAATGCTTTAAATAGCAATTGAAAACATATACTTTTCATACTAAAAGCCATCACGCGTCATGTATGTAGACAAACGAATATCAACGAAAGGACCATCGCAGCTCGGAGAAGATATCAGCGAAAGTACCATCACACGTCTGTGAAGACCATCGCACACCAACGTAACCAACGCACTTCAGCGTGACCATCGCACTTTAGCGTACCCATCGCACATCCAACTCCTACATATATAGATAGTATACGAATACATATACGATATTAACTTGCAATATTATAGTTAGATGTAACCGTAGGAGCATTCTTTAAATTCAACACAGTACTTTTTTGTGACTATTTTCATGGCAGTTTATATTAAAGTCATATGAAACGAGTGACTGGTGAAATATAATGTTTATCCCATTGATGCGCGACATATCAGAACGGGAGCAATTAAAAGATTTAATATTTTAATTAGATTGTGTTTGTCCAATTCTTGAACCAATCCATTTATACATCAAAAACTTCTGTGTACGGTTTTATCATTTTTTACGCATCCATATCGTTTCAATCCTAGAATCTATGATGAGTTTGTTCGTATAATCGTTAAAAAAAATTGGTCTATTATGATGTGAAAATTTGGAAGCTAATCAATTGGTTATCAAAGTTACTAGCAATATAATTCATAAGTCGTGTTCTGAAGCGGCAGTTTACCGATTGTCACCTTATTAAACAAACGACAAAGAAGCCTGGATAGTGAGTTTGTTCTTTAATTTGAAGCTCCATATGACTTTAATACAAGTAATAGCATTTTAAAAAACTTTTTATGTTGTAAAAATTAGGATTTTTTTTTAAAGAAAACGATTTACAAAGAATGAGTTTTTTTTTTTAAAACCAATTTTGAGATTCAACATTTTTTCATTTATTATCATTTACCTTTTGATTTAGTTTCAGATTGTATAGATTTTTGTTGAAAACAGTCTCTTTCGTACTCTCTATGTTGCCAAGATCCTGTGCTTTCTATCGATTCATTATTACTATCAGTATCTTTGTTTGATAGTTGTGTCTTTGATTCATTACCAAACAACGCATCCGTTTTAGGAATTCGTACAGTAGATTGATCAATATGTTGAATGTCTGCAATGATGTTTTTGGTTTCATTTTGTTCTGAAAGTATAATATCCCTCAAAAATTAAGAAAACTTCAATAAAGCAACATAAAGCTTAAGACTATCTAAAGGAACTCACACTGTCTTCCATAACGGAAACAATTCTGAATGGTATGGGATACATATATAGTCATGAGTTGTTTTGTTTTTTGTTATAGACCTGTACAATTACAAGTAAAAAATATCCTTTCCTGTTGGAACACATATTCTATTTCAGTTTTTGCACGAAGGACACATATTTCTTTTAGTGGAAATTATAGTCTATATTTGTTCCATTAGGAACTGATATTATAAAGGAACTTATTCCATGTCAAGTGATCCAGTTATTATCATAACATTCAAATGTTTATTTCTATGTCATTTGGTCTCTTGTGGAGAATTGTCTCAATGGCACTTATATCACATCTTCTTATTTCTATATGATATAAAATGCATTAAAACAACTACTCATATAGTTACCGTAGTATCGATCATTCATCTCTCTGGTGTGTATGGGAAAGGGATAACGAATATGATTTTTTTACTATTGGACTGTTCGATTATTTCGAAATATAATTTTAATGTGTTTTTCGTGTATGCGTTATTACCTCTTGGATTCTTTCAAGCTCGGTTCAAATTCGTTTCGTTATAAGAAAAGTCCAGTTTTTATAGTTCTTAGCACGCCTTATCCTTGGGTGTACGAATATAGTTCGTTGCCGGTCAAGGTCTATCATGTAAATAATTGTCAGTGCGTAAATAAATATGAATTATAAAGAAAGCAAGCACGATGTCATAAGTCTCGACACCGATTCAACAATATAAAGCATGTAAATATAAGTAACTAAAGAAATGTAGGATTCATAACAAGCTAGAAAACAAAGATGTTATTCGAACGCCACATGTTGGCGGAATTTCGGAACGTTAAATCGGCAACTGTCAAATATGCCGGGAACGACGTTACGTTTATAAAAAGGTACTGCCGCGATATTTAACGTTCACAACAGTAAAAACAAAAAACGTGTTGTAACCTGGTGTTCAATCAATGATATTTATGTTAGGAGCAGTTTTAAAAAATGATCAAATTTTAAAAGAATAAAATGAACTTTCGGGACATCGTAAAACACTAAGTTAGACTAAAGAGTTTTCATACATACCATGTAATGGCTCCAGTTGTCTATTTCCATGTATTTTTGTACTGTCTGATTCAAGCAAACTCTGAATATGTTTACTAGCTGTCATATTTATAGAATCGTCTTTGTCAATTTCTGAATTGCTATCCCAAGAACAACAACTTGTTACAGATGCATTATCATTATTCAGTAAGTTTTGACGTTCTGATCCGTCGCTGTCCCAGGAACCATTGCTCTTGACAGATACTTCATCAAAATTAACTGTATTTTCGTTAATTTTACTGCCCGCTGGTCCAACATTTTCGACTAAAGCAATGTCAAGGTGTGTTTCATGTTCTTTGTTTAAGCATGACAAATAACTTTTGGTCTTAAGAATCTCATCAACAGTAAAAACTTCATTGTCTATATGCCTATCTTTCATTTTCGTTTCACTGTTTGCAGCTGGAACAACAAGATCAACAGGTGCTGTGTCATCTGAATGACTACTTTTCAATGAACAAATATTCATGTTGCCTGCCACATCATGTTTTATATCGGGTTTGTTGGAAAAAACACTGAATGTAGACGACTGGTCACTTTTCTTCGATGTATCTTCAAAGTTGTTGATTTCATAATTATCAGTATAATGATCCTTGTCACACTGACCAATTTTGAAATAGTTTTTATGTTCAGTACTTTGATGTTCTGAAAAAAAGTCAATAGTAGCTTTGTTTCATAAAAGCGTAAATTGACACAGCCTGAATTTCCAGTTTCAGTCTGAATGACCCAACCATCATCCTAATCGACTAACATTGCAGAACCGATATATATTATATGAATTTTTAATTTGTTCTCGTCCTGAATATGCATGGCGTATTTAATATTTGACAAAAGGGCAGCAACAATCAATTTATAAAAGGCATTATAAACTGTTGTGTCGTTTGCATATTAATATGATGTGAAAACGCTTGACTGAAAAATTTCAACTAATGCCGTCTTCTCTGGCCTATAATATTATAAGACTGGTACCTTTGATAACTATCTACGCCCTTTGGTCAATGCCACTACTGTTGGTCGTTTCGTCCCCGAGGGGAGTTTAGTATTCGTCAATTCCGTGTTGACATGAATATCAATTATAGGTTATGGTCATTTTTGTAAATTTACTGTTTGCAAAAGTATGAATTATTCGAAATACTAAGGATTTTCTTATCCAAAGCATAAATTACCTTAACCGTATTTGGCAAAACTTTTTGGAATTTTGGGTTCTCAATGCTCTTCAACTTTGTTCGTCTTTGGCTTTCTAAATCTTTTGATCTGAGCGACACTGATGAGTCTAATGTAGACGAAACGCGCGTCTAACGTATTAAATCATAAGTCTGGTATCTTTGATTACTATATTCTCTGTTATTGTATCCGGTTCTCCGATGTTTTTGACTTTTGAAGTTATTTTTCTATTCACCAAAGGAAAAATCAGTAAAACGTTGCATATTTAAAAAACTAAATAATTGAGTAAAAAATTAAGAAGATACAAATGGGAATACAGTATCAAAGGTTCTATTGGGACTGGAAACACGAAGATCAAAATAAAGAAAGCAAGAAGAAAAATGAACAGACGACAAACTACAACACAGGCTGTAAGAGGTTCATGGTCCCTAAATAATTTCCATAAACAGTAAGTATTGGGATATATAGATAGTTTCTTATACTTTTAGGTATTTTATTTCAACTGAACATCTACGTCAGTATCAATTATATTTGTTATGAAAAGGAGTAGGTCCGGTAAGGCCTATTTTGGCCTCAAATTTCAAGTTTATCTGACGAAAGATTTTGGACAGTTTTTTAACATTGAAGTGTCTACTTCAGTCGAATCAATTTGTTTATGTGAAAAATTTAACCGATTTAGTCATTAACTTCAAGCTTAAATATGAAAAATATTTCAAATATGCCATAATATGTCACTTTTCAGATGTTTTTTGTCATAATTGAAAGTGGTCGCATTCGTCTTCACGCTCAACCTTTATATATGCTTTGTATTATCATCAAACACAAATTGCATTTAAATATTAAGAATGAGCACAAATGCGGCCACTTCCATTTGAGACGAAAACCGTCTAATATTTAACTCAAATGCTTAAATTTCAGTAATTTAGCATGACTTTATGATGCTAGTACCCGATATGTGTGCATTGTATTGTCAACAACTGTCCATATTTATGTAGCAGAAGTATTCTACTTTCTAATAAATAGTTAAGAGTTTACATTTTACCTATTTTGTAAAACTGCTATATTTTGAGGCCTAAAAGGGGTCTTACTTGACCTACTCATTTGTCATGAAAGCAGAACAGAAATGCTATTATAACTATTATACCTGCAATGTTTTTCGTCTTGCTACCAGACAAGTAACTGGGTTCATCCGTTGTCTCTATGCTTTTTAGGAGTAGATCATCACTATCGAGCTGGTTCAGAGGATTTGAAATTTCTTCGATTTTCTTGGTAGCAATGAAAGCATCAACATTCTGATTTCTTCTGTTGTTATTTATGCCATCTTCTTCCTTGCACACTGAAACACCATCGTATGTCCTATTTTTCTTTTCTGAACATTCGAAAAGACCGGTTTGACATACCTCTTCGCTGAAGTCTGATTCTGTAGATGCCCAGTCTGATCTGGAAGAAGGCGTTGATGGACATTCAGATATGGTTCTAATTTCAATTCTGTTAATGCCTTGTATTAAGGACGGCGAGTCCGATGTTGATAATGGTGTACGTAGACATTCAGGTACCGATCTGACTTCAGCAATGTAACAGTTTTGTTGATCGTTGGGGTTATTTTGCAAAAGATCATTTTTTAAATGGACAGGCAATTCTTTATGATCACCGTAGAGGGATGTTTCAATCTCATAATTGTGATTTACAACATTTTGTTTCTTACTTTCATTACGTTTTAAAGATTTCTGTGGTTCATGTAGTGTCTTTTGTATCAACGTGTCCTCATTGTTAATGGATGTATCCCTGACATTACTAAGTTTTTCTGTTGTCCTGGGGTCCGTTCCCATGTGATCGTCTGCGCGGAATTCTGGTTTAATTGTAGAGGTGTCACACAACGTGTTCAAACCGTTATGTGGGGATTCCGGTGGGATCGTTGGAATATTCCAAGAGCAGCTTTCGTTTGACAAGTCGTCGGTTAGATCGGACATACGATTAGTGTGGTCTCTTTGTAGAGTTTCAACTACACTACTTATGATATTTGGAATAATATCAGAACTCAGCAATTCACTAGAAAAGGATATATGTGGTTGGTTATCTATTATATCCTCGTTGATGTGTTCATCGAGACTATTTCGTCCCTGCGGTTTAATCGACTGCATTGTAAGTTCATTGCCATCTGTCGATTCCTCTTGTTTTGTACTTATTTGACCATTATGAGCCAAATTGTCTGCTTCATTTTGCAAAGCACTCCCTGAAACAGATACATGAACTAAACTGCTAGGACTGCTAATGAAAACTGTTTCAGTTGGTTTATCAAACTTTTCAAACGAGCATCCTTTTCCTCTGGACTGACTTGAGTTGCTTGATTTGTCTGATTCATATAAACTTGGACTGCCAAATTGATCATTACTTGGATGTGATTTTGTTGATGATAGATTTTCGTAGTTATTTATGTCTCTTGTGACTACGTCATTGTTCAAATTTTCAATCTGGAAAAGACTTTTACAATCGTCTAAATCTTTTTTCGTCTCCATGTATGTGACAACAGCAATAACCCATTTCGCCGACTTCAAAATTCGTCTTTTCATATCAGTCTTAGTATTAGGAGATAATTGTTCTAGATCGAATGTTTTGAATGCATTTTCTTCTTGATTAGAAGTTGTAGAACTAACATCGACAGAATTCGAATCTAGTTCTTTCTCTTCATGTAAAATTCGTGTATTTGCACTCTCTAAAATTCTTTTTCTCTTTTCTCTAAGTTCTGTTATAGTAAAGAAGAAATGTTTGTTTCACTAATAAGACATTTTACAATTTACCTTAACAAAATTTTGTTTTACAGTACACTAAGATAACATTATAAATATAGATCATTGTTAGCGAATGCAACTTAGTTGTAACACAAATATGGTTTTGCCTTTATATACATGTAAATTAATTACCTTATTTCATATGCAATATTATGCAGTATTTCAATGTATAATTATCAAAAATTACTTTCTTTGTAATATGATTTAATTCTGTTTTTTCATTATGACGTACATGTATACACCTTGAAGGGTCAAGTTTGTCTTAAAAGTTATATAATAATCATGTTGGAAAAACAAAACAATTTTCACATTCAACATTTAGAAAGACAAAACTCTCTTCTAGTCTGTCACATTTTGATGTACCTGTGTGTGTCAGGAATCGTACATGACGTCATATTTTAAATGTTTTCGTTATTTGAGTTAGAGAAAAGGTACGAATAATAAGCAGTGTGGTAGTTTTTAGTTCCCTTTTATAACTATGAGAGTAGTTTTGATCGTGTACAAATTCTGTTTCAATTGTATGATTTGACTAAAATGAAATAGAATGGAAAACTGACTTCTTGTCAAGTGTTATAAGAAAGATCAAGCATAAGGAATGATCTGTTACAAAAGTATGAGTTGTTGCATTCAAATATGCCAGTTGATACACAAATGATAATATGTGATGTTCCACTTATTACTTACAACGTATATTAAGGGTAAATAAAAGATATGCTATTTTTTAAATCCAACAAAATATGCATTTCTCTTAATTTGGGGATAGACGAACAAGAATTAAATTATGGTGTTGCAGTCAACCGGCTTTACTCGACCATTCTGTAATTAACCTAATGGAAAAGAGGTTGCTTTTGCTTACAAATGAATGATTTTGAATAAAAGAAGATGTTTAGTCACGAGTAAACTATATCTAGAAGATAGCTATATTCCCGACGAAGCTATCAATAATAGACATTTTATTACCCACAAAATATAATTAAAAAGAATTTAATTTAATATCTAAATGTCACATCCTAATCAATAGTTTTGATTGAAGGCAGTGTAGTGAACAAATTGAACTAAACCTACAATAGACTGACTTATATGCAAAGACGGATAACCAACACCGAAAGAAAAGTAAAAGTATGTTTACCTGTGTTCGGATCATAACCAATTCTTTCAATTAGGTTTTTGATAGGTTTCACTGCACATTCTGGTATCTTTTCAAAAGATTCATCTTTATCAAAATCAGGTTCAACTAAAGGATTCCTAGTTACATTTGGTCTAGCAGAAATATTAAATGATGATTCTTCTTCGGTTTTTCCAGTAATGTCTGTATCTTCACTTTTACTTCGTAAATACATCTGAAAGCTTCTGTCAGAAGATTGACTTTCTGACCAGAACGAACTATCAGTATCATGAACCGATATCGCCACATCCTCCACCCTTGTGAACATAAGATCCAGTTTTGGCACTACTAACTCTTCTCTATAGTATTCGTCATCAACAACGTCATCGCATGGATCAGGACCGTTTCTTGCCCAGTTAAATGGCACCGCACTCTCTGGTAGATAGTATGAAAATGTAGACGGATGT
This sequence comes from Mytilus edulis, assembly GCA_019925275.1. Classification (NCBI taxonomy): domain Eukaryota; kingdom Metazoa; phylum Mollusca; class Bivalvia; order Mytilida; family Mytilidae; genus Mytilus; species Mytilus edulis. The sequence continues at coordinate 46,518,273 of CM034349.1, read as the reverse complement.
GACTTTGATTCATTAGGTTTAATGCCAATGTGTTCTTCGTCACTTTGGTGATTGTGTTTCATTATCATAAACGGTTTGTTTGTTTGTACCTTTTCAATAAATATATCCCTGTCTGATGATTTATCTCCGTATGCAGATGACATTAATGTTGTTGTTGATTGGGAAACATTTGCTGTCCGTAGATCGTCTTCAGAAGAATAATATTCAAACGTTGTCGGGGGACTTACTGTTCTACTGGAATCCATGACATTTAAAAACATTTCCTCATTATTGTTGTATGCTTTTTCTGATGAGATACCATGTCTTTCCATTTCATGATCAAATGTATACTTTTGATTTGAAATGTCAACGGAATCTGCAACATCACCAGATACTTTATTTTGATTATAGTACATTTTTTCACCGGCAATACGATTTCTGGTGTTCAAGTAATCAACTATAATTTTATCTTTACTGGGTTTACATCCTAGGCTCCTGGCGCGCTTATTGCAAGCGTCAATTGTTGTGGTGATAATTGATTGCATCCGGGTCTCAAAATAATCATCATCGATCATATATTTAGAATTCCTATGACTATTCCAGATTTCGTCGAAGTCTGTGTTATTTCTGAATAGTTCATTTTTACTACCATTAGTCAAATCATTATTGTCATGTGTATATCTATTACAATAAAATGACATAGCCTGGAAATGAAAAAAAAAATATGATAGAATGCAAGTTATTGAAATTGTTGTATAAATTATGTAAATATCAATGGTACTGATGCTTTATTTTCTCAAGCAATTGTCATCGTGATTATTTTCCGTATTGGGTGATCTTAAGAATGTATTCTTCTGACGTTTCATTAAAATCTCGTTCTGATATTATTTCCAACACATGTGATATAAGTGGAATATATTATTACCAATCAAGTCAGTCTTTTTATCCAAAATTTTGAGAAAATGGGTGAGGGGTACAAGAAATGATTTTTCCCAGAAACATGTACATCCAATATCTCTTTTTTGCTTTTTAAATATCTTAAATATGTATGTTATCAATCATTCTTAACAAATTAGCATTTTTGCTGCTATTTATAGGATTAGAAAAATGTGCTTACCTCATCATTTTTGTTAACAAGTTGGCCCATGCAGCAGTCAAGGAAAACCTTTACATTGCTGATCGAACTATCTGAAAAGCAAACAACGCAATAAAATACACATAAAAAAACACAACATATATGTTTATAATATTTCTGAATATATTTACCCATGGACGATATATGAAATATCAGCCATATTTTTACCATGTTTTTATGTCTCTTCTTCATCATCTTAGTTTTCGTGTAACTTAAAATCATTTGTGTTTTATGCTCATATACACAAAATTTCGTGGTTTAAAACAACTTAAGTTATTTTCGTATGAAGAGTGGGAAATAAGAAACGACACTGCTATTTGCATTTAAGCATGGCCGCAATTTATTTTTCATCACTTTAAAACCTACCTGGAATCTTTTCAACTGCAAACTCCATTAAAGTTTTCAGTTTGTTCATATCAACTGTTTTCTCTGTGTTGTTTTCTGTTTGTGTTTCTTTGTCTTTCATATTGCCATACTGACGACTGAAGTATTTAGGAAGCAATTCTTGGAGTATTGCTGTTGCTTTGAATAATCTATCACCATCAGTCTCAGTCTCGGTGCTGTTTTCGAACCTCTCGGTGTTGTTTTCAAACCTCTCGGTGTTGTTTTTGAACCTCTTGATGTTGTTTTCGAACCTCTCGGTGTTGTTTTCGAACCTTCTTGGTGATCGCAATGCCAATTTATGACGATTGTTATTTGAATTCTGGAAGCAATCGAAAATTTGTATCTCAATGTGAAAAAAATGCTTTCAATGTGCAATTATTTTGAAGAGATCTATAAATAATAATAATAAAAAAAGAAATATCCATGCCATTCGATTACAAATTAATATTAAAATGTCATTTCATTTGATGTCTTCAAAAACTTTAACTGCATAAACTTTTCTAAACATAATATTTTTAATAATGATGGCAAAGCGATTCAAATCTACAAAGACCTGGGTATCTTTTTATCTTACCTGAAGAAAGAATTCTCGCCCATTACGTTTTATGTCCATAATTCTTTGTCTGGTTTCCTGTATTTCTGATAAATCTTTGAACTGCTCAATCTCTGTATAAAATTATTTGAAGTTAATTCAAGATTTAATATATTAAATAGCTTTATCATAATTGGCAAAATAAATTTTAAGCGATGTTATTAGCTAGTCTGTTTTATATATCTTGCATTGGACTTATGTTATAACAAATGTTTTAGGGTTTCTGTCAGTGCTTGTTAGTGTCAGTGTAATGGGGGAACAAGGTTTACAGTTAAATCCCATGCACGATATCATTTGTGTATCACTTTGTATTGTATTAAAAATGAAAATTTAATGTCTAACACGAATAATTCAGTCGTTATATTCCGCTGATCTACGATGGCTACTACATTAACGCGTGAACAAAAATTGGACACGGAGAGGGATTGAATTATTCAAGTTACGAAATGTCATGATATGCTTCTTGTATGTGAGGAAGAGTACCAAAATGAATAATTGATAAGGGTGTACGTGTTGCCTCAAAACGGTATCGGGCCCGTTCGCCCTAATAACATGTTCGCCACGGATTCCCTCAAAACAGGTTATCTTTGGTAGATAGTGTCAGACTGTGTCTCATTGGCAATCATATAACATCATCTTATTTTTATATTAAATGTTTGGTTATTTTATCAACCTCATACTTTCATTATTCTTTCAAACTGACTACAAACCATCTCCATAAGGGAACTGATTTGACATGTTTTTCTTGAATTTTGAAACTCATCTTTCCTCCTTGTATTGGTGAGACAGTTTTACATGCAATTATCTGAACTATGATTTGTTTTGAGACGGATAAAAGCTAAAAAAGCGTAACTATTTATTGCTAACACAATTAGGTATTCAATAAGCAATAGTATTTGAATTTGAATTTGAATAAAACAAAAGTTCCAAAAGAAACTATAGATTCTTAAAAAAAATCACTATTGAATCATACATTTTCTATCAAACGAAGTTTCCAATTAATTCATTCTACTTACGGTTCTTTGTTAAAGGACCAGTAATCCTCAAGATGTCTAACATATAAGATGACAATCGGCATTCAACATGGATATCTAAAACGATACCAACATTGATTAAAGTGCTGGCTGTCGAAAATGACATCAATACAATATAATATATATTCAAGTCCCTGTTGCATGCTTTTATTAAAGGTAAGGAAAGTCTAGTGATTTGTCGTCTATATCTTTTCTTTTATACTCGTATACAGATTTTTTCCTCGGAGGTAAGTTTTTTTTTGTTATTTTACCGTTTTTGTAAATGACTAGCAGGTATCACTAAAGCCTAATGAAAAATGGGGGTGCTATCACCGCGATACTTTAGCATCCAATTTACCCTTTCAGAGCAACTGGTATGAAAATATATGGTATAATTCCATATGAGACAATTTTCCAACTGAGACTTAAAGGCCTTAATGCAAATAACTATAAGGTAATGTATGGAATTCAACAATGAGGAAAACCACTACCGTAAAGGAAGCTATAAAAAAATATATCACACCGAATTTTCGTGGTGTTCCCATTGCCGCGTATCATTGAGTTGGTATAAATGGTACGAATTAACTCTATACGATTAAACAAATGAATAAATAATAGCATTTTCCGTGGTTTAAATATGTTTATTTTTATATATGCTATTATTATTATATTCATTATCAAAAGTTCAATTTTGGATACAAAGATAATAATAAAAACCTACCCATGGCCGATTGTTCACCAATATATGTTCGTGTACAATTCAAATTGTAGATATCTGATAAAGAAATGTTTCTTGAAATCTGAACACTACAATGATTTCATTAAAAATGACTTGGGCGGAAGTCAACGTTAACACGGGAACGTCAGTGACGTTAATGCCATTGTTTGCCGTTCGCATACTTTCTATGACGTTACGCACGGTATTCGGTCTATGTTTCATTTGACCATTTCTTGGTGCATAAGTAGGACAAAAACATATCGATTCTGCGTATTATTAAATAATTACTTGTCTTGATTCATCATTTTAATCGAAATTAAATAAAACCTGATTTTAATAATTTTAATGTTATGTATTATTACATAATTAACCAATGATTCCGTGTTCAAAAAATGCCATTTTTGCCGTGTAAGACGTAACAACAATAACTGACCATCCAAATATAAACGAAGAAAAAACAAAAACTACTGAATGGATTTCGATGAAATTTGTACAGGTGGGACATAATATGATCATGTTCATGGTGTGAAACGGTTACGATAACATTCATAACAGTTCGCAATCTAGTGGCCATTTTCGAAACTCCATAGAGCTGTAAGATTTGAAAATTCGAGTATACAAAAATGAAAGCAAGCACTTCGATATTACAATATTTTCACATAAATTATAGAAAAGGTTCGCCACCTCTACATGCAAACGTGATTTTATTGAATTTTACGAACACATTTTTATGTCTAACACAGCTTCTCTCATTAATTTTTTTCTCAGTATTTTCCTTGGCTCCCCAAAATGTTACCATAGAGCCATCGTTCAAGATTTTTCAATTCCGTGATAATTTAGGATATTTTAAATTTGTGACAGACAAATGAACTATGAAAACAAATGTTACTACTGAAATGTGATTTTGCAACGTTCATTGACCAATATTACATTATTTTTCATTAAGACCATCAGGTTCTAAAATGTGCAGCTGGTGGATTCAAAAGTTTTTTTTTCCCCTTCTCGACATGTGAGGCCCCTCATGGGGGGGTCCTAGTAATCACATAATCACCATTTTTTTGCCAATATAATCACATAATCATTAAATATTTGCTTATCTTTAGTAATCAAATAATCATAAACTAAAAATACAGTCCTAGGTAATCAAATAATCATGAAATATTTGGCTTAATAATCAAATAATCATTAAAAAAACGGCCAAGTAATCACATAATCAAAAACCCCATGAGGGCCCTCACATGTTGTCCCACTCGGTGTTGACTCCTATGATTTGGAAAGTTACATTATCAAAAGGATGTTTCTTTGAGCGAAGATGTTTTGTGAGAGGACAGTTTTATATATATATATATATAGTGTCTTCGCACTTTAGAGTCCTACATATATATATATATAAAAGTGTCTATATATATATAGAAATAAATAAATTTGGTGTATTTAGTGTCTTCTGATTGGTTAAAGATATTAGTTTTATTTTCAATGTTGTCAATTTTTATGGCGACGCGCCCACTCTGACGTTGTGTATTCATACGCCAACATGTCACGGCTGGTAATCTACACACGCAGAACATTTGGTTCTGCAATGAAAACCGTGAGAGGATTTTCCGGTTGTGCTTGAGTGGAGAAGTTGTCACCGCTTCGAAAGGTATATACATTTCTAAATCGCAATTTTTTATTCGTCTGATCAAAATATTGAAAATCGGAGAATGCTATGCTGTGGTGAATACTTGAACAAAAAGATACATGTATCATTTACTGTTGTACGTGGAGTTAAACTCCTACAAAATCAGTTGCCGCACGAGAATTTGCCTAAAAAAGTGACATTTAAATTTTTTAATGGTTCTTATTACAGACCCTCAAGTTTAAATTTACTTTTTATTCGGTCAATGGGTATGAATGTCGTTTTGGGCGGCGTGTACGCTGTCCGGTGTTGATCGACATCTTAATAAATATGAAAACCTCATATTTTCATTATGACATGCGTGAGGGGATCGGTTCTGATTGAGGACATCGTGAATGCGTGAGGGGACGTAAAATAATAATATTATATCCAAACTATGAGTATTTGAAAGTTGCCTTGATGTGGTCAGATTGTTCATGAAAAAACACATTTGTGTGCATACACAAAATTAACGAGATAGAATTTTGAAATACATTGTGGGAAGATAGGTTTTACGAACAATAAAAGGAAAAATTTTGTCAACGATTTGTTTCTAGCTACAAATAAAAGTGGAAACATTTCATATCAGCCCAGTATTGCGTATTTTAAAAAAAAAATGGATCGCGAAAACACAAATTTTTATATTAGTTGAATATTTTGATTTATACAATACATCACAAAGTTTTCTGTATATGAATAAACAGTCTTACCAATAAATTGCAAATATGTCTCCAATAAAGGCAACAGTAGTAAACCGTTGTCGAAATTCATAAGTTGATTGAGAAAAAACAAATTCGGACTACAAACTTAAACTGAGGGAAACACATCAAATATAAGAGGAAAACTACGACACAATGTCAGCAACACAAAATTAAACTTTAACACACACAGAAACGAATTACAATTTAACAATGGCCATTTTCCGGACTTTGCACAGGACATTTTAAGAAAAAAATGGTAAGATGAACCCGGTTTTGTGGCATGCCAAACCTCCCGCTTCTACGGCAATGGTAAATATATCAGTCAAAGACAACATTACATGACAGGACTACAATACAAATAAATGATAGAACATATAGGACAGAGAAACACTCCAATTGTAGCTTACAAAAGGTACCAGGTTTAAAAAACACTTATACGTCAGACGCGTCTTTCGTCAACACAAGGCTTACTAGTGACGCTCAGAAGAAAAAAGTTCTAAAGCCAAGACAAGTTCATTGAGGAGCAAAAGTTCCAAAAAGTTGTGTCTACTACGGCTAGGGTTTCTGCCTGGAATAAGAACATCCTTGTTATTTCGAATAATTCATAATTTTGCAACCAGTGATGTTTTATAAAATGACTATATAATAGATATACATGACAAAATCGAAGTGGTGACTAACTACACAATAAAAACGGATACATAAAATTACCTAAACCAGCACATAAAAATTCACAGCCGAGTTAGCAAAAACCATAAACGCACAAAGTGACGTAATATATGAATTTCTTAAACAATATCCCCAAAATAGGATAGACAGAATTCAGGATTAGATTTGCAATACTGATATAACATTTATCAATAACGATGAAAATTACAATATTAATTAAAAGCAAATTGTGGTAGTAAACTATACCGATTTTTTGCCCAAATCCACGAATTTGGACACATATTTGAAATTAATTGGTTAGACTTTTATTCATCAATAGAAAACAAGGTCATTTATTGTTATTTCAGAATTCTATCTCATAATTTTTGTTTATGCACACAAATGTGTTTTTTCATGAACAATCTCACCACATTAAGGCAACTTTCAAATACTCATAGTTTGGATATAATATTGTGATTTCACGTCCCCTCACGCATTCACGATGTCCTCAATCAGAACCGATCCCCTCACGCATGTCATAATGAAAATATGAGGTTTTCATATTTATTAAGATGTCGATCAACACCGGACAGCGTACACGCCGCCCAAAACGACATTCATACCCATTGACCGAATAAAAAGTAAATTTAAACTTGAGGGTCTGTTATTAGAACCATTTTAAAATTTAAATGTCACTTTTTTAGGCAAATTCTCGTGTGGCAAATGATTTTGTAGGAGTTCAACTCCACGTACAACAGTAAATGATACATGTATCTCTTCGTTAAAGTATTCACCACAGCATAGCATTCTCCGATTTTCAATATTTTGATCAGTCGAATAAGAAAATTGAGATTTAGAAATGTACATACCTTTTGAAGCGGTGACAATTACTCCACTCAAGCACAACCGGAAAATCCTCTCACGGTTTTCATTGCAGAACCAAATGTTCTGCGTGTGTAGATTACCAGCCGTGCATGTGTCTACGTACGACTACGTTGTTATGTACTATATATACCATGGTTTTTACGAGTTAACATATTTAAACAAACGAATCCGAAGGATGAGTTTGTTTAAATATGTTAATGAGTAAGACACATGGTATATAAAATTTGTAATATAAATAAAATGATTGACAGCTTCAAGACCTTCAACTAATATTGGAAATTGATCACGTTACAGTTTTATCCAATGAAATGGAAGCTCGCGCAAGTCACTTTTGCGCTTCGTGTATGATCGTCTGTATATTTCATGTAATAGAACCCCTGAATTTGCAGAAAGTAAAGAAAATGTCGGATTTTCCCGATTTTTTTTTTATTTTGCGCCCTGTGTATGATTGTAGGCGCAGGTAATTTCATAATGTCATCAGACTGAGGTAAACAAAAATGTTGGATTCCAGCGACAAGGATTAAATAATTATTCTAATGACGGTAAGAATTTTTTTTCCAATGTATCATACAAATTAATCATATTTTACAGAATTTTCATCTAATTGAACGAAATGCTTTTCTTCCGTTATTTTATTAGATTATTTATTAAAACACAATTTTAATGATAAAACAATATTTTAACAGTGGCGGATCCAGGGGCGTAGATAGTGTACGTCCCCTAATCATGTTTTTTTTCACAGATATTTGTAGCCGATATTTATTCCTTTTTACATTATCATAGGTACCCCCCTTTTTAAATCGAAATTTAATAGTATTTTCGCAAAGGAATGATAGTTTAACATTTTATTTTTTTCAAAACTGAAAGAAGAAACATTAAGTAATTGTTTCCAAAATTAAGGGAATTCGTAACAATCCTATATAGTTTGAAAAGGGTTTCTTGAAATGTGATACACATAATTTATTGCTTTTTCTTATAAAATGAAAACAAATGAAGATCTTGACCTTTTAGTATGTTTTACAGTTTCTTAAATATTTTAGAGGCGGATACATTTAAAAAAAAAAAAAAGTGGAGCTTCAGCCATGGAATAACATGAAAATGAATATGTTATACCATGGCTGAAGCTCCGCCTTTTTTCCTTTGGATTCTAGTCGAGTTGCATATTTAATTAGCAAAGTATGGTACAACATAAATTTGCATATATAATATACCATGGGTTTCCCTCACCACACTTTTTAAGCAAATTATTTCATAAAAACATCAAAGGAAAAAATCCAATTTATGTTACAATGTTAATATAAATAATATAAAAAGTTCTTTGAGCCTTATTTTCATAGAAATTTATTTATAATGAATGGCAATAATTTATTTTGAATTTATTGACCCATAAAATTAATTTTTGACTCTTCACATTTTACATAATCCGCTTAGTTTTATGGTTCAATAAATTCAAAATAAATAATAGCCATTCATTAAGTAAAAAAATCATTAATATTATCTTCACGCATGCGGAAGAATATCTCAAGAACGTTTGATTATGCGGGAAAATATGAATGCCTACCCATATCCAATCTTTAAGAAAAATCGAATATTTATAGAAGACCGTCCACCATGCACTTGTACTGACGTCGCGCAAAATACTGGTGATAATAACGTAACGTCGGAAATATAGCAAAAAGCCGTCTTATTTTCTTGTTTTTTACGTAACGTTTTTCTAATGTGATTTCTAATGTGTAAGCATTGATTCATTCAGGTTTTTTTTCATGGGAATATTTTTTTTCAGTAAAGATATTCATGTATATTTTATTTAACGAAAAATGTATATATATATATATATATATATACAACTCGTCTAAACATTATGTTTAGACGAGTTGTATATACATTATGTACACAGCCATGTATCACCATCATTGATGGCGATCCGATGGATACATCTGTTGTAGGGTTGTCACTGACTCAGACGTACTTATATATATATATATATATATATATATTTTATATTTTTTAATTATAAGCAGAGCCACGTTGAATCATTTCATTTGAATCGGAAAGGTCTACTAAAATATTTTATGAGTGGCTAAACAACAGTGCATGATGTTTTATAATTTAATTCTTATTTCAATCCAAATTGTCCAATACAGAAAGAATGTCTAGATGGGTGTCCTCTGAAATAGTTATACGATAAGAGGCATCTACATCAGCAAGTATGTATAGCAGAGATTTCGTCGGTACCAAAGCAGTCTTTGTCTTTAAAAGTTTATATTTTAACGGATCATTGTCACTGATTTTGTCATAATAATGACCCCGGAAAACCTCGAATCCAGGGGGATATGTAGCACCCCAGCTGTCACTCTCTGCTGAATTCAATACGTGTGAACCTTTGGAAATTTTCATTAAATAATAGTCAAAGTTATCATCGTCGGTTTTGACAGCCACAACAGAGTTTATGGATACCAAATCTGATATGTCTTCTGAAAGAATGTCAGTGTCTTGTGCTACTTCTTCTTCGTTAGAAGTTTGTGTTATTTCGCGTGGCTTAATAGTTTTCTTTACCCCGGTATTTTCTACATTTAAACAGTTAAGATAATTCCCCAAAATGCATTGATCGCACGTGTAACAAGAGAGATCGGAAACAATGATTTCATTACATGTACTAGTAAAAACATGATGTATTTGTCTATTTTGCTGGATCGGCTTAAATATTTTGGAATTGTGTCTATCAATTGAGTCCACATATCGAAATACCCTTCTTTTAAATAATGCACTTCTTGGCTTTTTAAGGCTACTTTCGCAGAACGTAAATAAATCCTTCGCATTCTGAATCACTGTATTGCCACGTAGAACAGATATGTCCGCCTGTCTTTTTATAAATCCCCCCGCGGCATCTTGAGGCCCTTTTGCATGGCTTGTTTCAAAGAAATTTCTATGGAATGTTTTATATCCGAAATCAGGGATGGCAGTAGATAAACTTCCTAAACAGTGCCGGGATTTATATTGGCTAGAACAACCGTCTGTGAATTCATGCATATGATCAACTGTGTATGATATTGAATCTAAATATTCCTTAACTTTCTTTTGGACATATTTTGTAAAATCATTATCATGTTGCAGGTCCGGGGAAATTACGAAAAAATGTTCCGTAATTATTTCCGGAAATTCTTCTGTACTGTCTACACCATCGTATTCTAAAATGGCGTGTCGGTGCATGACGGTTACATGAATGCTGCATTCAGTTCTTTGGAAGTAATTGGATTGGATTTCTTCTTTCTCGACACAGCGATAATTTTCCGAATAATCGTGGATGCATATGCAATGATTGACTGGCAAGTTCTGAACAAGACTTTTAAGTTGATTGCTTTGCCAGTTTGATCGGTGCTGGTGAGCGGGGAAAGTTTCGAGAAGCTTTTTTAAATTGAGAAACATTTCGTTTACGCTAGTTTTCTTTTTTATCAGGGTCAGTCGGCGCCTTACATTTTTACCCTTCGATTTTTCAGTTATATATTCATATTTTTGCCATTCAACAGTTGAAGACGACTGTGATTCGTTGGGTGAAAGTTTGAAATTACCAACTCCGCAAAGGCTACATTTTCGGTCAAGACAATTTTTTCTATAAAATCCATTTACTTTTGGACATAGCGTAATATGTATAAGGTCTGACATTTTCTCAAATACGGGATAGTCACTTTCTTGCGAATCGGTTTCCCTGTCACACGATTTTCTGAACTTCATACATGCTTTGAAAACAAGGTTTGCTTCCACGTGATATCTACAACAGCATGTATTTCTATCTTTTTCAGATGCAGGTCTTACGAAAAACGGTCGAAGTTTCTCAAATGCTCTTTGTCCAATTTTAGTTTCCGGATATTTGGCGACAAAATCTAAATACGCATCAGTTTGTGTTTTTTCCAGCACGTGTGTCATATGCGAAGTATATAAGTTTGGTCCCAATCGTTCTCTTTTGATATCGGATTTGTTGCCGGTCGGGTGTGATATGCCATCAGAGAGCCAAAAGTTATAAACTGTTTTCTTTGTTTCTTCTGAAATGGAATCTTTTCTTGTTTTCTGTTGCGTAAGAGCCCATGCAGACGATTCACTTTTAAGAATTCTAGACCTAATACGCTGGCCTCCAGCAACCCTTCTTGCTGGCAAACCTAAATTTTTACACAGTTTAATTTTACCTCTCGAGTTTGCTAAATTTTCCCCGCTGATTGATGCAGTAACAGAATTCATTACCGAACGTGCATTCTTAGATCGCTTTAATTTTGTAGATTTTATTATTTCTTGAATATCTGCAACGACGGCCATTTCAACTGGCGAAACTGAATGTTTCAGATTAGCTATTGTTGGCGATCGAGGGGATCTGCGGGCCAAATAAGTCGATATAACTGCGCATCGTTTAGATGGAGATTTTGGTAAACCTTCTTTAAATTTTCTTAGGGCTCTGGCCTTTTCCATTCTGTTTTTGAAAACATTTGAACCTTCTGGTACAACAAGTGACATTGATGAAAGTTCTACATTTTTTTTACCTCTGTGTTTACGGACATTCATTTTATTTTTCAGTTTTCTTTCATTTATTTTCTTAGATTTCTCCCTTTGTTCTCTCTTTTTTCTTGCATTAATCGTTTGACTATATGTTTTTGTCTCGCTCTCTTTATTCTTGTACAACTTTCCATAAGATTTTCTACTCGTTTCATTTTTCTGAAGCCTTTTTCGTTCTCTGTTCCTAATAAGTATTTCCTTAGCCGAAAGTTTACCTTTTTTTCTGTTATTCATATTTCTGAAAGCATATTTATATTTGAATGTACACAAAATTTTGGTCTGATTTTTTTAAGTCCGATTATTTTAATTGATTGTTGGTTTATAAATACATTCAATAATTAAATATGAGTCTTTTTTGTCTCGTGTTTTATTTTTTTGGAACTAATCATTCTCCTGAAACACCAGAGATCATTTCGGTTGTTTGAAGGGATTGGTGCCTCTTGTTTTGTCTACGAAAATTATCTAATATGGTAACTCTTCTTTTAGATTGTTCCAGAACTTCCTAAAGTCAAATCATTTTTTACGAATTTTAATATAGAATAATATTTTTATTTCATTAAGGGAGCAACCATTTGATTTTAATGGGGGGGGGGGGGGGGGGGGGTGCTAGGATGAAAAATTTTGTCCGGCATTTTTTTTAGTTGTTATCTCGGTCCTGCCTTTTTATTTTCACTATATTTGGTCCTGCCTTTTTTTACAAGTTTATCCTGGGTTTGTTTGCCAACTGCTCATCCTGCCATTTTAACCCCACCGCAGTTCGCGCCTGTCCTAAGTCAGGTACCTATAGCTTTTGTTAGTCTTTTATATTTTTTTACTTTTAGTTCATCTCTGTGTTTCGAAGTGAAGAGTGGCGTCCATTTTCTTGATCTAGTATACATTAGGATTTCGGGGCCTACTCAAGACCTCCCCTGGGTGCGGGATTTCTCGCATGTTGAAGACCCATTGGTGGCCTTGAGCTGTTTTCTACGTTTTGGTCGGGTTGTTATCTCTTTGACATATTCCCCGTTTCCATTCTTATTCATTATTTTTTTACTCGAAACTCCTGTCTGCCTTTTTTTTACACTCAAAACCCCTGTCCTCCCTCTTTTTCAAATTTCATTCTAGCCCCCCCCCCCCCCCCCCCTTAAAAATCAAATGGAAGCTCCCTAAGGCAAAAACATGCCCATATCGTTTCATGTTTGGAGATCGATTCTTTACAAGTTCTTCTTATAATTTCTTTTGCGTATTGACTCTGTGTGAAATATGACGTTTCATTATTTTTCGACGTTTTTTGTCTCATTGGACATTTTTTCTGATTTTTCTTTTCTTTATTTGCGAAAAGGATAAAATATAAAAACAGCCAGTATTTATATTATCATGTTCAGTATTTGTTGTAATTTTTGAAATCTGTATCAGTATTTTTCTTCTGATTTAATCGCGATACATCGTAGATCCCGAAATCGTCAAAATGGAATATTTGTTTGGATTTCAGATGATACGGGACATTTTTTCTGATTTTAAATTTTTTCAATAGTTTTTTTTTAAAACAAGTAAACTCAAAAAGTTTGGTACCAATTTAAACAGAAATGTTTGTAATTTATAAATTATGAATATAAACGATATCCTTTTAAAATTACCTTCAGTATATGAATTTGATCTTCAAAGTTTGCAGTTGGAGTCTAGATTATTTGTCACCATTACAAGATCAAAAAGTTGCTATGACGTCATTTTTCTACATGTATGACGTCATATATGTAAGTAAAATTATGTAATTCAAAACTTTACATATGGTTCTTAATTCCTTCCAAATGAGAACTACCTTTGGCTACTCAATCCATATTTCATTCTCAAAAATGTTTGGAGATCTCAATGTTCAATGTTACGCATTACACGGCAAAATTGCCTATTTCATAAAATTTAGCGCTTCAAATCGAAACCTATTCGTGAAAAAAATATCATGAAAAACAGATATTTTGTTGCCATTAGATTGGGTAACGAAAATTATTTAGCGATTCTGCAAATTGTTGCGTCCTAAACGGACAGTTAGCCTTTTCGCCGATTTTTCTCGAATCACCTTCAAATTGTCACCAGTATCTTCCGCGACGTCACTGCACTTTTACTAGAATAGTAGAATAGAATGATATACAAATGGAAGAAAATTATATATATATGTAACTGTTATATTAATATAATACTAGTATATAAAAACAAACCGGTGTAAACTGATTTGTATCACTACAATATAATAGTTATTACGGTGAGGTTGGATGTCCTGTCATTTATTCATCATCCACGCACGAATTTGTCTCTGAAAAAAATAACAATCTCTGTACATTAACCTCAGTTTCAGGTATAGATATGTGCATATTTTTTCTGAGACAAGTGTTTTTGACCATCCACAAGAACATGCGGTCATCCGATGTTTAGTACTTCAGTATTTGATTAGGGTTTGGTGCAGGTTGGCTGTCACAGTTCAACATAGAAACCTACTTGGGAAAAAAACCTCTCAATGTCAGAAAACACTGTCAAACATCCAAATAAACTATCCACACTGATCTGTGTTCACACTTGTTTATGTACAATAAAAAAATGAACGAAATACAAATAGGTAACACATCAACAAACGACAACCACTGAATTACAGGGTTCTCACTTGGTAAAGGTTCTACATGTTAGTTGGATCCCATTCCTCCCTTAACATGACACAGTGTTGTAACAATACAACATAAAAACAAACTTCGTTGAAAAAGGTTTAACTCATGAGATGGATACACATAGAAATACATCCAACAAAAACACAGAGTTGACGTGGCTGTTGTCTGTCATGTGGTCGGGTTGTTGTCTCTTTGACACATTCCCAATTTCCATTCTCAATTTCATGATTTTTTTGGCGGCCCATCCAACATCACGAACATCTGGGAACAAGTTATGGAATGAGTAAAAAGGCTTTATTTTGAAGTATTTGGAAATAAATTTAAAAAAAAAGAAAAGTATAAGGGTTGAGGTGACTTAAGAATATGCATAACCTTATTGTAAATTGGAATTTGAGAGAAAAAATATTGGAATAAGGAAAAAATTGATACCAAAAAATTTCAGGGAATTATGAAAAAGTTAATATTATGAATACTGTCATTTTCTAAATTTCAATATCTCGAATATGAAAAGTAAAAATATTAAAAGGGAACTTCCCCTAATTGCACCAAATGTTGTCTTAAAATTATTTTGAAATCTGTCGGTGAAAACTTGAGTTATCCCATACGACATAAGAAAGTATAGACGGACAGATTGATAGACAGACAAAGTGATAACTTTGATAAGGCTCTTACCGAATGTAGGCAGGCCTAAGTTGTGACGTAGTGCTAGATATTGTGGTCGCTCATAATGTATATACGCTTTTGGCGTTCGTTGCATTTCGAGCGTCATATATATGTTCCAGACCATATGAGTATTTGGACCGTACGCGTACGGTCCAGCTGGCAATACATGTTATTGAATCAAATGGGTTAAATTTAAAAGAAACATTTATCGAAATCTTTATTTTTAATTTTACAAATTGTTATTATTACAATTAGATGGATAAAGTGAACAAGCGAACAATTGAAATTAAATATTTGTTGAACTGTACATCTGAATCCCATTTGTGTACTCGCGCACTAGGTGACACTTGCTACCACAAGTAACGTAATATTTTATTTACATTTACATGTTTGCAGTTCATGCATGATCCTAAGCTTTGCATTTTTTTTTTTTGTAATATTCTAAAACAATTGTCCTCCCACATTATGCTTACTTCCGATATCTTCAATTTCAGTGAGCATAATTTAATACAGAAAAAATGTAATATATTACATCGAAATGCTAATTATAAGAGATTAACAGATTTAATTAGCGTGCTTTTTTAAAGTAATTAAAATCTAAAGTTTGTATTTCAAAAAGACAATTACAATTGAACTTTTATATTAATTTTAGAGTTAAGTTGTGTTGATCTGTTATATGCACTTTTATCTAATAAACTTGACTAACTTCTTAATATTAGTCAGACCGTACGCGTACGGTCCGACCGTATGAGTATTTTGAAAAAGTACGCATACGGTCCAAATACTCATACGGTCTGGAACATATACATACCCTTTTTTATACGACCGCAAAAATTAAAGGTTATTCCTGATTAGTTTTTCGATTTATTTTATTATTAAAGGCGTTAAGAACCTTTGGTGACCCCACAGTTTAAATTCTATAATAAGTAAGTGAGCAGTGGTAGTTACAGAGAAACGTTCACATAATCTGTCCCAGTCAATGGGATAATTTAGGTCGTCAATCAATGGCCACAGCCACACTGTTTTGAATATGATTCTATTTCCAAAGAATTTTTCTCCAAAATTAGAGCATTCTTGTGCCAACAATATTTTCTACAAATATATTTTAAAACAAACAAGTAAGGTATGTCTATCCAAAGGATATAAATGTTAAAAAGAAAAGTAATTTTTGGTAAATGTCTAAAATTTCGACTCCATTTATTTCTTTGTATCACATGAAGGTATTTTTTTTATTACGTATACACATTGACAAGTTGAAAACTAGCTTGTATGCAAATTTTCGTTAAAAAAATCGACGTGGGATCAAAACTAGTGTATGCCACTAAAACAATGAAATAAGGAAGGTATTGTTCCTTGCCAATGACTGTTGTGTCGAAGATATACCGAAGCTTATTTGGCGGCTGCGTTGGCGTCAGCTTTTTGTATATTGTTTATTTGAATACATGTATAAATTGAAGTTTCTGTTATGCAATATACGAGTAAAACTGAGTTTTACATATGTAAAACATATAGTTTAAACATTATTAAAGCATACAATGCTCTAGTCATTTTAGCGTGCTCTTATTTCATATCAATTAAATTGGGGCGATATTATTTTCCTTTATTAAAGTAGTAAAATACCAAATTGGCAATGCTTAATAAACATGTCAAGCAATATCCAAGCATGCAACGCGATGCCTTGTTCTACAACGTCACTATTATGATCTTGGAAACGTCCACTTTTGATTTGCATCTTACTGCAAGATCTTACTTACCAAAAGATCATCCCCAACCATGGGGGCTATGCTGACAAAATTGAACTGTTGTAAAAATTGCAGGAAATCGAACAAGGTTCACCCAACAAGGAGATCAACTGACTTTGTTTTGGGTGAACCGTCACGACAAGAAGATCGAACTTCAATCGATATAATCAAAGACTTAACAGAGACTGGATTTATCACACAGAAGTCAGGAGGTGTTAAATTTTCTGTAGACTTATTTCATACCAGTAATGAAACGAAAAAACCAAGACGCCTTCCGGCCTTAGTTTGTCCGGAAAGACACAAACTTAAAAAAGAAGACACCACGTTAAAACAAGGTAAATGTTTTGTTCGCATTATTTATCACATTATCTCTATGTTTTACTCAATATATTAAACAATGTAGAAATTCATTGACTGAGTTGACAGTTCCCCTTTGAACTTTAATTCATTCCCTCATATGTCATGAGTAAATTGTCAATAAAAACATAATTTGAATTAAAAGAAACAGGCTATGGATATATATTTGTAATGACACATACATGTAATGTTATCATTCACCTATCTCTACTTTTCAGGAAATAACATTCAATATGACAGAGAAGAGAAAGACCTAATGACGGAAATAAGGAGAAACGGGGCACTAGCTGAAAAGGGTAATGTTTAAATACAAAAAGATTGAAAATTAGTAGACAAATATATAAAACGTAAAACGCCAAGTATGCGTTACTTGAAACACAAGTCATGTAAATCAGTGTATGAAAGTGCGGATCCTAAAATATCATTTTTACATGTATATGCCATAAATGTCTAATGTAGAATGATAAATAACAGACGAACTTTTTTTAATTTTTGAAGAAAATGAAGAAAATGAGTTAAAATGTATATGTTCAGAAATACATTATACTAATAAAACAAAGTAAGAGATGCGAGCGGGGTTTTATCGCGCATAAAGCCATCCAGCTGTGAAATATATACCAAAATAGGTGAATATTTAGGACATTTCACGAACAGATCGTGCAGGTGCTTTATAACTAACATGTAAGATGTTGTTGCAGTAAAAAATATTCATTTTAATACAATTATTAAAGTTGTGTAACGTAGAATATGTTTTGTCATTCAGTTTCTTCATATTTAACTAAATTCCACTATGATGATTTCGTAATGCTAGTCATGTTTACTGTCGAATAATGATACTATTCTTTCATTTTCACTGTGGAGCGAATCATTAGTATTGTATATGCGGTGCATTTTCACTGTATACTTTTATTTTTTTTTATCTATTACAGCTCATTTCTTTACGCATGTAGAGCAAGACTTTAGTTGATTAGCTTGCTTTTTTTTTATATTGTATAATCATTATGATAACACCCAATTTAATTCAAATATTAAAAATACAGGTTAAACTATGCCTATTCATATTGTTTAAAAATGTCAATCTTATTTACAAAGCTTGTATAAACAATTTTACAAACAAAGCAAGCAAACCAACCAAAGTTTTGCTTTACATGCATTAGGAAATTAGCTGTAAAGCCTTAATTTAGCCGACTTGCTCAAACAATAGATAAAGTAAGAGAAAGATTTGATAAAATTTAACTTACGGAGGAAAGTTTGGTTTTAAAACACTCTAATAAATTCAATAGAAATAACATTTATTTCAAATGTATTCAATTTAGTTTCTTATAAAGCGTATAGGGATCTTTATCCTTATTTTTTTTATTCATTTCACCACTAATTACGTACATCTTTGTTTTCCCGTTTAAAAGGTTTTACACTGGAGCCCTTTATAACTTGCTGTTCGGTGTGAGCCAAGACTCCATGTTGAAGACCGTGTTTTGACGTATAATGGTCTACTTTTATAAATTGTGACTCGGATGGAGAGTTGTCTCATTGTCACATACGACATCTATTTATGGCTCAAAAACGAAACGAGACGGAATGAAAAGGGATAAAAAAATCCACGCTACTTTTTTAATATATTTATAATGGGCTTAATATGAGTCAAAATAGAGTAAAATAGTGGGTTGCATTTGGGTATAAGCGTCACGCCGGATTGCCGATTTTTTGCAAGCGTGACAGGTGAAAGTCAAATGATTGTGTAGTGAAAAACGGGAAATGAAGTCTAGCGGGACACGGATAATTACAAAAAATTAGAACTGCATAGTATAAGCGGGATACGGGAATCTGACAAAACAATAAGCGGAATACGGGAATCTGCCAAAAACAGTAAGCGGGATCCGGGATCAGAACCCCCCCAATGAGACCCCAGAATAAGATATTTTTGTATATTCATCCTATTGTTACAGTCATGCCTTCAATAACAAATGTATCCGATGCATGCATTTTTTTTTATATTTTTGGTCCCTTTTTCAATTTTTGTGGTGTCCAAATTTATAGACAAAAGTCCTTTAATATAGATATTTAGAATTCGTTGACATGCTGATTCTAACCTTGTATCTAGTTTGGGGATTTTTTGCCTAGTTGCTGAAATAGCCCACATAGAGTTCCAAAGGGTTTAAAATCAACAAAAATGAATTGTAGCATGCATTTTGTGTACAATAACCCAAATGTGCATGGTTTTACCTCTGCGGTAGTATCCATTCGCGGATCTAGAATTTTCCATAAGTAGGGGCCCACTGACTGCCTAAGAGGGTCCGCTGCTGTCACGCTCCAGTGATTCCCTATATAAGTTAAAATCAAGGAGAAACGTAATCTGAAGAATACAATATGACATTTTGAGAATCGCTTTTGTTACAAGTTTGAAAAGCTATATATTTGATGAAGAATGAATGAGGAGTTTGTATTTCAATTTGAAAATACATGTATCATAAATCCTAAAGTCATCAACTAAGTTTTTTTTCATTTGTTGCAAGTGCATTTATCACATAATTCTACAATAAAAATTCCTCGCATCTTTGAAATTTCTACATTAATAATGACTGCACTAACAGTGATAATTCATCGCATCTATAGTTAAAATGGATCGCTTTCAATAATCGATATGCTATATTATGACGCTTTTATAACACTTATTTGAACTTTAATGCTATGTTTGTATATTATAAAGACATATCACAATGAAAATATGTTAAAACTTATCTTAAAATCCTTTAACTTGATATTTTCAAAACGTAAACAAATACAGTTTTCCCATGATCCTTTATTCTACAATAGACATACCCGCATATAACAGTAAAAATGAACTAGCTGGATTCGCACTTTATATACACTGTAAATGATCTTTAAACTGAAAAAATGTAATTAAAATGAATCATGTAAATACTTAAAAAGAGTTGCAAAGATGAGATTAAGCATTTTCATGTTTTTACTTCTCTTTTTTTTTTTTGCTTGAGTATATGAAGATTAGAAACAGAAAGTGTACATAGCTGATATTAGTTTATTTATTTATTTATTTATTTATCATTCTATTTCTTCTTTTGTAAAATATTGAATTACCGGAAATTATGTATTATTTTTCATAGGTAATACTGCAAGGAAGAGCGAAGAGCGAAGAAAGGAGGTGATTGCGAGAAGAGACGCAATCATAAAACGAAAAATTAGGAAGACAGAGGAAAAACTCAGAAAAGATGCCGAACGAACAGAACAGATGAAGAAAGGAAATCAGAATGCTGAAATAAATTGAAAAAAACGAAGACGTTACCGCTGTGGGAGACGATCTTCCAATAGTATCTGTGTAAATAATAATTGTATGAAATAAATATCTTTTTTTGTGTATATAAATAGATATGTGTCTCATCTATCAAAGAAATGTTCATTCATCTTTAGTGAGCAATAAGTGCAGTCCAAGAAGATTTGTATTCTTGACTGTAAAACACAATTGATGCTTTTCTATAGGCCGGTACACTGTAAAAACAGCGTTTAGATTTAAAACGCTTTTAAAACACGTTTAGGTCTAAACATGTTTAGGAAAGCGTTTAGAATCTAAACAGATATGTATCTAAACACTTTTCAACCTAAACACGTTTAGAATTTAAACGTGTTTCACATTAAAAATCCTTGATAACGTTAAGAAAGCTAAACACCAAATTACATCTAAACACTTATGAAACACTTTCCTAAACATCTAAACACTTTTTACCGTTCCAGTTGGTTTTTTTGGTTGATGTCGAATTCCTTTAAATTCTGTCCATTCTGTGACATAATTTCGATTGAAATGATATAAAAACTATGGTGCAAATATTCCACGTTAAGTATTTAATTTTAGTTTAGTAAAAATCAGTACTTTGTTTGGTGTTTATCGATGTATCAGCCTCCCCCTATTTGCGTTGCTGTAGCACAATTTATTTTAATTTTATCTTACATATGAAGGGCGTTTTTGTGTAGTATTTTAAGTAATATAGAGGCAAGATACAGGTGAATATTTTCTTCCGGAGTCGTTGGACTGTCCGACTGCGTCCCGATATTAGTTAACACACAGAGTTATCTTCCGTGGTAATTTGATACCTATAGACGCCATCCATCCCGCGAAAGACGAATGAGACATACAGAGACAAACTTAACAATGGACCCTGTCGACCAAGCATGCTTATCGATTGATGATACAACAGATACACAAAATCTCATCGAAATTTTGAAAGAAGCAAAATTTAGCTGGGCTATAATAACAGCAGTGGAAGGTAACTATAATAGTCGGATAGTTTCATGGCATCATCTTCAATGAAACAAAAAATAAACTGTAAAGGTCTACTTATCTAGCTTAAATATACACATTTAAATGTCGATTTGGTAAATCCTGGGATTGGGTCCCTTTAAAATGTTTGGAGTAGCCCTTCATTTGTTCTTTTAAGTGAAAAAAGGGGGAGGTACACCTTATTTCAGGTCAGTTTGCTCGCAATATACATTCACACACTACAAGATTGCATCCCAGGTCCTTTCACACCCTGTTTTTTTTATTCAACTGCGAAATATCTTGTGACCTGACAAATGATTAATTATTAATGCATTAAAGATTATTGATACTAAAATGGTATTTTATAATAGATATATAGGAAGATGTGGTATGAGTGCCAATGAGACAACTCTCCATCCAAATAACAATTTATAATAGTAACTCATTATAGGTCAATGTACAGCCTTTAACATGCAGCCTTGGCTCACACCGAACAACAAGAGCTCTATAAAAAGCCTTAAAAGGGCCCCAAAATTACTAGTGTGAAAACATTTTGACGGGAAACCAAACAGTCTAATTATTTATGTAAAAAATGAGAAACGAGAAACACATATAAATTACATAAACAAACGACAACTACTGTACATAACATATTAACTATTTACAAAGAATTTGGTATTATTATTATGTGTTGGTGTAAGTAAAATATTAGTACTGCTTTAGGAGTAAAAAACAATGAAGATTTCAAATAAAAAAAAATGGAAGAAATATTTTGAAGCTTTTGATGAGTACACTGAGCATGATTTAAAACTTATTCAACATAAAGCCTTCATTAACAGGTGCTTATGAGAATCAGACAGAAAGGACGTGGATTTTGTGCACCCTGTCTGAATATGCTTCTGAATTTTTTATGCAAAATACATGTAGAAATAAAACTAACAATTACTAATCCTTACAGGTGTTAATGATTTTTCTTTGATCTTGCATGGTTTTATTGATTTTTCACTGTTGTTTGAACTAATGTACGTTTTCTTTTTATAAATGCAATTTAACATGACTGTAAACGTGTACATGTAGCAACTCAACAAATATACAAAAAATGTCACATGTTCATAAACCAGGCTTATAATTTGGTATGCCAGGCATATTTTTTCTACGTAAACATCAGTGCAATTTATTTAAAAATTTTATTATAACTTTTTAGATGAAATAATTAAAAGGAAAGACATTCAGACCATGCAGACTGACATAACATGATTTTTTTCTATCTCGTAAAATTTTTGTAATTGGGTTAAACTTAATCATACTCATCAAATTGAACTAGCTGGTTTACAGTAATAAGTATAGAATATAAAATGCATGCAGATTTTTGTTTCAAATGTTAAAAGTTAACACATTTTTTTTTTTTGCAGGATTGCATGCCATTTAGATATTTTAACAATACACCAAGATTTTAAGAATGCATCAGTGTAGCATGTGCCCTTTTTTCTGTCACCAACAATATGATTTGATAACACATTTACTGAAAAGACATCGAAATGACTCAAACTTTAAAGTACACTGTTCATCTGTTGGATGTGGAACAACTTTTAAGACATACAATGCATTTCAAATGCATTGTAAAAGGAGGCACCCAGAGGACAATAGACCTATGTGTGATGCTGATCTCGTTAGAAATGATTGTTCTGATTGTGGGTAGATATAAAAAAAAAAAAGAAGATGTGGTGTGACGGGATTGCTTCACTTAGAAAAACTTAAGTAGATACTTAGTCATCCGTAAGCGGTTGAGCTAAGGAAGTACTTCTTTAGCTCAGTCGGTATACGCGCTGCCTTGTAACACAGAGGTACCGGGTTTGAGTCCCGGTGGAGACAAGCAATTTTGTAATGAAATTCGTGCTCTCCGGTTACAGTGGTATGATTTCCAATTAGACAAGTTCAGACAACTCTATTCAATTCTACAAGAAGTCGTTTGAGAATAGATTTCTCTCTTTATATACCTGTTTTAAATTTTTTTTAAAACCTTGCATAATACCCTGTGTTCTATTTCTAATCGGCAATGTTAGTTGGTAGTTACGGGTAAAACTTAATACACCATTGATGATTGTTTTAATTTGACCCATTAGTTTCAGAGGAAAAGATTTTTTTATATAAAAGGTTAGATGACGATGATTTCGACGGGCTATTGGTCTGGTGTGCAGAAAAAGGGTATTGTACTCAAAGTTTAAAAAATGCTTCCATTTGTAGTTTAGTCCTAAATTACCAGTGTCACCAATTTGAAATAGTCCATTATTTTTGGAATTCCTGATAAGATTGTTATACTCTGTGTAATGCTTAAAAATTTTGCCACTCTCTCTTCGAACAACCTTCGTCAGCTCAAAGTTTTTAAACTTCGCCGAAAGAAACGCAAGTAATCTAGGCTAACCTTTATAGTTTAGACTAACGAGTGCTGTCCCTTGGTTTGATATCTACGATCACACTTGAGACATATTCATCAGACTCCCTTAAACTGAGATATGTAAGATTGGTCCTAACCCGATTTTGAAGTGCACCTAAGCATGCAATACAATTATGTATAATTTGTGTCTTATATTAGCGATGATTGATATTATCATAACTCTAGTAATGGACCTCCCATTATCCATAGTGAGAAACCATCATATTAAACGAAACAAGACTGGCTGTAAAAAAAAATGAGGACGATCAATAAAAACAACAAACAAGACATCAATCCCGGGATTATAGTATAATAGTCCTAGATCAATCCAAAGACGAAAATAACTGTCTAAATGTCATGTTAAGGTTAAAGAAATCAGCATTAGACCGCAGACGTCTTCACAAGTATGTGAGCCATTATACTTTGGTCAAGCTCTTTCTTTTGTCGCTGATGAATAATCACTTGCAAGTGAATAATTCGACCTCATCGAATCCGTATTTATGTGACCTTTAATTAAACCCACAAGTCAGTAATGAGTTTGTTACGCATGTATTAAACGTGTTCAGCCATTAAAAGGAATAGAACATCAACCTTAAAGGTGAAACATAGGTGATCCATTTCATCGCCTGATTCGACTCACAACTTGAAACAAAATCATTCCAGCTTAAACAGCCGGATAAAAACGATACTGATTTAACTTTTTTAAAACCCATTACACGAAATCAAACAGACCTATAAAAGTACAACTGCACGATGTAGCTATATGTTTTTATATTAATGCTTCTGTTTATATTCGGTTATATGATTGTCGACAGTTAATTGATGTCACCTGAATTGTTAGAATAAGGCAGCAACCATTTGATTTTCTGGGGGGGCTATGGTTTTTTTTTCTGTACAAACTTTTTTTTTCGCCTGCAGCGAAAAACAATCTATTTTTTTCACGACAATTCGAAAACAATTTTTTTCTTTCAATTTTAGCATTACATATAGTGGCAGCTGAGGGTGAAACATACAATTTTTTTTTCTCAGAATCAAAAACAAATTATTTTTTTCTCCCAAAACTGGAAACAAACTTTTTTTTCCAAAAAAAAACATAGCCCCCCCCCCCCCCCCCCCCCCAGAAAATCAAATGGTTGCTGCCTAAGATACACACGAAATGCTGATTTATATTTATCGAGTCCATGCATAATTTGCTTATTGTTTATTTTTAGAATTATTGTAAATTGAATAAATGACATATGGATCAAGTATCGTTTATTCTCAAATATTCCTTGCGGGTAAGAATATAAATAAATGATAAATTAATTTGCCAATGACCTATATAGACGTAATACGTTATATAGGTGGAGGGAGGGTCATATGATTCAAGATTTCAAGATTTCAAGATTTTATTGTACACTCTGACAGTTTACACTGTTACAAGAGGCAGATATACATAATATACAGCTTGACAGAAGTGGTATAAGATTTGTATAATAACAGAACAAAATTGAAATAAACATATATACAGGTCAATTGAGTATAAGTCATCAAACACACCGTAACATACGTGTATAGATAAGATCGTGAAAAAAAATCATGTTTCCCGCTGAATTAACTTTTGACTTTTCTGGCGACGTTCACAATTTTCATTGGTTAAACACTTTGTGTTACTCCGCAAATTTTGGAAACTGATTTATTTTCCACTTATAATCATTCATCTACGGCAAAATTTTTAATGCTAAGAAATAGGATAACTTTATTCTATGTTTTGATTGTGTGAGGTTGTGATAAAAAATAAAGATAAAACTATATTTTGATGCGAATTAAATTCACAACCGGAATTAGTTGCTCGGCACTTCCTGTTGATGTTGATGTTTTGAGTTTAGCAGACTGCTTTATTGAAAGTGATGGCATACGATGAAAAATTGTCTATTTGTCTACACGCTCTCCCTTTCCTTGGGTTTCGTCTTAAATTTCTTTAAACTTGATGACAATTTTGATTTTAATGAAAAGAAATATGGTTATTTCAACGAGTCTGAGAGAATCGAACTTTTACAAGCAGCTAGAGATATGTTTCATTTCGGTTA
Source organism: Mytilus edulis (assembly GCA_019925275.1). Lineage (NCBI taxonomy): Eukaryota > Metazoa > Mollusca > Bivalvia > Mytilida > Mytilidae > Mytilus > Mytilus edulis. The sequence goes on along the minus strand of CM034349.1, from coordinate 46,491,851 downwards.
TGACAACTACATGAAGTATGCTTATCCTGAAGATGAATTGGACCCGATAGACTGTGAAGGGCGTGGACATGACCATGATAATCCGTAAGAAAACTTTCTAACAGATTGATATGTCCAACAAAAGCAACAGGCAAAAAAAGACTCATATAAATTTTCATTCTATCCTATAGTCGCCGCCAGCTGAAATTCGTAGCGTTTATCGGTAAAAATAATCTAAACTATCAATCGCGTTCACTCGAGATATAGTTTTTCACATTCCATTCATAAATCGCAAAAAGAAAAACCACTACTGACCTACCTTTTAAGTGATCGTACTGTAATAATCCTGACCTTGTATAAGACAATCGTCCAATGGAACCTTTTACCAGTTACTGCTGTCCAATGCACCACAGTTGAAGCATTCAGAGAGCAGATTCCTATATCTGTTCTCAACCAATACTACACCATGTAATGTAACACCTTGTAAATAGTTTTATCTATATGTAGTTTTTATGTACAGTGAAAATCAAAAACAAGTTATTATTTCTTTATTAAATTTTTTTAAATTTTTTTAATGTAAACATAAAATTGTAAATTTTACGCACGCATGCACGGCACATAGTCATCAATATTATGATGGAGTGCGGAAACTAAAAGAAGAGAGACATCACGAACATTGTCACATACCAAAATTTGTTTTAAAGTTCTTTCAAAAATTCTCTCCCAAAGTCAAGATTAAAAAAAAAAGGAATCATCTTTCCTTTTACACTCAATATGTGCCTGTCCCAACTTACCGAAGTCAAGCAGTCTTCACAATGGACTTTTAGATCTACATGCCTGGAAGTCTACATTTTGAAAAATTTAGTTAGATTCTGTTGGCCTGTAGATAAGATTTTTACAAGCCCTTGAGCAATTTTACAAGCCTGGGCTCCTGGGCCTGTGGTTCAGCGTGAAGACTGGTCAAGAGCCTTCAATTCAGTGGTTTTAGTATCGTTTGTTGCTGAACATGTACATCATATTTTGTTTTTGTACCTAAATCTTGCCACAGTTTTCTCATTGAATTATTTTACTTTACATTTGTCATTTCAGGGCCATAGCTGCCTTTGGGGTATGGGTTTTTGCTCATTCTTTAAGACTGCACTGTGGCCACAGTTGTTAACTTCTATATCATCTGGAGATTTGTCTCATCATTGCTCATTGACAATCAGATCATATCTTCTCATTTATATATATATTACATCTACACACACTCAAAACACATGCATCCAGTTGAAGTGGTACAGAATGTTCAGTGAGGTGTTTTCCATTTTTGAAATGATACTGACAATTCATTATTAACTTTTACTTTCACTTTCATTTTAATGTTTTCAAACCATTAATTGTGACATAATTGTTAACCTTTTGGTAATCCAATATGACTGAAATTCATTTTATGTACTTGACCACTTGTTACCTATCATTAAATTGTCCTGAAAATGTCACTTTAAGTGGAGAAATATATTATGCATATAGACCAGAATAAAGCATTTCCTTGCAGTAATCCAGGATGCTGTGTTTTTTTAATAGTTTTAGGTATGAAATAAATTTATTGCATGATTTTCTTAATCCTCAAATTAATGAAAAGTTAAAATACACAGTATTTTAGGTAGACATTATTATTTGTATTTTTATAGATCCAACATCAATATTAATGATGCCCTTGGTGACTATATGCTTAGTCTGGTTGATACATTGGATACACTTGCGGTAATTATGGTTTAAATGAAAATAAGGAGATTTGGTATACATTGTAGTTGCTACGAGACATACAATGTAGATGAAAACAACTACAGGTCACCATACCACCTTCATCAGTTAGCAAAAATAATTACTCATAAAAGATATAAAATGATCTTGGATTACAAATAGTGATATAATTCAAAAGAGAAAACCATCTGCCTAATTTATACAACAACAAAAGAAAGACTGCTACCAATGCCAGCCACTGGCTCCTGACCTACATTTGTAGCTTGGGACAGGCACTTAAAGAATGTGACTGGGTTTAGGGTTAAACATGTTTGTCAGGAAGACCGGTACTCTAACCCAAATTTCCCAGGGACTGATTTAAAAATGTCTTCAATCTCTTCTATGCCTCTGTGTGCTGTTTACATGGTTTTTTTAATCAATAGATATTCAGTTGTAGGTTCACTACTGAGTACTCTATCCATCAGATATCTCCAGTTCACTTATCCTGATTAACTACACTGAACCTCTGCAAAACTTTGATCACCTTTTCACCAATAATACATGTGTATATCACAATGTAATTCAATTTACAGCATATAAATGAAGTTCTTCATCATGTACATGTAGTTTATATACATGTGTTATATTTATAGTTTTTATACCAGCATGCAAGTTCTCAACAAAATACTGTTAAACCACCACTATCTATCAGGTCTTATCAAATTTGATTATGACATGTATAATTTACTTCATTTCAATCCAAATTTGTAGTTTCCAAAGAAACATTACACCCATCTACTGTAGAAACACTCATTTTCATGGGGTTGAAATTTCGTGTTTTTGTGTCTTAATAAGATTTCATGGGGATTTAATTTCGTGGAATCCAATAAATGGAAATAATATTTTATAAATGTTAAATTTTTGTGGGTTTTTAATTTTGTGGAGATATTCTTTCCACTAAATAAACAAAATTTAATCCTCCACGGAAATTACTGCTTCTACAGTATATACTTAGCGCACCTGTTATTATTTTATGAAATTGTATGGGGAGTATTATTTTTCCAGACTTTGAAACTAATACAAATGTACTTCTATTCAGCAAAATTATAAATTGTTAGTACATGTTGTCATTTAAAGACCCCTTTAGGAGTTGGGTGTTGGTGATTGATGTCAGAGGGATATAAAAGGGAGAGTGGGCTTTTGTCCCCTTGTAAAGTTTGATAAATATGTTTATTTTATATAAAATTGAGAATGGAGATGAGGAATGTGTCAAAGAGACAACAACCCGACCATAGAACAGACAACAACAGAAGGTCTTTAATAGGTCTTCAATGCAGCGAGAAATTCCTGCACCCAGAGGCGTCCTTCAGCTGACCCCTAAACAAATATATATACCAGTTCAGTGATAATGAACGCCATACTAAACTCCAAATTATACACAAGAAACTAAAATTAAAAATAATAAAAGACTAACAAAGGCCAGAGGCTCCTGACTTGGGACAGGCGCAAAAATGTGGCGGGGTTAAACATGTTTATGAGATCTCAACCCTCCCCTAATACCTCTAGCTAATGTAGAAAAGTAAACGCATAACAATACACATTAAAATTCAGTTCAAGAGAAGTCTGATGTCAGAAGATGTAACAAAAGAAAATAAACAAAATTACTATTTACAAGTCCCTCTCCTATGGTTCTAAGTTGCTGGCATGGGTCTTCCATGAATGTACCTGTTTCAATTCCTGGATGTGGTCTGTTGTACTGTCCTGTATTTTTGGTGATTCTTGTTAATATCCTTTCAATGCATCAATTCAGTATACAAAATTTTATAAATCATATTTATGAGATTATTTATTATTTTAGATAATGGGAAACAGCACAGAATTTAAGAATGCAGTACAGATTGTGATAGATAATCTTGTCTTCAAATCAAACACAGTGCAAGTTTTTGAAGTAACTATAAGGTAAAATTAACTATTTAATTATACTATATTAGGCAATATGGTGTTAATTATTGCAACTGAATCAGTGATATTCTTTTTCATTGGTTAAATTGATGAAAAGGGAAGATTTTTTTTTATGTGAAATGTATATACACGTAAAACATTTTACTCCATTATATTATTTGAAGTATTGTTTCCTTTATTGAAATTAGGCAATTGGTACAGACATAGTTTATCCTCTTTGTTCAGTGATAGTTGAAAATTTAGATGTCTATTTTCATGTTAAAGCACGTCTGATTTTTTTTTCACATTTTTTCTCAGCACTACAAATCAGAACTTCCTGAAATTTGGAATCAAATTTATGAGAGTATCCTATATTGTGAAATCCTTTTTAGATTCATCCTTTTCTGTTAACCTAATGCTTTAATATATATATTCTTAAACATAGTGGCCTTTTATAACTTACTATGTGGTATGGGTTTTGATCATTGTTGAAGGCTGTACATTGACACACATTTGTTAAATTCTATGTCATTTGGTCTCTTGTGGAAATCTGTCTCATTGAATTGACAAACACAATATTTCTTCTCACTTTCGTATACATGTATGCAATTAATTTTTATCACATTTTTCTCTGAAGCTATATTTCATAGCTTTGTTAAGTAGAGAATAAAGAACAATGTTAGCATGCTACACTGTAGTAATGTTTGTTTAACCATCAGTTTTTCTACATGTATGTAAAAGTTATTGAGAGAATTATCATTATTGTATTCATATTTTGGTATTAAGTATGATATCTGTACTAAGTAAGAAATTATTTCTTCATTGTACAATGTTGTATAATGCTTTAATTTGTATATTAATTCTTACACACAACTTTATGAATAAAAATATTTAAATGTCAGATTGTTGAACAAATACAGGTTAATAAACTTATACATGTAACATCTGGAAGACAAAATAAAAATGTATTTACAATATAAATCAATAATTATTAACTTAATATCAAATGCACTTTGTAAATTAATGTATAATTCTTTGTAACCAATTAATATGCAAGCAGCATCAATAATTTCTTTGTGACATTTCCTTATGCTTGTATTTCTTGATTCTTGAAGTAATTATTGAGATGTCCTGATTTCCCAATGTATGTTATGTTTGCTGAATATTTCATGGTTGCTATGGGCCAAATTTACTTCCACAACCGAGAGGTCCAATAATTTGAAAAACTGCTACATGTGTATAAAGGCTTTTACAGATACAGAAAAAAACTTCTAAAAGATTTGATGGCACTTGCATATCCATTTCGAGGTGAAAGGGTTGGGGCACATACATACATGTAGAGTATTTCATCAGTACACATTAAAGTATAAATTGGTTGGTCTGGCTTTTAAAAAAGTGCTTTGTAATTCAGACTAGTCTACTTTTTAGCTCACCTGGCCCGAAGGGACCCTATGGGAAATGCATACAAATGACTTCTTCTAGAGAACCACTAAATGGAATGAAACCAAACATAGCATGAATGTTCCTTATGGAGTGCTGACCAAGTGTTGTTACTTTTGTAGCCGATCCATTATCCAAGATGGCCACCAGCGGGGACTTAGTTTAACATAGGACCCTATTGGAAATGCATACAAATGACTTCTTCTAGTGAACCACTGAATGGAATGAAACCAAACATGGCATGAATGTTCCTTATGTGGTGCTGACCAAGTGTTGTTACTTTGTAGCGATCCATCATCAAAGATGGCCGCCAGCAGGGGACTTAGTTTAACATAGGACCCTATGGGAAATGCATACAAATGACTTCTTTTAGAGAACCACTGAATGGAATAAACCAAACATAGCATGAATGTTCCTTATGGGATGCTGACCAAGTGTTGTTACTTTGTAGCCCATCCATCATCCAAGATGGCCGCCAGCGGGGGACTTAGTTTAACATAGGACCCTATGGGAAATGCATACAAATGACTTCTTTTAGAGAACCACTAAATGGAATGAAACCAAACATAGCATGAATGTTCCTTATGGAGTGCTGACCAAGTGTTGTTACTTTGTAGCTGATCCATTATCCAAGAAGGCCGCCAGCGGGGGACTTAGTTTAACATAGGACCCTATTGGAAATGCATACAAATCACTTCTTTTAGAGAACCACTGGATGGAATAAAACCAAACATGGCATGAATGTTCCTTATGTGGTGCTGACCAAGTGTTGTTACTTTGTAGCCGATCCATCATCAAGATGGCCGCCAGCGGGGACTTAGTTTAACATAGGACCCTATGGGAAATGCATACAAATGACTTCTTTTAGAGAACCACTGAATGGAATAAAAACCAAACATGGGATGAATGTTCCTTATGGGTGCTGACCAAGTGTTGTTACTTGTTGCGATCCATTATCCAAGATGGCCGCCAGCGGGGGACTTAGTTTAACATAGGACCCTATGGGAAATGCATACAAATGACTTCTTTTAGAGAACCACTAATGGAATGAAAACAAACATAGCATGAATGTTCCTTATGGGAGTGCTGACCAAGTGTTGTTACTTTGTAGCTGATCCATATCCAAGAGGCCGCCAGCGGGGGACTTAGTTTAACATAGGACCCTATTGGAAATGCATACAAATCACTTCTTTTAGAGAACCACTGGAATGGAATAAACCAAACATGCATGAATGTTCCTTATGGGTGCTGACCAAGTGTTGTTACTTTGTAGCGATCCATTATCCAAGATGGCCGCCAGCGGGGGACTTAGTTTAACATAGGACCCTATTGGAAATGCATACAAATGAACTTTTTTAGTGAACACTGAATGGAATGAAACCAAACATGGCATGAATGTTCCTTATGGGTGCTGACCAAGTGTTGTTACTTTGTGCTGATCCATTCATCCAAGATGGCCGCCAGGGACTTAGTTTAACATAGGACCCTATGGGAAATGCATACAAATGACTTCTTTTAGAGAACCACTGAATGGAATAAAAATCAAACATGCATGAATGTTCCTATTAGGGTGCTGACCAAGTGTTGTTACTTTGTAGCCGATCCATTATCCAAGATTGGGCCGCCAGCGGGGGACTTAGTTTAACATAGGACCCTATGGGAAATGCATACAAATGACTTCTTTTAGAGAACCACTGAATGGAATGAAACCAAACATTGCATGAATGTTCCTTATGGAGGTGCTGACCAAGTGTTGTTACTTTGTAGCTGATCCATCATCCAAGATGGCCGCCAGCAGGGGGACTTAGTTTAACATAGGACCCTATTGGAAATGCATACAAATACTTTCTTTAGAGAACACTGAATGGAATAAACCAAACATGGCATGAATGTTCCTTATGTGGTGCTGACCAAGTGTTGTTACTTTGTAGCTGATCCTCATCCAAGATGGCCGCCAGCGTGGGACTTAGATTAAACAGGTCCCATATGGGGAATGCACTTACAAATTATTCTTTTATATGATTAAAACCAATAAATCAGGATGAGCGATACAGGCTTTGAGAGCTTAGTTTAAATTTGTGCTACAGAAATATGGTCTTTGAGCTTGATATTAGAGATTTGCTGAAAGGTAATTGGGAGTTAAAATATTCACACCTTTATCATGAGAATGTCCAAATGCTGCTCGAACCCTGATTTTTTTTAACATTTAGCATAGAATGTTGTAGGTAATGCTTTTTCAGACCAGGAATTTTTGTACTCTTGCTAGAAAACAATAAATGGAATGTAAATCTATTGGAAGATGATAAAAATACCGATCATAGAGATGTCAGCAAAGAATAGAAAATCCAAACATGGCATGAATGTTCCTTATGAGGTGCTGACCAAGTGTTGTTACTTTGTAGCCGATCCGTCATCCAAGATGGCCGCCAGTGGGGGACTTTTGAATGAAATTAAACATGTTCCTTTCCTTATAAATGAGGTTGTGTTGTCACTTTTAGCCAAATTTTATATTTTTTTATATGATTTCAAAAACCCAAGTAAAATCAGGTGAGCGATACAGGCTCTTGAGAGCCTCTAGTTATAAATTCTGTGCTACAGAAATATGGATGGCTTGAGTTGATTTTAGGATGGATTATGCTGAAAAAGGTAATATGTGGAGATTAAAATACTTCACACAAGCTTTATCATGATGAAGTGTCCAAATGCTGCTCATCACCCTGATTTTTTTTATAATTTAGCATAGAATGATGTAAGGTAATCCAGCTTTTTTTTCAGAGCCAGGGGTAATTTTTTTGTGACTCTTGCTAGAAAAAATTAAATGGCAATGTAAATCATTGTGAGATGATAAAAATACACAGATCATGAGATGTCAGCAAAAGAATAAGAAAATTGTTATAATAAATTTCTGCAAAGTACAATGTATGCTAGAAAGTGTCTTACGTAAAATAAAGTACAGTTGGGTGCAGACCAAGCATTACATGTAGATGGGCCTAAAAAGTTAACGCGGCGTTTACTCGCGTGCACTTCATGTAAACGCCGCGTTAACTCTGCGTTAACTCCGAAATTTTAATAGACATAAATAGTAAACAGGCGTTTACTTTCGCGTTTACCTCCACGTTAACGCGAAAACCCCGCGTCTTCTAATTTTGTAAAGAGTAAACGGGCGTTTACATTCGCGTTTACTTCGCGTTAAAGCGAAAAAGGCGTGTCTTCTATTTTTGCTGATTGTAGTTAACGCGCGTTAACGCAGATTGTCCTCGTATCCTGGATACACTGACCTAATATATCACATGATAAGGTACATCATAATATCCATCGGTCCATTTTCGATCAACATATTGATGATTGCATTTAATGAAAGGACACCTCTTTAATTAATTTATTGAAAATTAATCATTGCATATAAGAACTGACTTTTTTTGCAATTTAACAAATGTTTATATTTCTAATAAAAAGAGTTTTTGAATGTTAAGGTTCAAAACACATATACGTAAAATATTAAGTCATTTTAACAACATAAATAAATGTACATATGCACACGACGATTATTTTATAATATACACAATTAGTTAACGCGAGAAGTAAACGTGCGTTTACTTTCAAGTGCACGTAAAAACACAATTGAGAAATCTGTAGTAAACGCCCGTTTACTTCTACGTGCACGTAAAATTAAACTTGTGAAATCTGAAGTAAACGGCCGTTTACTACTTACTAAACGGACACAGAGTAAACGCGCGTTTACTCGAGTAGACATTAGAAATTTCCATTTTGACCGCGTTATCGTAAATAAAGTAAACGGGCGTTTACTGCGAAATTTAAAGTTAACTAACGAAATATGTGCACGCCGCGTTAACTTGCGTTTACTTTATGTAATGCTTGGTCTACACCCAACTGTATCTGCAAAAACAAGTTAGTTTAAAGTACTGAAGCATTTCTAATAACTTGCAGCTTATTAATGAAAAAAAATGTTATAATATTTTTTTTTTGTTTTTATTTTTTTTTCCAGAATGTTAGGTGCCTTATTGTCAGCCCATCTTATCATCACTGACCCAGAACAGCCATTTGGTAACATGAGTATACCTGGATATGATAATGAACTCTTAACCCTGGCTAATGACCTTGGCACAAGGTTACTTCCAGCTTTTGAAAACACAAAGACAGGAATCCCATATCCTAGGGTTTGTATAATATGAAAAATTGAAGTCCTACCATAGTGAATCTTAACACTGCATTTGTGATTGGTGCCACATCTGAAACAGAATCTGCTTACCATTCTGGAGCTGTGATCACCCTCAGTTAATTGTGTTGTTCAGTTATTATTTTTATATTTAGCATTTTGTAAACAGTTGCTTGTATTTTCATTTGTGTTCTTTTCCTTCAACTTATAATTTTTTATTGTCCCTCTGATATCTTTTTGCCTTTTTTTTTACATTAACTCTTTGTGTTTTTAGTCATACTTTTAGCAGATATGATAAGTCAGATAAGTAGTAAAAAAAATAAAAAAATTATATCACAGTGGTATCCAATGCAAAATACATGCAATAAAATGACACTCCGTTAAATTAATGTTGTGTTTTTTTTTATATCCATGGAAAACAAGGGGAGAAAAAGGTTTCGATAAAGAACAGAAATAGGATGAGTCACTTGATTATGCAAATGTCAAAATAAAAAAAATAAAAATTGTAGTACCTAGCTAGATGTTAATAAAGGCTTTTCCATATAAACATAGCACAAGTGGTAGGCACTTTGAATTTTTTATATTTTAGGTGAACTTAGAGAATGGTGTGCCAGTTGACTGTGTCAATACAACATGTACATCAGGGGCAGGAACTCTGGTCTTAGAATTTGCTGTTTTGTCCAGATTATTGGGCGATCCTATATATGAATCATATGCAAGAAGAGCAGTTAGAAATTTATGGCAGCTAAAGTCTAATGTCACAGGATTGCTAGGTATTTACTTTTTTTAAAAATTTTCTTAGCTTCATAGTTGTTTGTGATTAAAAGTAAAAAAACCTTGATACTGACTTTCAAATGTGTCACACATTTAAGACATGTACGGAGCAATTTATTAAGATGTGCTTACCTGTTAGATAGCTAAGGGTGCAATCAACAGTTTTTTTCTATGATGTCATATTTTGAGGGACCATGTATAAGTGACCCTTAGTGGTGGACTGATTAATAAAGATACTTGTATAAAACTAGATATCACTGGAATCAGAATGTTCTCTAGTTTATAATGGAATAAAAAAAGGGTACTTTTAATAGTATAAAAAAGTTTTATCCAGAGAAACTGGGAAAAACATTGCCTAATTTAAGCTTAAAAAACCTGAAATCAGGTCATGTGCACACCCCTGAAGACATGATACCTGTGCATTTTTCATAATCAAAATTATTATGAATTTCATAGATTTTTACCTGGTTTTTCAAAAAATTCATGCTTCAGGGTACGTTCACCTGCTCCGAAAAGAGCTACAGTGGCTGCAAATAAGTTTTCAATTTTCACTGTCAAAAAAAACAGACTGTTTACAGTGTTGTCTCCCCTCAAAACATGTATATTTAATCTATTTTTTAAAATTATTTTAATCATTCAACCTGCTTTAATTGAAGTTAATAAACATATCTTTACAACCAAACACAAAAAA
>CM034349.1:46297765-46481024 GCA_019925275.1 Mytilus edulis | reverse complement strand
CAACTTGCTTTTTATACGACCGCAAATTTTGAAAAAAATTTCGTCGTATATTGCTATCACGTTGGCGTCTGCGTCGTCGTCGTCCGGCGTCCGAATACTTTTAGTTTTCGCACTCTAACTTTAGTAAAAGTGAATAGAAATCTATGAAATTTTAACACAAGGTTTATGACCATAAAAGGAAGGTTGGTATTGATTTTGGGAGTTTTGGTCCCAACATTTTAGGAATAAGGGGCCAAAAAGGGCCCAAATAAGCATTTTCTTGGTTTTCGCACCATAACTTTAGTTTAAGTTAATAGAAATCTATGAAATTTTGACACAAGGTTTAAGACCACAAAAGAAAGATTGGGATTGATTTTGGGAGTTTTGGTTTCAATAGTTTAGGAATAAGGGGCCAATAAAGGGCCCAAATAAGCATTTTTCTTGGTTTTTGCACAATAACCTTAGGTTAAGTAAATGGAAATCTATGAAATTTAAACACAATGTTTATGACCACAAAAGGAAGGTTGGTATTTATTTTGGGAGTTTAGGACCCAACAGATTAGGAATTAGGGGCCAAAAAGGGACCCAAATAAGCATTTTTCTTGGTTTTCGCACTATAATGTTAGTATAAGTAAATACAAATCTATGAAATTTAAACACAAGGCTTATGACCATAAAAGGAAGGTTGGTATTGATTTTGGGAGTTTTGGTCCCAACAGTTTAGGAAAAAGGGGCCCAAAGGGTCCAAAATTAAACTTTGTTTGATTTCATCAAAATTGAATAATTGGGGTTCTTTGATATGCCGAATCTAACTGTATATGTAGATTCTCAACTTTTGGTCCCGTTTTCAAATTGGTCTACATCAAGGTCCAAAGGGTCCAAAATTAAACTTAGTTTGATTTTGACAAAAAATGAATCGGTTGGGTTCTTTGATATGTTGAATCTAAAAATGTACTTAGATTCTTGATTATTGAAGTTTTTTTGGTCCAGTTTTCAAATTGGTCTACATTAAGGTCCAAAGGGTCCAAAATTAAACTTTGTTTGATTTCATCAAAAATTGAATCCTTGGGGTTCTTTGATATGCCAAATCTAACTGTATGTAGATTCTTCATTTTTGGTCCTGTTTTCAAATTTCAAATTCTACATTAAAGTCCAAAGGGTCCAAAATTAAACTAAGTTTGATTTTAACAAAAATTGAATTCTTGGGCCTCTTTGATATGCTGAATCTAAACATGTACTTAGATTTTTGATTATGGGCCCAGTTTTCAAGTTGGTCCAAATCAGGATCTAAAATTATTATATTAAGTATTGTGCAATAGCAAGTCTTTTCAATTGCACAGTATTGTGCAATGGCAAGAAATATCTAATTGCACAATATTGTGAAATAGCAAATTTTTTTTTAATTAGAGTTATCTTTCTTTGTCCAGAATAGTAAGCAAGAAATATCCTATTTGTGCAATAGCAAGAATTTTTTTTAATTGGAGTTATCTTTCTTTGTCCAGAATCAACTTAAATCTTTGTTATATACAATATACAATGTATATACACTTTTTACTACCAACTGATAAATTTAAATAATCTTTACCATTCAGTGATAACAAGCAGTTTTTTTACATCTTAATATTTTATGATGTATTTAAATGAGTAGTTATTGTTGCAAACTCCATTAGAAATTTGAATTGATATCAGTTTTGAAAAAGGGAAACGGGGATGTGAAAAAAAAAGGGGGGGGGTTTAATTTTTCTCATTTCAGATTTCATAAATAAAAAGAAAATTTCTTCAAACATTTTTTTGAGAGGATTAATATTCAACAGCATAGTGATTTGCTCAAAGGCAAAAAAAACCTTTTAAGTTCATTAGACCACATTCATTCTGTGTCAGAAACCTATGCTGTGTCAACTATTTAATTTTAGATTTAAAAAGTTTGAAGAAGAAATCTTTAATTGATTTGTAAAATCTTGGCATTTGTTTTGTGTAAAAAAAACCCATGTAATGTCAAAAATTTGATCACAATCCAAATTCAGAGCTGTATCATGCTTGAATGTTTTGTCCATACTTGCCCCAACTGTTCAGGGTTCGACCTCTGCGGTCGTATAAAGCTGCGCCCTGCGGAGCACCTGGTTACAGATGGGAGACTGGTATGTACTGTTTCTCATGGCATTAACTTGTTTTAAATAGTAAGTGTTAAAGAATCATTTGAGATTACTGAATAATATTTGGTATGCAATTATATTAGTATTGGCACATTTCATTTCCATAGAGATAAATTGGCCTGTTTTATTTGATTGTCGTCTTTTGCATAATATATGATTACATGTAGTTACGCTTGGCCTGACAGGAAATGCTTATTAGCTTTTCTCATCACTTGTCGTTTGTCGTCGTCGTCCTGCGTTAACTTTTACAAAAATCTTCTCCTCTGAAACTACTGGACCAAATTTAACCAAACTTGGCCACAATCATCATTGGGGTATCTAGTTTTAAAAAAAAATGTGTCCGGTGACCCGGCCAACCAACCAAGATGGCCACCATGGCTAAAAATAGAACATAGGGGTAAAATGCAGTTTTTGGCTTATAACTCAAAAACCAAAGCATTTAGATCAAATCTGACATGGGGTAAAATTGTTTATCAGGTCAAGATCTATCTGCCCTGAAATTTTCAGATGAATCGGACATTCCTTTGTTGGGTTGCTGCCCCTGAAATGGTAATTTTAAGGAAATTTTGCTGTTTTTGGTTATTTTCTTGAATATTATTATAGATAGAGATAAACTGTAAACAGCAATAATGTTCAGCAAAGTAAGATCTACAATTAAGTCAACATGACAAAAATGGTCAGTTGACCACTTTAGGAGTTATTGCCCTTTATAGTCAATTTTTAACCATTTTTCGTAAATCTTTGTAATCTTTTAGAAAAATCTTCTACTCTGAAACTACTGGGCCAAATTTAACCAAACTTGGTCATAATCATCATTGGGGTATCTAGTTCAAAAAGTGTGTCCGGTAACCCGGCCAACCAAGATGGCCGCCATGGCTAAAAATAGAATGGATAAAATAGTTTTTGGCTTATAACTCAAAAACCAAAGCATTTAGAGCAAATCTGACGGAGTAAAATTGTTGATCAGGTTAAGATCTATCTGCCCTGGAATTTTCAGATGAATCGGATAATCGGTTGTTAGGTTGCTGCCCCTGAATTGGTAATTTTGAGGAAATTTTGTTTTTGTTTTTGTTATTATCTTGAATATTATTATAGATAGAGGTAAACTGTAAACAGCAAAGTAAGAACTAAAAATAAGTCAGTATGACCAAAATAGTCAATTGACCCCCTAAGGAGTTATTGCCCTTCATAGTCAATTTTTAACAATTTTAAGATTTTCAATAACATTTTCCACAGAAAGTACTGTTATAGATGGAGATAATTGTTAGCAGCAAGAATGTTTAGTAAAGTAAGATCTACAAACACATCACCAAAACACAATTTTGTCATTAATCCATCTGTGTCCATTGTTTTAATATTCACATAGACCAAGGTAAGCGACACAGGCTCTTTAGAGCCTCTAGTTTTTCTATTGAGTTGTTTTACCATACATCAAGAGCAGTTATTTTGCCCTTTATAGCCAACATCACCTTATCATGTGTTTGGTTTATTAAAATCTACATTCTTTAATCTGGTAGTTTGGTCTCGTGGTCTTGAAAAGAAAGTTTGAACAGTCTTGGCAAATTAGAATATCTAAATTTTAAATGAATGGATAACAATATTCCTGACTTAGTATGGGCATTTCCTAGTGTTGGAAATTATGGATTGAACCTGATTTTATAGCTAGCTAAATCTCAATTATGTGATGGTCCCTTACAATGTGTGAACATACCATACATAAAAACGTCAAAAATACTGGTACAGCATTCTACATGGTGTTAAAATCTTGATCTGACACAACAAAAATAGCAATTGTGCCAACAAGGATGAATAAAAAAGCATTTAAGACTTTAAATCGCAAGTAATACGAAATACTAGAATTCTAAAATTACAACACAATGACCAAAAAAGTTCTGAGCCAGCAATTGGATATTGTGCATTGTAAACAAAAGGTAAAATTTGTAATATACTTTGAAACGTAATGTTAATTATTTGGAAGTAAGCACTCGGTACTTGTAAAATGTGGAGGATGGGATTTTTTTGAGGTCATATATCACTTCATTTTGTACGTCCATGTATGGCCTTCAAATATTCAGCTTTGAGTGTTTCAGATTAAGATTTAAACTAATCCGTCTGCGTACGTCCCAAAATTTGTTTTCGGTTGGGTTGCCTCAATCAAATCTTGTGAAACTTGTACACAATGCTGTAAAAATTGCAGAAACATTTCCGTTCTCCATCTTTATATAAAAGGAAGATGTGGTAGGATTGCCAATAAGACGACCCTTCACAAGGGACCAAGTCACAGAAATTAAAAACTATAGGTCACGGTCATCGGCCTGTAACAATGAGCATAGGCGCGGCTCCCCCCCCCTCCCCTAGTTGATTATATAGATAAGGACTGGAGCCCCCCCCCCCCCCCCCCTTTTGGAAAAGTTCTGGATCCGCCACTCTAAAAATGTTGTAGTCGTATATGAGGGCCCTCATGGGGTTTTTGATTATGTGATTACTTGGCCGTTTTTTTAATGATTATTTGATTATTAAGCCAAATATTTCATGATTATTTGATTACCTAGGACTGTATTTTTAGTTTATGATTATTTGATTACTAAAGATAAGCAAATATTTAATGATTATGTGATTATATTGGCAAAAAAATGGTGATTATGTGATTACTAGGACCCCCCATGAGGGGCCTCGTATATTAGTTTCACATCTTCCGAAGACACTTGATATGCGGACAATAACTTGAGTATAAGTAAATACAAATCATTACATTTGAAGGTTTATAACCACCAAAGGAAGGTATGGATTGATTATGGGAGTTGTGGTCCTAACATTTTAGGAATATGGGGCCCAATAAGAATTTTCTAGGTTTCCATGGAGACAATAACTTGAGGATCGGTGTATCATATGGATTATATTACAAGGTTCCATGCCACAAAGGGATGGCGAAGATGGCCTTTGGGGGCTTATGGCTCGGGCCATTTAGGGGTTAGGGAAGGGGGCTGGAAGGGTTTCCTGGTTGATGGACAATTTCTTTTAAGATTTCAAAAGTAAAAAAAAAAGGATTTCTTTAAAATTGCCATTGTTTTTGATACAAAATGTTTTCAGTACGGACAATCAGCTTTTAAAACGAAAATAGTGCAACTTGTTCCTTCCTGGGTTTCTAATAACATGAGCAACACGAAGGATGCCAAATGTGGAGCAGGATCTGCTTACCCTTCTAAAGCACCTGAGATCACCCCCAGTTTTTGGTGGGGTTCCTGTTGCTTGGTCTTTAGTTTTCCATGTTGTGTCATGTGTACTGATCTGTACTATTATTTGTAATTAGTCTTTCATTTTTAGCCATGACGTCAGTTTATTTTCATTTTATGAGTTTGACTGCCCCTTTGGTATCTTTCGTCACTCTTGTTCAACATTGTAAAAGAGGTTTTAAGAAAATGTAATTATATATTCTAAATTTTTTTGTAAATTGCAGTTAGATATAAAAAGAATCAATTTTGAATGCAAAGAAATGCATTGTTTTTATTGCACGAACGGGTTTCAGTCGGTATAGTAGGACTCTAAAGTGCGATGGTACTCTAAAGTACGATGGTCACGCTAAAGTGCGATGGTCTACGCTAAAGTACGATGGTGTATCACGCTAAAGTGCCACGGCTGTTTGTTCGCTAAAGTACGATGGTTTATCACGCTAAAGTTCGGTGGACCAAAAGGGTAATGTTAAAGGGCTAAAAACTTTATAGAACACTGATGTAATAAATATAGAATTGAGAAAGGAAATGGGGAATGTGTCAAAGCGACAACAACCCGACCATATGGCAGACAACAGCCGAATGCCACCAATGGGTCTTCAATGTAGCGAGAATTCCCGCACCCGTAGGTGTCCTTCAGCTGGCCCCTAACATATGTATACTAGTACAGTAATTATGGACGTCATACTAAACTCCGAATTATACACAAGAAACTAAAATTAAAAATCATACAAGACTAACAAAGGCCAGAGTCTCCCGACCTGGGACAGGCGCAAAATTGCGGCGGGGTTAAACATGTTTATGAGATCTCCCCCCATACCTCTAGCCAATGAAGAAAAGTAGACGCATAACAATACGCACATTAAAATTCAGTTCAAGAAAAGTCCAAGTCCGATGTCAAAAGACGTAACAAAAGAAAATAAATAAAATGACAAAAATACATAAATAACAACAGACTACTAGCAGTTAACTGACATGCCAGCTCCAGACCTCAATTAAACTGATTGAAAGATTATGTCTTCATCATATGAATATCAGGCACAATCCCTCCCCTTAGGGGTTTAGTATCAAACTATCATAAAATATATGAGAAGAACATAACCCGTGTCATGCCAATAACTGTTTTGAAAAAAAAATGAGTTAGTTTTTTTGCAAAAGCTACGGTATGATAAGGTTTTATAACATTTGTGATAGGCTTTATAATTACCGGTAGGCTTAAGTGATTGTTTCTAAATTAAGAAGAAATTCGGGCGTATCAAATATTGGATAATTGATGAAGCTTGCCGCTCACACAGTCTATCACTAATTATATAATGTGCATATCTCCCCTTAACATCGTAATTGTAAATTACAAAAACAAATCCTTTATTGTGAAACATTTATTTGTTTAAAACATTCTTAATTTAAATGAGAGAAATGCAATATTCTCCGAGCTTTCTTCTTTTTTCACAGCGAATACAAATACAGTTTGTATTTTCCTACGATGTACAAACTATTTTTTTAGCAGACAATTTATGATTTACGCATGAAAACATGTACTTTTACTTCAATTTTTCAAGAAAATCGACAATATTTTAACGGGGACCGGAAAGTAAACTGCTACATAAACAATTATTTCAATGTATCCGTTAGCTTATAATAGAAACAGGATAAAGGATACTTATGCGTATACTTTTGTATCTGTATAGTAAGATAGTCGACTGCAGGACACAAGTCCTTCTTTCAGCACCCCCCCCCCCCCCCACCCCCCCCCCAAAAAAAAACAAACATTTACCTCAGCCGACAAAGAACGGTTTTGTTTAAAATGAGTAAGTCATGGACATTTGTTAATAAAATATTCTACATTTATCTTTCGGCATGTTCATTTTTTGTTTGTATATAAGACTGTTCACGTCATAATCCATAGTACGTTTTTTACGTCTATACTTTCGCGGACCATCGCACTTTAGCGTGTGTAGGCATCGCACTTTAGCGTAGACCATCGCACTTTAGCGTAACCATCGTACTTTAGCGTCCCCATCGCACTTTAGAGTCCTACATATGTAAAGGTGAAAGAATAACTAACGGTGGTCAAGCATTGCAATCGAATCGTGAAAGCATCAATTGAGTGAAAATATCTGCCCTTTCAAAAGGCGGAACAAAGTACGAAAATATGTCTGCAGACAATTGATCCAACTTCCTTAATAATACCATAGATGTAATACCCATATACATCTATGATAATACCATGTATCATGTTAAAGGAAAAATGTAGTATTTTTTATGAAAACACATAAGGAGACGTTCAATCTTTTGAGAATCATTAAGAAATTATCACGTTTCCGAATCTATATATTATGGTCGCATTCCAACATTTCGTAAAACATGTTCCCCTTTATCTTTATGGTGTCAGTTGTCCGGTAAAATAAAAGTATGTTAACGTATTACCGTAAAAAAAAATTATTTTAGAAAAGGTATAAAACTATAAATGTGTTGATTCAACTTCCTTCATAATATATCATGATATATTATGTACAAAGTTTAAGATAAAAGTTATGCAGTACTTTTTGTGAAAGCCTCACATCACAAGGTGACACAATCTTATAATTATAAAGACACAATCACGTTTCGAATCTATATATATAATGGTCACATTCCAACATATCGTGATATATTTATCACCTTATCTTTATAGTGTTAGATAATCCAGTAAAATAAAAGTATGTTATCAAGCTTAGTTGAAAAATGTCTTATTATTTTGAAAAAAGTATTATTTTGTTGATTTTTAAAACTAATACAGAAAACACATGCAAGGCTGACAAATGGCTATTGTTGGCATTTGGTTTTTCAAAGACCAATGAAAGTAGGTTCTTAATATTGAAAACTTTATATATGTCATTTTTCTGAATTCCACATGTTAAGGTTGTCAGTGTATATGTCTTTTTCTGAACATGTATCTAGATTATGAATGGCTAATGCCCGTGTCACACTGTCCCGATTTTTACGCCGATGGCAACACGATTATGGAAATTTTCAAAATCGGGACTGATCGTATCCAGATCGGACTATTCGTAGTGCCATCTTTAACCATCGTAGAACCATCGGCCACTTTTTCTAGCCTTCGGGGACAACTTCGGGAAGGGTTCTAAATTTTTTAACATGTTAAAAAATCCCCGAAGGTGCGTCCGATGTTGAGGGTTCGTATTGAGTTCGTATCACCATCCTCACCATCGTAATGTCACCGGGAATGCATCTTTGAACATCGTATTGCATTCGTGTTTCCATCGTTTCCATCGGGCAGTTTTGACATTACGATGTCTACACGAATGAATCACGAAGCTACCCGAAGGTCTTACGATGGCAACACGACTTCGTGAAGACCTCGTAATCCCGTCGTGATGCCATCGAATAAAAGTACGAAGGTGACTAGATGGAACTACGACGGCAATTAATCCAGCTAAATGTAAGTTAATTTTTGCGCTTAAATACATCTAAAGTGCCATGCGCGATATGCACTGGTCAGTCTAATACGACAGTTAAGAAAGACGTTCACAAAACATGGAGCTCATATCATATGATTCTATGAGAACAAGAAAGGCGACAGCGTTGTTTCTATTAATTCAAATGGAACAAGAAGAGCAGGTATTACAGGTTCAGGATTTACTTTTACAAATAAAATATTATTTTTTGTCAATTTTTCATATCAAATAACATAATGAAAATCATAAACGCGCCTCGTATACCAACACTGCAGGTACGAGGGTCTTACGATGGCAACACGGAACACGATGGGGTTCGTGGTGTTTATTCTTTAGTTTTCTATGTTGTGTCATGTGTACTATTGTTTTTCTGTTTGTCTTTTTCATTTTTAGCCATGGCGTTGTCAGTTTGTTTTAGATTTATGAGTTTGACTGTCCCTTTGGTATTTTCATCCCTCTTTTACACGTATATAGGGAAACCAACTTTTTCTTCATTATTCTGATTTTTTATGTATCGTCTGAGTTGTTGTCACACGAATGTTTACTCCATAAACATTTTGTTTTCTTTATGTCATATTTTGCCGCATTTGTTGCTTTCCCCACATCCTTCCTTTAGTCTATATTATTATGATATTCTCCTGGAAAGAGCTCTTTTTGAATAAAAGGGATCAACGAACCCATTACCGTACCTTTAAGATAGATCAGTAAACATGGGCATAATCATGAATGGGTGATTATTCAGACTAGTGCAAACATTTAACAGTTCAAACAAGGCAATGCCGAGCGTGGCATCCCCTCGTATGTAACATATTGGGGACAAATATGGACACTACATTTGTATATGACACATGCAGAAAACGGTGAATACGCATATTTGATACATAAACTATTTTTTTAGAAATCAACCAAATTAGTCAGTAACTGGAAATACCCACGGTCTTCCGTCTTATGATTAAACCAAAAATTAAATGTACAATATAATGTATATTCAATATTGATTAAACAATTTAAAACGCGTGATGCCTTCGGCATATAATTTAAATGCATCGTAAGCTGTACACGACGTCTTTTAGACATCGTATGGCCATCGCGCCATCATCGTAAACCATCGTGTAGCCTTCGTGATCCATCTTGTAGGCTTCGGCTGAGATATGAAGCTTAGATATCGTCTTCGGTTAACCTTCGTATATCCATCTTTTGCTATCGTATATACTTTCGGCACCCTCGTATAGACTTCGTTATTCATCGTACTTGCTTCGGTCACTTTTGTGTATTTTAACGAGATCGGGACCAACTACGGATACTACGTACGAACTTACAATTTTCGCATTCGGGTGTCCATCGTATATAAAAATCGGGACAGTGTGACGCGGGCATAAACCATTGCAAAAACTGCAATTTTGAAAGATTCGTACATTGATTTTGAGTTGATCAGAAAGTCATTCAAAACCAAATTTCGATCAGAAAGTAAAATACATGCGTTGTTGTGATTTTGCCTAGCCCTAAGGGTTCGGTTAATATTTCAGATCCTTGTACGTTGTTTAAAATTTTGTGTCTTTTCCGGTGTGAAGTTTGAATTCACGGATCCGGCCAAAAGACAGGGTAATTACGCATTTGCATGTTCTGTCAGAATGACCTACGGCTTAAAATGTCTGGCCAAAGTATAGTAGGAATATATATAGCACGTAAATTCGATAAAGACATATTAGAAACCTTTATTTTTTTAACCCATCCGGTAAATGTATGTTTTTAAAACGACAGATGTTTTAGGCCGTGTTCACATTGTCCTAAATTCGGTGTTGTGTTAGTGTAACTCACACGTAAACTAAACACAATTGCGTTCCCATTGATAAAACTCAATGTTTACATGTAGTTTAAATCATGTTTTACCTACACACAGTCGATAGTCAATGTAGGCCTTGTGTAGGTTAAGTGTACACAAAACTAGGCATTTAGGACATTAGTTTTATCGTGTATATATTTAAGGAGGAAACTATTTTTGAGTAAAATTGATATTTTTGATAATTATTAGTTGTCTAAATTTTACAGATTTTTAAAAAAAAAAAAAATTTAACGTACTTTATTAACCCCTAATCAAGACTCAAAGCAGCATCATTGCCGAACCCATAAGGCAGCAACCAATTGATTTTCGGGGGGGGGGGGGGGGGGGGGCAATTATAGTCTAGTATAAAACATAAAGGCAAGGGGGTGGGGTGGTGAGCTATGGATTTTGTTTTGGAAACAAAAAATGTTTCCAGTTTTTGGCCCTGAAAAAAAATTTGTTTGTTTCACCCTCAGCTGCCACTATATATAATGCTACAATTGATTTCGACTTGTCACCAAAATTTGTCCTGAAAAAAATCTCACGCTCACGCCCCCCTCCCCCTCCACAAAATATGAAGTAAGTAGTTGCTGCCTAATTTATTTGAAAAGGTCTTCCCGAATCGACTTGACGTACACAGAAATATTCGCCACTGGTCTTTACTAAAAAAACGATTCACGCATAAATGCATGACTAAAAAAGTGTGAGGTAAATGATATGTTTGTCTAGTATCTCAGTTCCGTTAAATGACACGTAAAATAAATTAAAAAAAAACGTTACCCTATTCCTTTATACCAAATACTTCTTGGAGAAGAAATACCATTTGAAACGAACAGAAAAGATAAAAATGTAGTGATCCCTAATATCTCAATCCTTTTTTTTCGGCTGTAAGCACGCTGTTGCAGCTAACGTTTTCTAATGCGTTATCGAGACATATCTAGTATATTCAAACTACTGCAAATTATAAAAATGGCTTTCATAAAGTAGCAACCACTTAACTTAAAAAAAAGGGGGAGGGTTATTTTTTTTTTTTATCTGAGTCAGATTTTTTTTCGCGCGTACGTTTTTATTCCATTTTTTTTCGATGCTGGTGATCAAATACTTTTTTGTAATATTTAACACTATAATGTATGGGGAAACTCTTGATTCAGAATAATTTTTGTTATCATTTGTATGACCATTTTGTTTTTATCAAATTGGGGATCGGAATATTTCCATTCCCATCCCCCACCCCCCCCCCCTTTTGAAGTCAAATGGTTGTTCCCTTACCGCTAGAAAAAATTTCCAAAAATTTTGAACTCAGTTCTACGTAATGAACATTATAATTTCATTCGTTTAAACGGGCAGTGCATTAGAATGAAATTAATTTCTCCTGGGTGTTTCATCATATGTAGCATAGAGGGCGTAATGTTTTCCCGCTTCAAAATTATTTTCGCGGTATTTTATTGCCTATGTAATCATTCAGCACGACATCGTCAATCTGAGCAGTCGAATTTTCTTGGTTCACTGCCTATCTTGAATTTGACAATGGACCCAAATTCTCCATTACTTGATTACATTACTCCTGCATGGTGTTTCACAACAGGAAATTTTCAGCACTAGTAAACAACAATTAAAATTTCAACAGCAGCCCTTTCGAGAACCTCAATCCGGTTGTATATGCCTTTTCCCGTTTTATTGCAACATGTCCAGCACGAGCGGAAGTCAGTCTAAGTTTCAGGAAGGAGCCTGCTATGATTATGGATAACCAATATTTGAGGAATTGTGCCTATTCAACAGGAAAGCTGTCGATAGGCCAAATACGGAATTATTTATATAAGATGAGTATTTAAATATTTCTATTGGTAGTCAATCGAGTGCACACTTTCTCACACACGACTATTTTGAATATGAACAGGTCAGTCTAAAATTATCGTCAGAGATAGATTATAGAGACATATTGATTTTTGGTATAACATTGGTTGTCATGATTTCATTACCGATACCATTTTACACGCTTATAAAATACATTTTATACTACACCACGGCTGTCCGTTTTGTTTACAAAACAACATACAGTGATTTTGTTTTAGAAGCTATTGAAGATTTTTTGTTTAGAGGACATTATTATTGAATGTACTGATGATAAACCATTGGTTTGCTAATTCACTTGCTACCTCTGTTCTAAACAATGGCAATGAAAGTTTTAATTTTAGATATAGGTCATGTCAATTTACATCTATGGACAACACCTTTGTATAATTTGAAGATATCTTGGTAGCTATGCAATCTAATTAAACAGAATTTTATTGTTTAAAAAAAAAAAAAAAAAAGTAGCTATGCAATCTAATTAAACAGAATTTTATTGTTTTAAGTTTGACATTCAGCTTATCACCATATAGGCATATACGATCTGCATTCTGATTATCTTTACTGGACATATGACAAGGTATAATAGTTGATACTACAAATCCTTGGATGAAAGTTCATATATTTTTATTTTCGTTCCCCCTTTTTGGATAAAGTTCTGCTTATTATATATTTACTAAAGTTACTTGACCACTATTAAATTCGAGGTGAATGAAAAGAAATTGTTATGTATATAGATTATGTATTTGGCACCGATTCTGATATTAGCGTGTGTACAGATATTGTCACATGAGTTAAACAAGACCTTATTGACCAAAGTGGTTGTGTCCATATGGTCTCCCAGTTATACATTGATATATTTGGTTATTTCATTGATACAGACAAAGCTATCCTAAGCATACCAGTTGAGAGACTGTCATAACTGTTTGATACCATAAAACAAGTATAGTATCTTCAGGATATTTAGGTTATTTTATAGAACTGTAGCTTCCGTTGGTCAGATTATATCAATTTCGTATATATGTCATAGGAATGATTGAATCATTAGTATTGATGTTAAATCAGACTATTCTTCGAATCTAATATTGGACTTTCAGTTCAAAGTAAAGAGCAGCTTATACTCTGGCTGGTAAATCTTATATGTGTTAATTCTTACATTTTGTATCCAATTTTTCGTGTCACACTATGTTTATTGTGATACCAGTGGAACTGGATATGGTGGATGTTCAGTAGAAAATCCTAAGAATATTGCTCATGGTATGTGTCATGAATACGATGTACACCATAGTTCTACTTGGAAAGAACTTACGGCTGTTAAATGAATATGGCTTCTTTGACAGATTTTATGAGAGATAAACGATTAATGGTTTACGGATAACCAAAACTTTGTGTCCATTGTTCATATAAGGGCAGTATGAAGCCTTATTTGCAAGATATTGCATATGCCATTTTTGTGACTTGTTTGAAGCACACTTGTTCTTGGAGGTTAAATGGATACCTAGGGCAAAGAATGAAATTGCAGACTATATAAGTCTTATCATAAATACTGATGACTGCCGTTATGCAGTACATATTTTTGAATATTTGGATTCCCTGTTTGGGTCCTCATGAAATTAATTGGTTTGTTAGTGATCATAACCATCAATTACCTGTATTTTACTCCAGGTATTGGAATGTACATTCAATGTGTATTGATGCGTTCACTGTCTATTGGCAAGGTTTAAATGGGTGGTATGTTCCCCCGTTTGCCTAAGTTATTGGAAGATACTTGGAAGTCCTTATGTATACATGCAGCAGTGTAAGGCATATTTTACTATTATTTTTACCTTTGTGGAGATCGGCGTATTACTAGCCGTTTTTATATACCAAAGATCATCAAATGAGATAGATTAATTGATCAGAAGGTATAAATGGGTGGTATGTTCCCCCAGTTTGCCTATAATTGAAAGTCCTTATGTATACATGTACAAGGCATATAGTACTATTATTTTACCTTTGTGGAGATCGGCGTTTTACTAGCCGTTTTTATGTCCCAAAGGAGATATATTTATTGATCAGGTGTTGGGTTTACATTACCTACCTACTAACAAAGCTAATTTTTTACCTGGTAGAGGGAGCAAATCGGCCTTTGGTATATTGATTTACCATTTAGGGTGTTGGCTATTAGAATGGCGTTTAGGGTGACATTACATTAACTAGTATTAACTTGGTGATAGTTTTCATGTTGAAATTAACTAGTATTAACTTGGTGATAGTTTTCATGTATTGGGGTCATTTTTATTGCATGTGCTATATTGTATTTTTTCATTTTATTGGTATTATTATGTATTGTATTGATGAACTATGTCAAAACGTGGAAGGAACCACGTATCAATTTAAAATTATGTTATTAAATACATGTATGTGTTTTCCAGGTGTTCAGAAACGATATTGCTTTGTCTAGTCCTGTATGTGATGCATACTATAGTATAAAGGGGAGCACTCGATTATTGGTGAAGATTCTCCAACAGATTCTCAATTAGAGAAATACGTGTTTGAGGATATTAAAAAGAAATTAGGCTCACAAATGTGGAAGGAAGAGCCGATGAGTTATTATAGGATGCGTATAATAAGTTATTTTGTGCATATAATCGTTTTACACAACGTACCATTTGTGCGTGTATATTGGGATATCTAGGCTTTATGCGTGTATCAGAATTGTTGAATTTGAGTTATTATTAAATTAATTGCAAGTCAACACACATTTCAATTTTTATCGGAAAAAAACGGATATTTACAGAGATGGAAACTGGTTTATTATTGTGAAGAACGTCACAACTTTGCGTCCAGTCTTAATTTGGAATTATATATGCATGCAGTGGCATTTAATCTGATTAAAATTTGTATTCATTCAGGAATTTGTCACAAGTGAAAGAAATTTTTGTTTTCGTTCAACAAATAAGCCTTTAAGCTATATAAAGATGAGGGAACTTTGATGCAATTTCTCCATTTGTTCCCGATATAAACGCATAGGGATTATAAAGTATCTTGTGGTGCTATTACCGCTGCAAGGTTTGGTTTTTCAGATAGACTTTTTAAACGTCATGGACGTTGGAAGTCGGACACTTCAAAGGATGGCTATGTGAAAGACAATTTATCAGAACGTAGGATTGTTTCTCAGAATTTGGGAAATGAATATCTTTTTTGTTTTATTTACATTTTGGACTATAATTTTCCATACATAGTAATAAATAGCTTCCCGTTCTTTGGGTTCAGCATCGGCGTTGTCGTGCGACTATCCACTTTACAAAGTCTTTGGTATTTATTATAGCCTTTTATGGCGTGTATATTCAGTGTATATGTGTACTTGGATATTTAGTACAAGTATTGGTTATACTTGGATATTTGGTACAAGTATTGATTATACTTGGTTATTTGGTGCAAGTATTGGTTTTATGTCTACATTGATGGTTGGTTTATACCAGGAGAATTTAAATGACATATAGTTTACAAGTGGGAACAAATCTTATGTACAGGTAGCTAAACAAGGTGTATAGATGTGAACAAATGTAATGTGAAACCAGTGTACACTACACTAAATTAATTGTAAACATGTTTACTCTACACGGCGTTTGGTGTGAACACGGCCTTATAATTGTGGTCTATACAGAAATTGAGCTATAATGTCAATTTTAGCTAGTTAAAAACATTTTTGGAAGTCTAGTCCACATTTCAACTCACCCTTTCTAAATCAAACATTAGTAATGACCGATGTTTTTTCTGACATTACAATATAGGCCGATTGATTTGTTAGTTGCTTTATATCCAGTGGCAAATATGTCATTCATGTTCAGGACGAGAACAGATAAACAACACATACAATAGGTAAAGGTCTTGTATCTATCCGGGATGAAGGTAGGAGGAACTTTGACTGTGACTTAAAATAACCAAAAAAGGCAAACTGAGGCCCTACTTCGAAAAGGTTTTTTTTAAATTACTCAGTGCCGGTCGGAAGAAGACCAACTTGATCATATTTCTATTACCCGTCACCTTTGAGGTGATAATATTAACATTTCTGAAAATAATCCTAAATACTAATGAGAATGCCGGGAAACGATTTTCCTTTCTTATATTGTTTATTTTCCGTTCCTGAGTGGTGATGTACTTATTGGCTACCACTAGAAGTGAGTGTTCATTCCTCAGTTCCATAGGCGGATCCAGTGGGGCCCTGGGGGTCCGGCCCCCCTTTCGTGGGGAAAATTTGGTTGATTATATAGGGAATCATTGAAGCATGACTGGAGCGGGCCCCCCTTAGGTCAGTCAGCGGCCCCCTCCCCCTTAGGAAAAGTTCTGGATCCGCCACTGAGTTCGATATGCGTATATTTATAGGGGGAGATAAACACAGAAACATTTGAAATAAAAATCGCAAAAACGTTGCACGGAAAATGAAAAACGGGGAAAACGAAGCATAAAATCCGTAAATATTAATGAAAAAAGTACTTTAAGTTATTACATAGCAGTTCTCAGTAGAGATTATGCAGTCATTGAAAATAGAAATCAAGACCCTGCAGTCACCTCTTATCGTCCGTTAGTAATTTCATGGACTTTGTTGATCTTTATTGCAGATAATACATTTACCATACCCGAATGAAGGACACTAATGGCCGATTACCTTTGTCAGTATAATAGTCTATTGCATATAGAGCGTCTGGATGATCGAGACTACTTTGCAATGATCGATGTTCGATTAACATAGAAAGTAACGGGAAAATAAATTGGTACCCTTCATTAATTCTTCATATTATTTTTATTAATCATCTGAATTCTTATTAACACATACGACCGAATTCTACATAGATTTTCCTTTCGGGAGGTATAAAAAGATCAGTTTATCTTCTCATTGTTAAGTCTCCGATTTTTTTAATTTAAAAGTTACTATCCACTTGCGTTTGTTCACAATTTTAATCAGACTGTTATGGGTTTTAACCTTGTATTACTATTTTGGATATTGGAACCCATTTTTATATTGGTCTACACTGATGTGATTGTCAAAAGTTGATTTTTGTATAATATGCTGAATCTTATATTGTGCTTTTAGATTTTTAATTTTACCCTGTTTTCAAGTAAATCCAGATCAAGGTTTGAAGGGTCCAACATTTTTTATATTCTGAATCTAACCATGTTGTTGATTTGTAATATCAAAGCAAAACCCATACCAAATAGTCGGCTATAAAAGGCCCAAAATGAGAAATGTAAAACAAACCAACAAGGAAAAATGAAACGACTAGATTTATGAAAAAATATGATATACAACAACAAATGATAACCCCAGAATAGCTGTCTCCTGACTTTTGAATATGCATATATAGAATGGGGTGAGGTCAACTCGTTTGAAGTTTTGCCGAAATCGTATGTTGGCCAGCCTATCTGTAGCAGCTGGAGAGGTATTATTTTGCTTTCCATTCCTAGAAAAGTCCTATGTCAGATCTTTCTACAAAGATTAAAGAAAGAAGTTGAGATGAACAGGTCTGGAGTGATATGAACAGGAGTGATTGACCTTAAAAGATAAATCTTATTAACCTTTATTTGTGTTTTTGGCGAGTGTCAATTGTTGAAGATGCACATAGACCTTGGTAAGCGACACGTAGTTTCAAAGCTATCTTGTGAAAAAACATTTTTGGTTTAGATAATAAATAATAAATTAATTTTATTTGAGAAAAAATAAGATTGTGGTATGATGGCCAATCAAATATCAAATGACATGAAGGTAAAAACAAGTCGACACACAGCCTTCTAAAATGGAAAAAACCTATACCATATAGTCCGTATATAAACTCCCCCCCCCCCCCCCCCGAAAAATTGAACGATTATAGCGAGAAAACTAACGACCTCATAGTTACGGGGGAAAAAATATGTATGTTGACTAGGTGGTCGATTTGTCTAGCACGCCAAGTATCACAGTGTGGGAACGGAACTGTACGGTTTTCTACTAATTTGGTCATTCGGGAGACTGTCAAGCGGTGCTCCGACATTTGCAAAATAACAAGTTGCTTGATGGAAACTTTGATGAACTCTTATGTTGCTATATAACGTTTTTGTTTCAAGTTTTGATAGTTAAAACATTCTTTATGTAAATTTGAACCAATAAAATAATAAGAAAGATATATGCATCCAAACGTATTCCTTAGAATGGTGGAGCTCCGTGTAAAACGATCAAAACTGTAACACAACAGCGATAAAAAATGTCAAATAAACATCGAAAAATCAATGTTTGCTACCTGAATTTTCACATGTACCTTTTCTGATATATAGTCTTACTTGTCTGAATGTTTCAAAGCCATTGTCCCAGTAGAAATCTAAATATATTCATTTTCTCCATGTCGGATATTTTATTGACTGTACAATCGCTTGCAAGTTTACTGTAATATCACTCGGAGCCTTCCTGTACAATCGCTTGGAGCTTTTCTTTTCATCGTTTGGCCAACTAAACTACTCCGAAAGGAGGGTAACCTACTTTACCTTGTTGTGACTTCACGGTCCAGCTAGCAAGCAAGCTAGTCAAAGGAATTACTTTTTCCTACACACTTATTGCATTTTGCTGTTATAGTTTCTAGTGGCATATGACTAATTATAACTCTCAAGTAGATAATGCTTACAACTATCTCTTCTGCCACATTCATGATCAGTTTATGTTTTCCATGATACTTTTGTCATATAAATATTTATTAAAACTACTGCAATCCAATACAATACATGTCTGGCATGATTTTTCTCTCCTTTTTCTGTTACGATTTAATAACAGTTACTTATTTGGTATTGTTATCATTTTTTTCAAACCTAAATTACACACTCAAAAATGTTATTGATGTTTGAAGCTTTTATTTGAATGAATGCAGCCTGCATTAGCGGATCCGGTATGCAGGGAGAGGGAGTTTTGGTGGTTGAAACCCCATTTTTTCCGATTTTTTTTTTTTAATTTTGTGGACGTTTCAGGGTGTTCCGTGGTTTGGATCCCACTTTTGCACCACCTGGTCTGATATCGTCAATGATAGTATGAGGATCCGATCATTCATCTGATTTTTTTTATTTTGGTCTTTTTGGGGAGAAATGAGCGCACACAGACATTTTTAACTCTGCCAAATTCTTTATATACCTGTTTCAAGTCAAGAGCTCGTAGTTCAGTGGTTGTCGTTGGTTCATTTCTATCATATATGTTTTTCGTAAAGTTATTATGAATTAGGCCGTCAGTTAAATTCGAAAGGTATTGATTCTTATTTTTCATGTCGGGACCTTTTATAGCCGACTATAATTGCTTAAATCTATTTATTTTTTGAACTTTGACAATCATATCACATCTCCTTATTTTTATATTGAAGATATAAATGTGGTTTGATAAAAAAAAATAACTGTTTCGTTCGTTTGTCGGATGCTATAGTTGGGAATATTGAAAAGTTACTGAACAGTGACATTGATATAAAAAAAAAATCATGTTGAAGGATGTTGATGTCTTTCAGATAACAAGTCCTCTCCCTCATTGATGAAATTTAATTTTACTGGAGCTTTTTCTACCAGTAGCTATAGCTTGTAATAAACAGACATCTCATTTGAAATTATGCCACATCTTCTTATTTTAATATCATGTTTATTGACATATACGTGTCTTTTCTTGGATCAGTGGTTAGCTACCACCATTCCACATTCGAATTCCTTGTTATAGTTACCAAATTAAAAGGTCTTGGGTATGTGTAGATACACCATAGGATGAACAAAATTTCACTCGAAAGATTTGATTTCGAGTGATATCTAGTTCATCCTATCAGTCAGGATCCTACTTCGTCAAAATTATCTCCCCATTACGCCAGTTCATAAACACAATCGTAGAAACGGAAGCCATTGTAGGGATGACGCGCTACCATTTTTGCTCTTGGAAACCGATAAATTTATCCATATTGCACCATTACGATCCTTATATGTCAGTTGTATTTTTAAAGACAAATGTATCAACTAGCTAATGAGCATCAGTTAATAATCTTGTCTGCATTGATTCAACTTAAAACTATTGTCTGATCGGTTGTCAGGTGGAATTTTCGAAAATTCATAAACATTTAAAAAAATTCTAAATAAATATTTCGTGGAAGGGCAGACTAGATTTTTTTAGTGTATGAAGACTATAAACTCTAGTTATCAAACACAAAAAATTGGAATTTTTCGAAGATATGCTTTTTCATTATCCAACTTGAAAGACTGTCGTCAAGTACTTTCAGTAAAAAAAAAAGCTATTCGAACACACCTCTGTTTTTGTGACTCATTAGATAGGTATTTCACTTGACCTATATAATTCATCTTTTAGTACTGTGATTTTTTGTGTTATAACGTCAACCTGTAGCTTTAATGTATAAAAATGATAGAATTTGAAGCGAGACGATGTATGAAATATTCTTGCTTTGTACGATATCAAGACAAAATACTCAACTCAAACACGCCCTAACATAAAACGGTGCACTCGATTTTCTCTTTTCGATACAATTGTTACCCATTTTTGGAATTTTTTCTTCAGTCACATAATGGAAGGGCAGACACGAAAATTACTGAAGTAATAGATTGATATGATTTCCGTCCGTGGTAATTTTTTCAAAAAAATCGGAGGTTATGCATTTTTGTCATCCAACTTGAAAGATACCCATGTCGTCGACTTGATATCTAATTGTTCTGCTTAACTATGAACTAAATAAATTGAAAACTTATGCAAATGGTGTTTTTAAAATAAAACACCTCGTAATTGAGAAGAAAATTGCAATTTTGTTTGTTTCTATTAACTTTTAAAAATTTTGTCACTATAGTAAACAATACAGTAAACATTTATCGCCTTCTCAAACAAAGAGCTTCGATTCTTTTGTTCTATTTCAACCTGGTTTCCGACTGCTATGGTCTACTACACATACCCAATCACATTTTTATTTGGTAAATGACGTGTCAAAGTTTACACAGGAAAGAAAATATGTTACATTGTAGTTTCTGGCTAAAAAGCTCCCTTTCGGTTTTTTTTAATTTCAGATTTTAAGTTTTGGATTTATGGGGCTTTATTCATAAAAAAAGGGGGATTTTTAACACTTCGGACAATAACTCAAAAAGGCTTTCACCAATGTCCATGAAACTTTGGTGAATTGTTTATATCTATTGATATAAGCTCCCTTTCAATTTTTATTAATTTCAGATTTTAAGTTTTGGATTTATGGGGCTTTATTCATAAAAAAAGGGGGATTTTTAACACTTCGGACAATAACTCAAAAAGGATTTCACCAATGTCCATGAAACTTTGGTGAATTGTTTATATCTATTGATGTAAGCTCCCTTTCAATTTTTATTAATTTCAGATTTTAAGTTTTGGATTTATGGGGCTTTATTTATAAAAAAAAGGGGGATTTTTAACACTTCGGACAATAACTCAAAAAGGCTTTCACCAATGTCCATGAACCTTTGGTGAATTGTTTATATCTATTGATGTAAGCTCCCTTTCAACTTTTATAAATTTCAGATTTTACATTTCCGTGTTATGAATTTTTATGCTTAAAAAAGGGGGGATTTTCCAATTTTGGGACAATACATTTAAAGCATAAAAGACAAGTTAAAAGAGCAACGGGCGTATCATGCGCTAAAGCGCAGCCCTTTATTCAATCTTCTGGTAATGGAACTGTGGTGTATGTGTCGTTACCCAGTGGGATTTCCAGTGACACTAGAACAATAGAAAAATCACTCTTCTTATGAAAGAGATAGAAAAGGTAGAAAATAAGGAGAGACAATTTACGCATAAAAACCGATATGCATAGGGATGAATATCTCTTAAAACACAAAACCATTATATAACTTTTATACAACCACTATAAATAAAGTATATGCGCAAGCTAAATTTGTTAATATATGAATTTTTAATTGCCAAACATGCTGTTAATTGAACAATCTATTGTTCAACATAGGGGTGTGTAAATCAAAGCGCGAAAGCGCTGTAAAGGCAGTTAATTACAGGTTGTGTGTATTTCTAGTCCAGTTATATCATTATCTTCCATAGAACAGAGGTGGTTTGTAGTATTTAAGATTTAGAGTTCTCTTGTACCTAGTTCACCTATATCTATAGTCTACTGTTTACAGTATATTTTCTGTACCTCGCCATGAAATGCATTTTTAAGACATAAGAACTTTTCCTTTTTAATGTAAATAAAACTATTTTTAATTATTGATTATATACACATATTCAATTACTCCTATCCTATGAAAAATAATTCACAAAGATTGACTAGTCTCCGTTCTGTGTGTATTGCTAGAACATCAAGTAACATAATGATTAATGTACATAGTAACATGTCAACTCTTTTGAAGACATAACTGTTTTAAAATTC
Organism: Mytilus edulis; assembly: GCA_019925275.1. Lineage (NCBI taxonomy): Eukaryota > Metazoa > Mollusca > Bivalvia > Mytilida > Mytilidae > Mytilus > Mytilus edulis. The sequence goes on along the minus strand of CM034349.1, from coordinate 46,458,161 downwards.
TCCCTCCAAGCAAAATTATTTTTCAGTATAAACATGATAAAGTTATCTACCTGTATTAATGACCTAGAGACTCTCAAGAGCCTGTGTCGCTCACCTTGGACAGTCAATGTGCATATTAAACAACGGACACATATAAAATGACAAAATTGTGTTTTTGATGATGGGGATGTGTTTGTAGATCTTTCTTTACTGAACATTCTTGGTGCTACAATTATCTCTATCTATAATAAACATGGCCCAGTATTTACAGTTGAAAATATTTTTTAAAAATTAACAAAAAATACAAAAATTTATGAAAATTGTTAAAAATTGACTATAAAGGGCAATAACTCTTTAAGGGGTCAACTTAAAATTTTGGTCATATTGACTTATTTGTAGATCTTACTTTGCAGAACATTATTGCTGTTTACAGTTTATCTCTATCTATAATAATATTTAAGATAATAACCAAACTCTGCAAAATTTCCTTAAATTACTAATTTGGGGGCAGCAATCCATCAATGGGTTGTCAGATTTGTATGAAAATTCCTGGGCAGATAGATCTTCACTGAAGAGACAATTTCACCCTATGTCAGATTTGCTCTAAATGCTTTGGTTTCAGAGTTATAAGCCAAAATCTACATTTTACCTGTATGTTCTATTTTTGGCCATAGTGGCCATCTCGGTTGGTTGACCGGGTCTAACCACACATTTTTTAAATTAGATACCGCAATGATGATTTTGGCTAAGTTTGGTTAAATTTGGCACAGTAGTTTCAGAGAAGATTTTTTGTAAAAGTTTATGAACGACGAAACCAAGTGATGAGTCAGGTCAGGTGAGCTAAAAAGGAGTTTTTAATCAAGGTAACAATGACATCTAGATCTGGTGGCCATAAAAGCTGTCTCATTAGCATTTTAACCACTTCCCATATTTGCTTTTAAGACAATAGAAGAAAATTATTCAATGCAAAAACAAAACTTACTTGTAAATATGAAATTGTCTTTACAGTATGAGTTTTTCTCATTGTTGGAGATTGTACAGTAGTACTAGTACAGTCCTGTAACTGCTTATACCCATTTCTTATCCCCTTTAGTTTGATAAACTCACAGAATATCATATATTTACATTGTGCCACATCTCCTTATTTTTATATGCATTACAATAACATGAACAATTGTAATTCAAATCTATATATCAAAGCAAAATGAATTTCACTACTTTCATTCATACATCCTTTGGAAAAATATAAGTTCTAAAATGACACAATATATGTTTATTTATATAAAAATAATATTTAGTTTTCGACTCTTAACAGGTATAAACAAGAATGTGTCCCCAGTGCACGAATGCCCCACTCGCACTATCATTTTCCATGTTCAGTGGACCGTGACATTGGGGTAAAAACTCTAATTTGGCATTAAAATTAAAAAGATCATATCATAGGGAACATGTGTACCAAGTTTGAAGTCGATTGGACTTCAACTTCATCAAAAACTACCTTGACCAAAAACTTTAACCTGAAGAGGGACAGACGGACGAACGGACGCACAGACCAGAAAACATAATGCCCCCCTACTATCGAAGGTGGGGCATAAAAATGCACAGCTGTGTCATGATTTGTGAAATCTGTGCTGAAAACATAGGCATTTATGGTGTTTGAGTAATTCCATCTGTGAAGCTCAACATTAGCTCGTCAGTTGGTGGTGGACAGTTATAAATCTTTCCTGCAGGATGAATGTACATCTGTTCAGGAAAACCAATTTCACAAATCAAAACTTTCCTCTAGATTTCTCCTACAATATTCATCCAGTTTAGTTCTTTTGGTTTAACGGGACACCGTCCTGATTTTTAATTTTGTAAACCATTCAGTCTCTTGCTTACAAATGGTGCATGAAAATAGGATGGGAATGCATGGCAGTAGACAAGTCTCTATAAAGTGGGTATGTGCCCTGAAAAAAGTTTTATAATATTAGGTTTTTTGAAACTTGTGAAAGACTTGTGCAACACACATACCTAAATAACTATAACATAGGTGGAGAGCATCATTCATGTCAATGTTTTGTTCCTGTTTACATTGTCATTGATATTTTTCAAGAAAGCCCGAGGCATAGCTCATGAATTCTTGTCATTACAACCGAAATTTACATAATTACTGCTAAAATAATTATCAGTATAATATATCTCTTGTAGAAAAACCATACAATTGTAGTATTAACCAAAAAATGTCAAACAGATGATATTGAATCGTAATCCCAAAAGTTATGACGTCTTGAATTCACCCCCCTTTTTATTCTAAAACGATAATTGCGGTTGCAAACAGACTTTGGTTTACTTGCATGGCGATTATATAAATAACAGTATATATTTCTTAAAGAAAATAAAGTTTTACCATGAATAGTTTCCTGAACGTAGTCGTTTTCAGTAAAATGTGCCTTGCAAACAACAGCTGATTGATATGGGTTCTACAATTGCATCGCACATGACAATCTACGTTTGAGCCATGGCGTTGATCCAACTTTTCCTTCTTATTAAGTCATTTAGAAATGCAAGTCCTCCTCTTAAATGACACTCAGGTACACACCAACAAGGACTAGGCATCGTTAATTGTGTGATTGTTTTGCAGTGCAAAAACGGAAGTTAAGGACGGAACTGACTGGTCTCACTAATAAGAGACAAGAAGAATTTTAGAGACAAACAGCGACAAGAAGTTTAATTTAGTGACGAAGCGACAATAACTAACAAGGGACAAGCGAATCGTAATTCTCTCACGAGGCTATTCTCATTTGATGTGATAGTCACCCTATCACATCAAATGAGAATAGCCTCGTGAGCTACACCTATCAAATATGTCCCTATGAAAAAGAAGAATTTCACTGTTAGAAAGGAAATGATATTGCATGGTTTTGATTCAATAAATTCTTTAAAAGGAAATTGATTTTTTTTTGTTTTGATGGCCAATTTTTAGCGTGTGCATAAAACATATTTTTTTTTTATATCTAATAAAAACTAATCCCTTTCTTCTTAATAAAAACATATTTTTATCTATCAATGTACAGTAATATTAAAAAATGTTTTATAACCGCCTCTATAATAAAAAATAATGCATGTTTGTTTTAATATCTATGGGGAATAAGTTGTTGCAATGACATTTTTTTTATTTATGTATAGTCGCTATATAGTCTTCTTGACGCTTCTCGCTAAATTAATTATATTGTCGCTTCTTATCGCTATTTTAATTTTATTGTCGCTTCTTATCACTTTTTGACGCTTCTTGTCTTTAATTAGTGGAACCCTATTCAGGAACGATAATTTCATATTTTACATAACTGAGACCGAAATAACTATAACGTCATACGGCTTCACGTACAGAAATACTTTAAATTGTATATTATGCAATATAATTCACGGTCAGTCGACTTTTAATTATAATATCATGTTATATCAACGAGTGAAATGATTTTAAAATATCTTTAGATCGCAAATAGTACTCGAAATTGAACGGACCTCTTTCCACACGGAATTCGAATAATGATAGTTTGTAATCAGATTGACTGCTTATAATGCAAAAGACACATTAATAAACAGATTTTTAAAACGAACAATACACACTGATCGTTTCTTTATTTCCCAATGTAAATGAAAGGAACAAAAACCAATACATACCACAAAAAGTAGAGGAGAAATTTAAACATTTCCGGATCTCTTTCTTGCAAAATGACCCCAGCAAAGATTTGCGTAAGGAAAGATGAACCTCATGACTTGAAAGTCAGGCCTTAAAGCACTGCCTTTAAAAACTGCCAGATTTGACTGCATATTTTTCTTTTTTATTGAAAAAAAAATATATCAAACCTTAATAATGCAGCTTTCTGAGTATCCAATTTTAAACGTGTTCCGAAATGTAGTTTCGTCACAAGAATTTTTCAAAGTTGGGTCATTTTGTCTATATGAATGTCGGTAAATTCGTATGATCGAGAACACCGACAAGTGTATCGTTGGGACAACTCGATATAATGTAATCAATATACGTGACAAATAACCTAATGTGAAGTTTATTAAAATCATCATAACATAATTGAACAACACATTATATTTGAAAAACATGAGTCCTATAATATAAAACTTTAAAGGTTCATATCATTTACATTCAACGTTTTTATTGGATTTTTTTTTACTACAATGTAACCTCGAGGTTAAACGTTGGTAGTAAAAAAAAATCCCAGAAAAATGTTGATTGATATTGTAAATGATATGAACCTTCGAATTCTTATAATATCGGAATAGAAAATATGTGATCCGAATTAACTATGCACGTGTATTGAAGAAGACTTTGCACTTTTATGAAGTACAGGGGGTAAGGTGTTTTTCTTAAACAATATAATGATCCCTAATTTGAGGAATTTTGTTGGCAATACATAAAAAACACTACATATAGGAAAGTATATGTTAAATCTCAATGTATTATTATTATGAAAAAACCTTCCCCCTTCCCCGATTAAGCATGTAATGGTTGAAACCTAAGGTGATTCGCACTAACTGCCTAAAAGGGGGCCCGCTTCAGTCTTGCGTCAGTGATTTAGTATATACTAGTAATAAACAAAATATTGTCTCATACTGAAAGGGGCGACCGAGCAACCTGCACAGCCAAGCCTTTTATAGCTGACTATGCGGTATGGGCTTTGCTCATTGATAAAGGCCGTACGGTGACCTATAGTTGTTAATGTCTGTGTCATTTTGGTCTTTTGTGGATAGTTGTCTCATTGGCAATCATACCACATCTTCTTTTTTATATTGTCTTGCAAAACAGCCAAGATTTACAAAGTATTTCCAACAAAAACCTTCAGTTGGGCAATCTGACTGGAATCTAATTATCGCTACTGATAAATAATGCAACACAAATGATACATTTAAGTTTTGGAAGGATTTTATTCACAAAGAATGTTTCTCATTGATGTACATTTCTATGCTCTTGTCTTTTCGGAGTTTATATTGGAAATTAAATTGTTCGATGAAAGAGTCTAGCTCCACATTGCTATGCATATGATTGTCATATGTACGTGAGAATCATTCCATAAAACATCCGTTTGATATCCTTTCAATGCCAGACACTGTATATACATAGTGTGGGAAATCTGGCTAAACTTGTGCTGGATCAGACACTTGAATCTTGCATCGTTATTGATGTTGAGCAATTAGTTTAACGGGCCATCCGGAACTGTTAGATTTTATGACAGTCTTCCTTCCATACAGAACATCACTGCAAAATAATTTGAACATTCAATTAGGTGATTATAATATAATTATTATTTGGCAATCCAAAGAGAACCTGAAAATATTAGACCAACGTACGTTTGAACAGAGATGCTAAAAAAAAAATTCCCCCACAAAACCCCAGCCATTTTACTTTACTATGATATCAAATTGAAAAAGTAGTTAGTTGCATGTCCCATCATCCTTTGGTTGTAGACCCCAGATAAATATAATCTAAATTTCGTAGCATTTTCACCACCCCCCCTTTTATTTTAACTGAATTTGTTCAAGGTATAGTGGTTTTACCCCTTTTCAGATTTCAGTATGTCATGTTGTATATATTTTATAAATAAGATGAATTTATAGTAAGTTTCTACGATATTTTTTATCATTTGACAAAATACTATGCATCTGAATTAAATTGTTTACTATTTGAAAAAGCGCGCCTTCTTATACTTTAATTTACCTCCCATTATTTCACATAGCAACACAAATTAAAAACTGCCAGACTTTGCTGCATATCAATTTTTTCCCCCGATAAAAATATATATCATGCAACATAATCAACTTTACTAATTGGGAGAAAATCAAGGTGTTCCGACCATTGGATAATATTTAAAAAAAATAATGAAAGGATGTCATGATTACAAGATTGATCCCTGACGACACTGAAAATCGAAAATTCACGCATTTACCTATCATATGATGATACGATGAGGTGATAAACTTAACAAGAAATAATTTACCTGATTCGTTATCATATTCACATTATGTTGACACGTCTTAGTTCGTTAATGCTAGCGCATTTTAAACAAGCTAAACAATTACAGCATCATCCGTTTTTTTTTACCGATTACCTCTAGTCAGAAGAGCGCACTGTTTACAGGGGAGGTAATATTTTGTCACCAGTTTGCCCACTGTACCCTCACACTTTTTCAATGGAAAATCAAACAAACTATAGTACATATCAAGTTACAATATCCCGATCCAGTGATGAAAAATTCTTTGTTGTATTGTTCAAATATGTATTTATTATTATTTTTTAAATTGCTGGTAAATAATATATTAAGTAAAATTCAAAATATGCTAATTACCCTTCCAGAAAATCTAGTCACCTTTTCGGTATATATAAATATTTATTTTGTACGAGAATTATTTTCATTTTTATTTTAGATTAGATTCTTAACATATTTTGTACTGTCCTTTTCTTTTCGTCTTGTGTACTTATCCAGTGGTTGTGTGTTTATGTGTTTCATATTTGTTTTTCGTTCATTTTTTGTACATAAATAAGCTATTAGTTTACTCGTTTTACATTGTTATTTCGGGGCATTTTATAGCTGACTATGCGGCATGGGCTTGTTCTTTGTTGACGACCTTACGGTGACCTATAGTCAAGGTAATTTCTGTGTCATTTTGGTCTCTTGTGGTCTCTTCTTTGGCAATCATACCACACCTTCTTTTTATATCTATTGTACACATTTTGTTTTTGTCTCTGATATAGTCACCTTAAAAGCTTAAGGGTTCCTTGATAGAATCTTAATTGTCAAAATGACTGGTTTTATGCTTATTTTCACTTCAAATACCATAGATGAATTTGATAGGACAGCAAGAAACAACCAATGCAATGCATATGTAATGTATTTAATAAATTTGGCCAAGCAATTCTACAGGAAAGCTCCAAGCGATTGTACAGGAAGGCTCCGAGTGATATTACAGTAAACTTGCAAGCGATTGTACAGTCAATAAAAATATCCGACATGGAGAAAATGAATATATTTAGATTTCTACTGGGACAATGGCTTTGAAACTTTCAGACAGGTAAGACTATATATCAGAAAAGGTACATGTGAAAATTCAGGTAGCAAACATTGATTTTTCGATGTTTATTTGACATTTTTGATCGCTGTTGTGTTACAGTTTTGATCGTTTTACACGGAGCTCCACCATTCTAAGGAAAACGTTTGGATGCATATACCTTTCTTATTATTTTATTGGTTCATATTTATATAAAGAATGTTTTAGCTATCAAAACTTGAAGCAGAAATGTTATATAGGAACATAAGAGTTCGTCAAAGTTTCCATCAAGAAACTTGTTATTTTGCAAATGTCGGAGCACCGCTTGACAGTCTCCCGAATGACCAAATTAGTAGAAAACCGTACAGTTCCGTTCCCACACTGTGAAGTATAGTGCAAGGCGTTTTGGTGCCACGATTCCGAGTAGCAAGGGTTCGAATCCCGGCCTGGGAAGAACACAACATAACATTGTTGGGCTGTTATTTTGACAAATTATATGTATATAAAATGTGTTTTTTGTCATGTATCACCATCACTGGTCAATCTAATTGAAATAATTATATAGATCTACCTAAGTCAATGTATCTGAACAGTGTGAGTGGACAAAAAATACAGTATCAACTGAACACACTTTCCCAAACTGAGGGATGAATCAGGTGTAGAAAAATATAAAATTATTTTACAAACAGAACGTATTTTTGAGAATTTTTTTAAATTGTGTATTCACTGCATGATAAAAGACCTAAAAGCACTAGTGGCCTTAGGTTTTTATACGCCGACCGGTCGTATATTGGTATCACGTCGTCGTCGTCAGCGTCGTCCGAAGACGGATGGTTTCCGGATAATAACTTTTAAAGTATAGAGTAAATAGAAATCAATAAAATGACGGATGGTTTCCGGATAATAACTTAGGTATAGAGTAAATAGAAATCAATAAAATTTTAACACAATGTTTATAACCACAAAAGGAAGCTTGGGATTGATTTTGGGGGTTATGGTCCCTAAGGTTTAGGAATTAAGGGTCCAAAGGGGCCCAAAACAAGCATTTATCTAGTTTCAGGACAATGAGTTGTGTATAAGTATTTCTATTGTTCTGAAATTGTACCACGAAGTTTAATACCATAAGTAAAAGGTTGGGATATATTTTAAGGGTTATGGGGCAAACAGTCCAGGAATAAAGGGCCAAAAAGGGGCCAAAACAAGCATTTTTGTAGTTTCAAGACAATAAATTGGAGTTATCTTTCTTTGTCCAGCATGGTTGTTTAATCACCTAAACCAATATGCTTTATGAAATCTTCTTTGAAAATTGGAGTTATCTTTCATTGTCCAGAATTGTAGTTGAATCAATTGGCGGTGCACATTCTGTATATACAACTCGTCTAAACATCAACCCAACAATGTAAGATCTGTAAATTTGCTTTTGCAAATTTTTTGTTCTTCCCTCGCCGGGATTCGAACCCATGCTACTGAGATATCGTGACACCAAATCGCCTGCACTGTAACCGGCGCGCTAGACCATATATATATTTATCATACATTTAGTAGTAAATACAGTAGTTTTGAATATCTGATAAATAGCCTGCTGTTTAATTCATATCGCGCAACTTTGATGCGCACCCCTTTTCATACCCTTTATCACACCCATGCCCTTTATCGCACCCTTTATCATGCACATCCCTACTATTTTTATTATTTTTACACTAACTCCGTTTTAGTTGATGCAAGCTTCTTCAATTTTTCCCCCTCAAAATCGGTTCTTAATGAACGGTCATTCGGGCGTGGCACAATTTATTGAATGACGTCATTGTTTGGAATGTGACGTCACAAACGTCGAATTTTCATATTTCTGACACACGAAATGCAACTATAAAACAAGAAACTCAATGAAACACCATACAAAACACACAAAAAAATACAATAAACAATTTTTTTAAACAACAGCACCGTCAAATTGTAAGATAACCCAGGTGCTTCAGATGAGTAATGGAGCAGTACTTTTAAAGCTTTTTTTTTTTTTTAAACAAGACAAAAGTGGAACTGAAGGTAACCAAGGTGCTAGGAATCAGAAAGCAGTTCATATGTACTCTCCTGTTAAAATATATGATAAAGTGTATAAAACATGGCAAAAATCCGTATCACATGCCGTATCACCCTCGAACAATATCATCCCTCGGGCCTAAAGGCCCTCTGGCTGATATTGGTATCTCGGGATGATACGGCATATGATACGGATTTTGCCATGTATTTTTCTCTATATAAAGTGTCTAGAAAACCAACCTAACGATGTTAGAGTAGATTTGATTCGTAACTTCCTCCCCGGCGCCGGGGCTGGAACCTGTACTTTTTGTTTCTAACTTCTACGACAACACGACTAGCATAAAATTGAATCTATGCACACGTACCGAAAAATTGTGTCAACTTGAACTGGGGGAAGAATATCCCAAAGAACGTTTTGAGACACTCCCGGTAAGGACCGGTAACTCTGCATGGAAGATTGGGTTTTTGCGTGAAAATATGAATGACTAGTCTACTCATATCCAATGAAAAAGATCGAATTCTTAATTTACAGAAGAGTGTCCACCATGCAATTGCACTGCACTGTTATTACAAAAGTAGAATAGAATGATATACAAATGAATGAAAATTATACATGTAACTGTTATATGACTATCATATAGTGTATACTGATTTGTATCACTACAATATAATAATTATTACGGTGAAGTTGAATTTCCTGTCATTTATTCATCATCCACGCACGAACTTGTCTCAGAAAATAAAATATTCTCAGTGTTCATTTACCTCAGTTTCAGCAAGGATTTGTATAGTAATACTATACAAATCCTTGGTTTCAGAAATAGAGGTGTGATATTTTCTGTGACAAGTGAACTTGGCCATCCACAAAAACTTGCGGTTATCCGATGTTCAGTACTTCAGTACTTTGATTTTTGTATCGTTATGGTCCATAAATCTGTTTTTCGCATCTTTTTTTCACGGTCATTTTGTTAATTTGATTTTTTTTTATCAGATTTTGAGTACTATCATCTAAAATGAATGGATCTATATGACAGAAGTGGCAACCGATCTATTCTGGTTTTAAATTCATTGTATTTGGAAACTCAGTCAAGACTGAGTTGTATCCGGACTGTCGATTATTAAACAATGGACATACAAATTAAAATGGAAGTCTATAAAAGTTTAATGGGTTGATTATCAGTTCATAGCGTCACATACTATTATACTATAGTATAGTCGGAGGCCAGTTTATATATATACCTTAATATAACACTTATATTAAGATATACAGGGAAACAAATTCTGAGACAAGTGCCTGTGGGTAGCGTTGAAAAACTGGGGGAAAAAATCTTTACGGACTTCTCACTATATACATAAATTATCCCTGCTCAGAAAATAAACTGAACACCCCCTAGAAATTAAATGTTTTGGAAACAAACGATACGCGATACTCCCATCCGCTGAATTCTTTTCCCCAAGACTTTTAGGATCATTTAGAATCAACATGATCAATTAATTGCTATTTTTAAAAATTAAAAAATGCAAATAAACATATTGAATGATTTTTAACATTTTTTTTCATTCACGATGAACATGACAACCGACGAATAACTAACATTTACTCTATTCTGAAGTCTTCATTATTAATGAACAGTATTTGGTTGATTTTTTTTTATATATAAACTGACATTATGTATTAACTAACAGACATATTTCTCTGGAATTAGTGATTCCTTTAAATATTTTAAATTCCCTGCTTGTGAAAACGTATACTACTATGAATTTAAAATAGCGAGAATAAAACTTGAGAACCACAACATATAAATGTCATAAATTATTTTCTGTGCACTGACTATAATATATAAATGCATATTTTGTTTTGTTTAGTACCAAAGTCAATGAACATAGTCGTAGGGGAACATGTCAACGGTTATAAATGAGGGTTTGAATGCTTAGAATAGGATTATCAAATATTTATTTTTTAATCATTGTCGCCCATAATTTGATTTTCCTTTATTTTATAATTTAGAACCATTTTAAATCCATATTCTTTTAAATCTAAATTTAAACCCAGGCCCTCATATACTAGAAATTATTCTGACACAAAATTAACTAATTGACCTAATTCAATGGTAAAGTGATTTGATCGGGTGACTCGTGAGTTGCATCCTCATCTATTATTCACTGTTTTCGCTTGCAATGGGGTAGGACAAAATAAATCTGTTGTAGATTTCCTTTTACTCTGATAAACTTGAATTACAGAAAACTACCGTAAAGGGTATTTCCAAGTAGAGGAGGGAAAATTAATTCCAATGTTCCCATAAGTCTTGAATAATTCGTCAAGGGTATGAATCAATAACCGCGCCAACAAGATATAACAAGTTGCTACATTATTGTTTAGTAGCCAGTTTGCTGCAATAATCATTTAAAAGAAAATACAGTGAAGGAAAATATTTTTATTTTTTTTACCGAGGCAACTGCCTCGGTTGCCTCAACGTAAGCTACGCCCCTGGTATATATACCAGGATTAAAATTTATATTTACGCCAGACGCGCGTTTGTCTACAAAAGACTCATCAGTGACGCTCGAATCAAAAAATGTTTGTTAGGTCAAATAAAGTACGAATTTGAAGAGCATTGAGGACCAAAATTATGTTTGTTGGCCAAAATAAAGTACGAATTTGAAGAGCATTGAGGACCAAAATTTCGAAAAGTTTTGCCAAATACAGCTAAGCTTAGGTAATCTATTCCTGAGGTAGAAAAGCCTTAGTTTTTATCAAAATTTCAAAGTTTTGCTAATAGTTAATTTATAATGATGATGAACATATCAATGATAAATCAAGTCAATACAGAAGTGCTGACTACTGGGCTGGTGATACCCTAGGGGAAATGAATCTCCACCAGCAGTGGCAGCGACCCAGTGGTTGGAAATAAACTCATCATAGATACCAGGATTACAATTTTATATATTTACACCAGACGCGCGTTTCGTCTACAAAAGACTCATCAGTGACGCTCGAATCAAAAAATGTTTGTTAGGCCAAATAAAGAACGAAGTTGAAGAGCATTGAGGACCAAAATTTCGAAAAGTTTTGCCAAATACAGCAACGGTAATCTATTGATCTCTATTCCTGAGGTAGAAAAGCCTTAGTTTTTATCAAAAATTCAAAGTTTTGCTAATAGTTAATTTATAATTATGATGAACATATCAATGATAAATCAAGTCAACACAGAAGTGCTGACTACTGGGCTTGTGATACCCTAGGGGAAATGAATCTTCACCAGCAGTGGCAGCGACCCAGTGGTTGGAAATAAACTCATCATAGATACCAGGATTACAATTTTATATACCTACACCAGACGCGCGTTTCGTCTACAAAAGACTCATTAGTGACGCTCGAATCAAAAAATGTTTGTTAGGCCAAATAAAGAACGAAGTTGAAGAGCATTGAGGACCAAAATTTCGAAAAGTTTTGCCAGTTTTGCAAACCCACAAATTAAAGATTTATGGTCGGTACCTGAATAGGAACTGTTGTTGCCCCGTTACAATCAACACTATCCCGTGACTAGAATTTCCAAAAAACAGAATATGAAAGCGAAAGTAGAATTGGAATAACTAGCTGTAAATAAGCTAATTTGAGATAATTTGAAGTTTTATCCGGATTATATTTCATGTATTTTGACTAAACGGGTAAGTTTACGTGAAAAAAAGGGTGGGGCGGGGTTTAGACGATAACACACTGCAAATGAATGAGATAAAAAAAACTTTGAATAGTTTTTAATACACTTGTTTACATGCCTTAATTTTTGCACGCAATCGTTGTGTTTTCGTAATCATCACGCTGATATAAATGTCCCCAACTTCGACCCAAGTACATTTATTTTTTGGCGGGAAAATTTACATGATACATGTACTCGTCCTGCGAACTTTTTATTGACACATTGTCACCTTCTCCCAGTGGCTGACCTGAGGGGAGGCCCCTCTAGGCTCTAGGCATAGACTCGTGCTGAATTGGTAATTTGAAGGAAATTTGCAGTTTTGGGATATTATGATTATCTTGAACATGTTGAAAATTATTAAAGATAGAAATAAACTGTAAATAGCAATAATGTTCTGTAAAGTAAGATCTACAAACAGTTCAACATTATCAAAACTGACGATTGACCCTTTCCTCCTAGGAGTTATTGCCAATTATAGTAAATTTTTAACAATTTTCATAGTTTTTGTAATCTTTTATAAAAATCTTCACCTCTGAAACCACTGAGACAAACTTGGCTATAACCCTCCTTTAATAGGGTATCTAGTTTAAAAAATGTGTCTGATGACCCAGCTTGCCAACAAACATGGCCTACATGGCTAAAATAGAACATTGGGGGTGAAATGCAGTTTTTGGTTTATATCTCTGAAACAAAAGCATTTAAAGCAAATCTGACATGAGGTAAAATGTTCACAAGATTTATAATTATCTGCCCTGAAATTTTCAGACTACCCATTGTTGGGTTGCTGCCCCATGAATTAGTATTTTTTTTGAAAATTTTACAGTTTTTGGTTAAATTATTATCTTAACTATTATCATACATGTAGTATCTTTTCTACATTGGTTAGAGGTATAGGGGGAGGGTTGAGATCTCACAAACATGTTTAACCCCGCCGCATTTTTGCGCCTGTCCCAAGTCAGGAGTCTCTTGCCTTTGTTAGTCTTGTATTATTTTAATTTTAGTTTCTTGTGTACAATTTGGAAATTAGTATGGCGTTCATTATCACTGGACTAGTATATATTTGTTTAGGGGCCAGCTGAGGGACGCCTCTGGGTGCAGGAATTTCTCGCTACATTGAAGACCTGTTGGTGACCCTCTGCTGTAGTTTTTTATTTGGTCGGGTTGTTGTCTCTTTGACACATTCCCCATTTCCATTCTCAATTTTATCTACTAAGGTCTAATATCTAACAATCTATAGTATCTAATTATATTAATTATGATATTAACCTTATTTAAATGACTTTAAAAACAACAGTAAATACAGGTGAGCTACATAAGGCTCTTGAGAGCGTCTAGTTGAAGATGAACATGAGAACTAGGTTACTTAGCAACACATGCCTTTAAGAGGCTCTATTTTTATCAATTAAGGGATTTATGTAGATGGTCGTAAACTCTAAAAAGAAGGTAAATTAACCCAGCCTCATCTTAATCTGCCCTCAGATGTCTTGACTCATGTCAGCCCTAACTGTTCATTCAATCTGACATTCAACACTTTATGCATTTGTTGTTGATTGTAGGTGTTTTTTTATTTAAAATTCAAAATGCTACTACATTACTTCTTGTCAGATACAAAGTCATGAAAGTGTGATATTATTGACATACAATCATTATTTAGTACTGTATATCATCAAGGATTTGTATAGTAAGACAAGATTTACTATACAAATCCTTGATATCATGTATATTGTTGTATTTGTTTTAGCATGTGCTTTTTGGTTGTTTTCTTTTTGCCATTTACCATTCATCTAGTTGTCGAGCCTGCAACTTTTGTTGCAGAAAGCTCGACATAGGGATAGTGATCCGGCGGCGGCGGCGGCGGCGGCGGCGGCGGCGGTGTTAGCTAACTTCTTAAAAGCTTTATATTTTAGAAGGTGGAAGACCTGGATGCTTCATACTTTGTATATAGATACCTCATGTTACGAAGTTTCCGTCAGTCACATGTCCAATGTCCTTGACCTCATTTTCATGGTTCAGTGACCACTTGAAAAAAAAGTTAAGATTTTTTGTAAAGTTGAATTCTCTCTTATTGTAAGTAATAGGATAACTATATTTGATATGTGCGTACCTTGAAAGGTCCTCATGTCTGTCAGACAGTTTTCACTTGACCTCGACCTCATTTCATGGATCAGTGAACAAGGTTAAGTTTTGGTGGTCAAGTCCATATCTCAGATACTACAAGCAATAGGGCTAGTATATTCGGTGTATGGAAGGACTGTAAGGTGTACATGTCCAACTGGCAGGTGTCATCTGACCTTGACCTCATTTTCATGGTTCAGTGGTTATAGTTAAATTTTTGTGTTTTGGTCTGTTTTTCTCATACTATATGCAATAGGTCTACTATATTTGTTGTATGGAATGATTGTAAAGTGTACCTATCTAGCGGGCAAATGTCATGTGACCTTGACCTCATTTTCATGGTTCAGTGGTCAAAGTTAAGTTTTTGAGTTTTGGTCTTTTTATCTAATACTATATGCCGTAGGTCATCTATATTTGGTGTATGGAAATATTTTATGATCTTTATGTCAGTCGCGCAGGTTTTATTTGACCGTGACCTCATTTTCACGGTTCATTACACAGTGTTAAGTTTCTGTGTTTTGGTCTATTTTTCTTAAACTATAAGTAATAGGTCAACTATATATGTTGTATAGAAGCATTGTTAGCTGTACATGTCTACCTGGCATGGTTCATCTGACCTTGACCTCATTTTCAAGGTTCATTGGTCTTTGTTTAGTTATCTTGGTTAATGTTAAGTTTATGTGACAGTTGTATTAAAGCTTAGCTTTATACTTAGGACTATCAACATAATATCAATGATTAGTATAGAAGGCGAGACATTTCAGCGTGTGCACTCTTGTTTTAAACATTATTCATAATTTTTTTTAGGTCTTTTCTAGTAAATGTATGATACATAATGAAATGTAGACATATAGTAGCTGGAAAAGACTGTGGAGCCACTATAAGAGCACCAGCAACTCAGTGCCAACAGTGTGGTGGGAAAGCTTGTCCAAAGTGTTCAACAAGTGTTGTAGAGGAACTACGAACTTGTTTCAACTGTGGTTGGAAACTTAAAACAGGTTTGAAATTTCTGATTATTGAAAGAAATTGTTGTGGAAAAACAGAATTATTGTTTAACTTGTATGTATAAGCAGCAGCTAGGAGATGTTGGACTTGTTGGGACATACTAGTAACCTAATGACACAAATAATCAAAAGATGACTAGACGGCAAAATACAAACAGATCATGGTTAAACAATATGTCATAGTCTAATTTGTCCATAGTCTTAAAACAATATGAATTAATTGAACATATTTCTTATAGATCTGCCATCAACACCAATTAAGTTCTCAAAATGTAATAAAAAAAAATGATATGACACGTGAGGTTCGTGACTTTGGACAGGCACATTGACAATGTGACGGTGTTAACTTATATGAACCCTCCCCATTTTAGAGCTTGCAAAATTACAAAATTTTGAAATTGTAATCATTAGTTTTTATTTGACTGCAAAATTTTTGCAGTGGTATATTGCTACATGTATCACATTGTTGTGGGTTGCGACAGCAGGTGACAACATCGTCCGAAGACACTTGGTTTCTGGACAATTACTTTAGTATGAGCGATAGAAAACTATGAAATTCTTAAACACAAGGTTTATACCCTCAAAAGGAAGGTTGGGATTGATTTTGGTCGTGGGTTTTGGTCCTAATAGTTTAGGAATTAGGGGCCAAAATGGGGCCCAAATAAGCATTTTCTAGCATTTTTATAGTTTCCAGACAATATTTTATAGAAAGGTGTATGGATCTCTCTGAAATTATACCAAAAAGGTTCCATACCAGAAAGGGATTGTTATGATTGGCTTTGGGGAGTTATGGCTCAAACCATTTAGGAATTAGGGGGGGGGAAGGGTGTCCTCCTGGTTAATGGACAATTACTTTTAAGTAAAATTTGGAGTGCCTCCCTTACACATACCTGTCAACTGACCCGTATTCTGCGGGTGTGACCCGAGATTTTCACAATTCTGAGGGATCACCTGGAACACCCGCCGGGTCATTGAAATAACCCGGGAATTCCGAAAATGACCCGATTTCACCCGTATTTCTTAGCCTTGAGATTGATTTCAAAAGTAATATTCCTTTAAAATACCGGCAAATTCGTAATTCTTCCATGAACAGGAAGTTCATCTAGCTATGTAAACTGTCAAATTAAGTGACCCATTAAGTGTATGGCTTCACTTGACAGCTTTTGTGTCAAACACACTGTTAATTAACACCAATTACCTTAGCTTTAGGTCGTAAATAAATTGCACCATCGGTTACAAACTGAACTAGAGTTACTTCCCCTTATTTGTCACCATTCAAAATTATTCCTTATATTTACGTTTTATGGTGAACAAGATTAAATCATTCAAAATATAAAATTCAAATACATATTGAAAAATAACTATTCATTATTTTTATACCTTTATACAATTTAAAAAAAAAAGTTGAAAATTATTTTTTACATTTATACTTCCTTTAACTGTATTACTATATTTTATCATAGTCTAATTTCCTTGTTGAGGAAATAATAATATGGTTAAAGGCTACATAGTGAATAGTCTCAAACATTTAAGAATTACATTAAAATCTAGTGTTTTAAGATTGTATAATTTTTTTTCAAAAAGTAAAGCTCATAAGACTGAGTTACACAAATTTATAAAAATCCTTAAAAGTGCAATGAAATAATATTTAATAAGATTTAAAATGACTTAACAAAGTGAACTTGCATTGATGTTTTGGTATCTTTGATATACATTATAAGAAAATGTACCATAAATACTGAAATTCAGCTCGAAAAAGTTCGTACGCGTTATGACCTGAGATTTGATTCTTCAATGCAGGTCATGACCTGCATTTTCATCGTCACAGGTTGACAGGTATGCTTACACTGCTTTTAAATGATTAAATGGGTATTTAATTTTATGGTTTCAAACTCCTTTGGAAATTTGAGGGAAAGAATTGGTTTTTTTTGAAAAAAAAGGGGGGGGGGGGAGAAATTGTGAGGGACAATTTTTTCTTTAGATGCCAAAAAAAAGGTTTGGTGGGGTTAAAAAAAATTGAGGGTGTGTGGACAGTTCTCAACAGCTTAATGTATTGCACAAACAAAATTGTAAATTTTTTTTGGAAAGGGGGGGGGGGTTCAATTCGCAACAGCATGGTGTATTGCTCAAAAGCAAAAAATTTTTGTGACCAATATTAAGTTCTTTGTCTACAGTTGTTCTGTGTCAGAAACCTATTATGTGTCAAAAATTTAATTATAATCCTAATTCAGACCTGTATCAAGTGCAATTATTGTGTCCATTTTGACCAAACTGTTCAGGGTTGGACCTCTGCGGTTGTATCCAGCTGTGCTTGGTAAAGCAATTTATTTTTACATATGTTTGTTCTTTTAAGGTATTACCCAACACATTGACTAAAATAAATTTGGCTTTAACATTTAGTTTTTATAAAGTTTTGACAAAATATTAACTGACTCATCAACTGACCTGTTGACAAAAAAATTAAAGAAATCAAGAAATTTGAACCACAGAATTCACATGGAATTATTTCATTGGATATAAAGCAGTTGGACAAAAGCTTATTTTGATTTTTGAGGAGCTGCTTGTTTTCTCTATAATATTATACATGTATCAGTATGTGATTAAAATGTCAAGCTTATTTTTAAAGAGTGTTCTGTACCCCATAGATGTGCTTGCCAATGAGACCCCTATATATCCATCAGAGTCCAAATGAAGTGCGTGTAGGCAACTATATGTCATTGTTTTCCCTACTACATGAAAATAATGATAGAAAGAAAATGTAATCAGCAATACAAGATCTATACAAAAAAGCCAGTACGGGGGAAACATTTAAAATAAGAATACTTCTTCATAGATTAATGTCCTTTGAGTTCATGACCCAAATTTGTTAAAACATTATTCTTGATGGTATTCGTTTTTAATGTTGGGTTCTTGTAAATATTGACATCAATTACATCAGTAATTAGTCCTTTACAGAGGAAGTTGAAGGGGACTTTATATATGTTTGCACTCCATGCGTCTTTCTGTCAGTCCTACAGTCCAGGAAATCAGTTTTCCACTTCCTTCTTCGTGCTTTAAGATATTGATTTGATGTTTGGTAAACAGTTTTGTCATGACAAGTTACAGGTATCAAGTTGACATTTTTTTCCAGGACAATAAATTTTAATCCGTAAGGGGACTATTTATTGCCATGCAATACTCTCAGAATGCTTGTTTTGAGATGAAATTTATTTGAGTTGAAAGGTTATTGTTGCATTTTCTTGGTATTCATTTTTTTTTACCATTTAAGCTATTGTTTTTTTTTAGGCCTTGTGACAAGCAAATAATTGTTAGTACTATAAATTCAGAAATTATTGGTAGGCTTTGAATAACATAATTTTTAATTTTTTTTTGATAATATTACAAAAAGTATCCTTTTTATTACCTCACCTGATCCAAAGAGCTTAGCATGCATTTTCTCATCACTTGTTTTCCAGCATCATTAAGATTAACCAAACATTGCATCAACCATCATTTGAGTATGTAGTTTAAAATAAGTGTGTCTGATGATCTTGCCTGCCAATCAAGATGGCAGACATGGCTAAAAATTGATCATAAGGGTAAAATGCAAGTTTTGTATATTATCTTAAAACTGCTATAGATAGAGAAAGGAGCAGAAATGCTGCAAATGATGAGATCTTCCTCTTCCCTTTTACATCAAAACTATCAAATGACTTCTCACCCTTTAATGGCAATTTTTATTAAGGTTTTGCATTGTTGCCTACTGTTAATATGTAAAGATATGATAGATTGATAAATAGAATGAATAGACAAGATCTACAAATGATTCATTGTAGAACCCTTAATGCAGTTAGCGTTTAAAGACAACTTTTATGATTTATTTTTGCATTTTTGCCTATTATCTGGAAAACTATAATAGATAGATAGAAAGGTAAATAAGCAAAAAAGGATCAGCAATTCAATATCTACAAATAAGTGTGCTTGCAAAAATTGTGAGTTCACTCCTTATTGGAGTTATTGCTTTTTAATGATGATTTAAACCCTTATGGTTCTCCTCTGAAATTACAATTTTTACCAATTGTTTCAGTTTTTGTTTACTTTATGGAAAACTATTAATTTTGTTGATAACATTGAAGAGTGTCCGTTGTTGAATATGTACATCCACCCAGGTGAGCAACAGTGACTTTAGAGCCTCTTGTTTCATGCATATAATTACTATCAAAAGTGATAATGCTGCATCATTAGAAACATACAAAAACAAGGACCCAATCAAAAATTCACCATGCACATAGCGTTTCTCCTCTATATACAGGTACAACAGGTGGCAGCAGTGTAGATCCATTTGAGTTTTCCCCTTACCTGCAAACACCAAGACGTGCACCAGTTCCTTTACCGACACCACAATATTCAGGTACTTACTTTTTTTATTTTTTTATTTAAAGTTATCTTGTTTAAAAACTATTAAATCTTATAGGTTCAGGTCTGTCATTTGTAACAATTGACATTGAAAATGATAAATTTTATCTCTAAACTGCAATAATAAAAATATGTTGTAATACATTAATAATTAGTAAATAATTCATTGTCATTAATTTTTATGCCCAATTTATTATGGCCCATTTATGGGCATTATGTTTTCTGGTCTGTGTGTCTGTTTGTCTGTTAGTTGTCCGTCTGTCCCACTTCAGGTTAAAGATATTAAAAGATTTGATGAAGTTGAAGTCCAATCATCTTGAAACATGGTACACATGTTCCCTATAATATGATCTTTCTAATTTTAATGCCAAATTAAGAGTTTTTAGCCCATTTTCACAGTCCACGGAACATATAAATGATAGTGCAGATGTGGCATCTGTGTACTAGGGACACATTCTTGTTAATTGTTTTTTTAACAATGAATTCTTTACTGATATGTAACGTAACAGTACCCAAATTGCACCGAGTACCCAAATTGCACCTATTTAGCAAAAATAGCAGTGGAAATCTTACAACATTTCCTAGAGACTAAACAATTTGTATTTTTATGATTTGATACTAATTTAATGCACATCTATCAAAAAAGGTTAAAATATTTAGATATACACAAAATATTCACAGTATTTGTCATCAGATGAATTGATTACTGAAAAAGCAAAATGTACGGCAACGTCACCATGCAACGTCATCAAAACGTCATCTTTTTAAAATTAACAAATACAATATGTTACAAGTATCCATTTCTTAAAAAATGATGAGAAAGCATGAACTAATATCCAATTGTTCAAAATATTTGAAGAAATTAAACAAAAGCTCTGTTATTCCACATTGGACGATGCGAATTTAAGCATGGATGGAATTTGAGTACTCTTCATTACAGAATCATTGATGGTTTGGAGGTCAGTTCAGACCAATTTTTCTATGATTCCATATGGATTCAAAATCAAATTGGTGAAACCATATAGTAAAAAATGATGCATCTACAAAATAAGCACATAATGAAAACTTTTGTCTGAAGCATAAATAAATGTAGGTTAAAAAACTGTCAAAATAGGTGCAATTTGGGTACCCTCACGTTATTCAACATATTTTTATTTATGCATTTTAGAGTATAAATTTATCATATGAATTTTATTGAATGAAGTATAATGTCCTCAGTCCATGGGAACCAGAAATTTCCTTTAGGGATTAAAAGTCTAGGCTCTTTCCACATTCTTATTGTGACTGACATACAGGAATCAAATAATATTTCAGAATTTGGACAATAAGGTCTTTTTATGCCCCACCTACGATAGTAGAGGGGCATTATATTTTCTGGTCTGGGTCCATTCGTTCGTTTGTCGTCCCACTTCAGGTTAAATTTTTGGTCAAGGTAGTTTTTGATGAATTTGAAGTCCAATCAATTTGAAACTTAGTACACATGTTCCCTATGATATGAACTTTCTAATTGTAATGCCAAGTTAGAGTTTTTACTCTAATTTAACAGTCCATTGACCATAGAAAATGATAGTGCGAGTGGGGCATCCGTGTACTATAGACACATTCTTGTTCTCATTTAATTACAGTAAGTACTTACTAAAGGTATCAATGTACTAATGATACTATAATGGTTTACCTTTTACTTATTTTGACTATGATGGAGAGTTGCCTCATTGGCACTCATACCACATCTTCTATACATGTATCTACATGATTGAAATAGGTATATTATTAGAAATTAATATCTTTTCTTTTCAGCTGAGACCAATCTACATTATGATCCTTTTACATCTGAGACCAATCTACATTATGACCCTTTTACATCTGATCCTTTTTTATTGTATTTCAACAGTATTTATGATAGAGGAGGATTTAATACGCCTCAATTTTCAAGGTAAGTAATACATGTCTTGAGAAGGAAGTGAAGAAAAATAATAGAAAAGTTTGTGAAATATTGCAATATGTTTTGCTGCATATTTGGATACTCATCTGTGGCATAAGATGAAGGTCAAATATTTTTTATTTATTGGCTTTTCGCATTATTATTGTATCACCAGGACAAAGTAAAAAAGCAAGACATTATAAGGTATGGTGTTTCTGTCGGCAGTTTGGACGACTTCAACAATGTCGTGTGTGGGTTTGTGATTAGGTGTTTTTATTGGGAACCACAAGCTAATGGTAGGTCAATGATATTTGATATGCAATGGAATAAGCATTGGCATATATTATTTCTATTGCGATTATTTGGCCATGTCCCCTCAGTCATGGTCTAATAACTTGAAAATTTTACTTAGTTTACAATGTATTAGTTTGTGAATAGTTTGACATCAGTTTATAGGGAACTTCTGGTAGTAGATCAGTGATGTTTAGTATGCAGTTGTATAAGTAATTGCACTTCTTATTTTCATAGAGATTATATGGCCTGTTCCCTGTCCTCATGGTTCATTGACTATAAAACTTTTTCATGGTTTGCAAGTTAAATTTGGTTTAAAATATGATCATCAGTAGTTACCAGGAACAGTGTTCTTTTATTTCTTTTAGTATATTTGTGAACATATGATTTATGATCGTATTTGATTGACAATTCTGTTATTCATTGAATGAAGTTCATAAGATATGTATCTCTTAACTTACTTTATCTAGTATTAGCCATGTCCTTAAGCTCCATCTTTTACTGGATTACATTTCCGGTTAACTAGCTGCACTTAATGTGCAGTTAAACTCAGACATGAAAAGAGCCAGGAACTCAAACAAACAACCTGAAAAGGTTGTTTTTTTTAACTTCAATTATTCAAGTAAATCTTATTGGGTACGGCTGCCCATTTGGCCCATTGAAATTTTTAGTGAAGAGGAAAGAATATGTTGTTTGAAGAATATTTCAGTAAGAATATTGGTGGTTGAATGGTTGCCCCACTGCTAAATTGTCAGAAAACTGTCATAAATTTTGCGGTATTGCGTCAAAAATCATGGTTTTATGAGATTCACCTTCATTCTGACATCACAATCACATCACTAATGACACGATTTGTGATAATATGTTATTTTAACTGAACCAATTGGACATTTTAACATGTTTTGATAAAGCATTCACTAGGATATCACAGTGATTTTTTTCCAGAATTTTAGGGCCAAAATTATCTCTTTTGAGAATCATAGAATACACTTTCAACCACAGTTTATAAATTAATAGTATTCATGTGTATGTCATAATTAGTAAATATTGAAACAAATTGTTGTAGAATTCCTACATCAACAACACAGAATTATGTTCCAGTGTATGATACCAGTGGACATGATGTGCCTGTTACCTGGAATACTCCTTTCTATCCAAGCAACTCTTTTTACCAAGCTGCTGATGGTAACTATATATGAAATTATGGCCCACTGAGGAGGTGAAAATCCAAAATGATCAACCCGAGTAAGGGTTATTCCAGAAGGGCTTTAGCACAAGGGGAATAACCCTTACTCAGGTTGACCAATTTTTGATATTAATGGACTCAATGTGCCATAATTGTTTTAATATACCAAAGAACATATACCTGAAACTATTAAAATTATAATATTGTAACAAACTGTCAAAACACTTACTTTTATAGAAAATTATTTTGTATCTATTGACATTTAGCATGTGTACAACAAAGGTAGAGTCTTTCTGTAAAATATAGATGGCCCTGAAAACATCTGTTTACAAGAGATATCGTTGACACTAGTTGAATTTCCAAGTCTTGTATGGTCTTGTTTATGTCGAGCCTGCAACTTTTGTTGCAGAAAGCTCGACATAGGGATATTGATCCGGCAGCAGTGGCGTAAACTAACTTCTTTAAAGCTTTATATTTAAGAAGGTGGGAGACCTGGATGCTTCATACTTTGTATATGAATGCCGCATGTTACGTAGTTACTTGAATAAAGTTAAGATTTTTTGTAATGTTAAATTCTCTCTTATTATAAGTAATAGAATATCTATATTTGGTATGTGCGTACCTTGCAAGGTCCTTATGCCCGTCAGACAGTTTTCACTTGACCTCGACCTCATATCATGGATCAGTGAACAAGGTTAAGTTTTGGTGGTCAAGTCCATATCTCAGATACTATAAGCAATAGGTCTAGTATATTCGGTGTATGGAAGGACTGTAAGGTGTACATGTCAAACTGACATTTTATGCACATCTTTCAAAAAAGGTTAAAATATTTAGATATATATACACAAAATGTTCACAGTATTTATCATCAGATGAAGTTGTTACTGAAAAAGCAAAATGTATGGAAACGTCGCCATGCAACGTCATCAAAACGTCATCTTTTTAAAATTAGAAAATACAATATGTTACAAGTATTCATTTCTTAAAAAATGATGAAAAAGCATCAACTAATATCCAATTGTTCAAAATATTTGAAGAAATGAAACAAAAGCTCTGTTATTCGACATTGGACAATGCGAATTTAAGCATGGATGGAATTTGAGTACTCTTCATTACAGAATCATTGATGGTTTGGAGGTCAGTTCAGACCAATTTTTCTGATTCCGTATGGATTCAAAATCAAATTAGTGAAACCATATAGTAAAAAATGATGCATCTACAAAATAAACACATAATGAAAACTTTTGTCTGAAGCATAAATAAATGTAGGTTAAAAAAACTGTCAAAATAGGTGCAATTTGGGTACCCTCACGTTATTCAACATATTTACATTTATGCATTTTAGAGTATAAATTTATCATATGAATTTTATTGAATGAAGTGGAATTTCCTCAGTCCATGGGAACCAGAAATTTCCTTTAGGGATTAAAAGTCTAGGCTCTTTCCACATTCCTATTGTGACTGACATACAGGAATCAAATAAAATTTCAGAATTTGGACAATAAGGTCTTTTTATACCCCACCTACGTTAGTAGAGGGGCATTATATTTTCTGGTCTGGGTCCGTTTGTTCGTTCATCATCCTTCTGTCCCGCTCAGGTTAAATTTTTGGTCAAGGTAGTTTTTGATGAATTTGAAGTCCAGTCAACTTGAAACTTAGTACACATGTTCCCTATGATATGAACTTTCTAATTGTAATGCCAATTTCACGGTCCATTGAACATAGAAAATGATAGTGTGAGTGGAGCATCCGTGTACTATAGACACATTCTTGTTCTCGTTTAATTATAGTAAGTACTTACTAAAGGTCTAGTATATTCGGTGTATGGAAGGACTGTAAGGTGTACATGTCCAACTGACAGGTGTCATCTGACCTTGACCTCATTTTCATGGTTCAGTGGTCAAAGTTAAGTTTTTGAGTTTTGGTCTATTTTTCTAATACTATATGCAATAGGTCAACTATATTAGGCGTTTGGAAACATTTTATGATCTACATGTCAGTCGTGCAGGTTTTATTTGATCTTGACCTCATTTTCATGGTTCATTGTGTTCATGGTGTTAAATATTTGTGTTTTGGTCTGTTTTTCTTAATTTATAAGCAATAGGTCAACTATATTTGTTGTATGGAAGAATTGTTAGCTGTACATGTCTGCCTGGCATGGTTCATCTGACCTTGACTTCAATTTAATGGTTCATTGATCAATGTTTAGTTTTCTTAATTAATGTTGAGTTTATGTGACAGTTGTAATAAAGCTTTATATTTAGGAGTATCAACATAATATCAATGATTAGTAAAGAAATCGAGACATTTCAGGGTGTTTGTGTTGTAACTTGATGGACTTCTAACCTTGCCGTTGCCATATTTGTTCTTGTGTCTTTGACCTTAAGTGATGTCATTCTTTAAAGTGGGTCAACTCTGGATTGTTGAGTCCGACAAGAGTTTTTCACCGGTGAATAATACGGTTGTCTGATGGAGCATTCGATTTGATAGGTTTATTCATCACTCCTGCCAATTTTTGGAAAAAACATCAAAATTAAACTATGACTCATGATTCCATATTAGCCAATCTAGTATTTACTATGTAATGTAAGGTATGATAATGATTATTCTATATTGCTTAAACTTTAGTAGGTTTTTCTATATGAATTGGATTTTGAATAAATAAGCATATTCACCTGTGGAAAAGTATATTCTCCTGAGGAAAAAGAATACTCACTGTACGTGCAAATCGTTTCATATAATCTTGGTAAGAAAAAGGTTTGATGTACAATTGCAATTTGGTTTTGGTATTTAATTTCAATTACATACATTTCTCTCAGAATATGGAATAAAACAATTGCTGTCTTTTGTTACGGTAAATATGTGGTTTAATTTACTTTTGAAAAACTGATATTCACTTCAGCTGTTGGCCTCAGTGAATATCAGTTTTTCAAAAGTAAAGAAAAACTCATATTTAACGCATCAAAAGACAGTTATTGTATATTACCCCACTCTGAAAGAAAGGGCTATATAGCTTTAACCTAGTCAGTCTCTGTTTCATCCTACAAATATTTGTACAGGTACTACTGAATAAATGTGGTCAACCACTCAACAGTAAGGAGTTGTAATGAGTGACTGTGTCTTTTGGATCTCTTGGACATCTACTTTCTGTTTTAGGATATTTTTACTGAATAGTGAGGATATGAATAGCATGACTTCATTTGCATTAATTTGTTATTCAATTTATTTCAGATTAATACAGATTATTGACTTATGAAATATAACTAATATAAAAAGTTATTTAATAAATTTCTTTCAATGCACTATCAGAAAGAGGTATAACAAAGGCTTTTTTTAAACAATGCACTAGCCAATGACTTATTATGTGTGACATTAATTTTCATATTAGGCAATCGATTTGGATTTGCTATGGGAGACACTTACATGGGAACAACAACTAGCACAGACTCCAGTGTTTCAAAAGAGAATGACAGATTAGAATCAAGCGATTCTTCTTCAGATGATGATACAAATAACAACGCTGAAGAGGATACAGCATGTACAGGTAGCAGGAATAGAAATCCAAAGAGATCTCACGGCCCAGGACGCTCAGATTTGGTCAGACAGAAGAAAAGGGAAAGAAAAGCTAGGAAAGAACAGTCAAAGCAAGGTGGACAGCAGGTGTCAGGTGGTTCAGGAACTGGAACAGTTGGTGATATGTCAGATGGAAAGAATCCTGATGATTATACGGAGGTAAAAATATGTGAAAGTTTGCCTTTTTAGCTCATCTGGCCCATAGGGCCATTAGTGAGCTTTTCTCATCACTTGGCGTCCGTCGTTCGTCATCTTCCGTCGTCGTTAACTTTTACAAAAATCTTCTCCTCTGAAATTACTGGGCCAAATTTAACCAAACTTGGCCACAATCATCATTGGGGTATCTAGTTTAGAAAATGTGTCTGGTTACCTGGCCAACCAACCAAGATGGCCACCATGGCTAAAAATAGAACATGTATCTGCCCTGAAATTTTCAAATGAATCGTACTGTCCCTGAATTGGTAATTTTTAAGGACATTTTACGTTTTTGGTTATTATCTTGATTATTATTATAGATAGAGATAAACTGTAAACAGCAATAATGTACAGCAAAGTAAGACCTACAAGTAAGGCAACATGATCAAAATGGTCAATTAACCCGTCACGGAGTTATTACCCTTTATTGTCAATTTTTAAAAATTTTCATTAATTTTTATACGACCGCAAAAATTTTAATTTTTTGGTCGTATATTGCTATCACATTGGCGTCGTCGTCTGCGTCGTCGTCGTCGTCGTCGTCCGAATACTTTTAGTTTTCGTACTCTTACTTTAGTAAAAGTGAATAGAAATCAATGAAATTTTAACACAAGGTTTATGACCACAAAAGGAAGGTTGGGATTGATTTTGGGAGTTTTGGTCCCAACATTTTAGGAATTAGGGGCCAAAAAGGGCCCAAATAAGCATTTTCTTGGTTTTCGCACTATAACTTTAATTTAAGTGAATAGAAATCTATGAAATTTTGACACAAGGTTTATGACCACAAAAGGACGGTTGGGATTGATTTTGTGAGTTTTGGTTCCAACAGTTTAGGAATTAAGGGCCAAAAAAGGGCCCAAATAAGCATTATTCTTGGTTTTCACACAATAACTTTAGTATAAGTAAATAGAAATCAATGAAATTTAAAGACAAGGTTTATGACCACAAAAGGAAGGTTGTATTTGATTTTGGGAGTTTTGGTCCCAACAGTTTAGGAATAAGGGCCCAAAGGGTCCAAAATTGAACTTTGTGTAATTTCATCCAAAATTGAATAAATGGGTTCTTTGATATGCCAAATCTAACTGTGTATGTAGATTCTTAATTTTTGGTCCAGTTTTCAAATTGGTCTACATTAAGGTCCAAAGGGTCCAAAATTAAACTAAGTTTGATTTTAACAAAAATTAAATTCTTGGGCTTATTTGATATGCTTTATCTAAACATGTACTTTGATTTTTGATTATGGGCCCAGTTTTCAAGTTGGTCCAAATCAGGATTCCATATCAAGTATTGTGCAATAGCAAGAAATTTTCAATTGCACAGTATTGCACAATAGCAAGAAATATCTAATTGCACAATATTGTTCAATAGCAATTAATTTTCAATTGGAGTTATCTTTCTTTGTTTAGAATAGTAGTTGATAATATATGTTGGAAATTTGCAAGACATGACTATGATGTCATTTTCTATTTTTATTTGCCAATAACTTTATGTCAATAACTTCATTGGAAATTTGCCAATATAAAATGTTGCTGATGAAGCTTTTTTTCCTTATCTTATCTAAAATGTTTTTAGATAATGTATGTTGGACATTTGCCAGACATGACTATGATGTCATTTTCTATTTTTATTTGCCAATAACTTTATGTAAATAACTTCATTGGAAATTTGCCAATATAAAATGTTGCTGATGAAGTTTTTTTTTTATTGTTTTATACAAAAAACAATGTATATTCACTTTTACTACCAACCAATCTTTACCATTCAGTGATAACAAGCACTTTATTTTACATTTTAATATTTTATGATGTATTTAAAAGAGTAGTTATTGTTGCAAACTCCATTAGAAATTTGAATTGATATCAGTTTTGGAAAAAGGGAAAAGGGGATGTGAAAAAAAATGGGGGGGGGGGGGGGTTAATTTTTTTTTTCTCATTTCAGATTTCATAAACAAAAAGAAAATTTCTTCAAACATTTTTTTGAGAGGATTAATATTCAACAGCATAGTGAATTGCTCAAAGGCAAAATAAAATTTTTAAGTTCATTAGACCACATTCATTCTGTGTCAGAAACCTATGCTGTGTCAACTATTTAATTTTAGATTTTTAGATAAGTTTGAAGAAGAAATCTTTAATTGATTTGTAAAATCTTGACATTTGTTATGTGTAAAAAAAAAACCATGTAATGTCAAAAATTTTATCACAATCCAAATTCAGAGCTGTATCACGCTTGAATATTTTGTCCATACTTGCCCCAACTGTTCAGGGTTCGACCTCTGCGGTCGTATAAAGCTGCGCCCTGCGGAGCACCTGGTTGTAATCTTTTACAAAAATCTCCTCTGAAACTACAAAGACAAATTTAACCAAACTTGTCCACAATCATCATTAGGGTATCTAGTCTATAATTGTGTCTGATGACCCCGCCTGCAAAGCAAGATGGCTGACATGGCTAAAAATAGTACATAGGGTTAAATGCAGTTTTTTGGCTCATATCTCAGAAACCAAAGCCTTAACAGCAAATCTGACAGGATAAATTTGTTCGTTAGGTCAAGGTCTATCTGCCCTGAAATTTTCAGAACAATCAGGCAACCTGTCGTTGGGTTCTTGCCCTGAATTGGTAATTTTAAGAAAATTTTGCAGCTTTTGGTTATTATCTTGAATATTATTAGCTTACCTGGCCCGAAGGGCCAAGTGAACTTTTCTCATCACTTGGCGTCTGGCGTCCGTCGTCCGGCGTCCGTCGTTGTTAACTTTTACAAAAATCTTCTCCTCTGAAACTGCTGGGCCAAATTTAACCAAACATGGCCAAAATCATTATTAGGGTATCTAGTTTAAAAATTGTGTTCGATGACCCGCCCAACCAACCAAGATGGCCGCCATGGCTAAAAATAGAACATAGGGGTAAAATGCAGCTTTTGGCTTATAACTCAAAAACCAAAGCATTTAGAGCAAATCTGACATGTGGTAAAATTGTTTATCAGGTCAAGATCTATCTGCCCTCAAATTTTCAGATGAATCGGACAACCCGTTGATAGGTTGCTGCCCCTGAATTGGTAATTTTGAGAAAATTTTGCTGTTTTTGGTTATTATCTTGAATATTATTATAGATAGAGATAAACTGTAAACAGCAAAAATGTTCAGCAAAGTAAGATCTACAAATAAGTCAACATGACCAAAATGATCTGTTGACCCCTTTAGAAGTTATTGCCCTTTATAGTCAATTTTTAACCATTTTTCGTAAATTTTAATTATCTTTTACAAAAATCTTCTCCTCTGAAACTGCTGGGCCAAACATGGCCAAAATCATTATTAGGGTATTTAGTTTAAAAATTGTGTCCGATGACCGGCCCAACCAACCAAGATGGCCGCCATGGCTAAAAATAGAACATAGGGGTAAAATGCAGTTTTTGGCTTATCACTCAAAAACCGAAGCATTTAGAGCAAATCTGACATGTAGTAAAATTGTTTATCAGGTCAAGATCTATCTGCCCTGAAATTTTGAGATGAATCGGACAACTTGTTGATAGGTTGCTGCCCCTGAATTGGTAATTTTAAGGAAATTTTGCTGTTTTTATACGCCCGTCGTCTTTTAGACGGGACGTATTATGGTATACCATTGTCCGTCCGTCTGTCCGTCCGTCCGTTCGTCGTCCACACTTCGGACAATAACTCAAAAACACTTTCACCAATTTCCATGAAACTTAAGTGAATTGTTTATATCTATTGACGTAAGCTCCCTTTCGTTTTTTTTTTATTTCAGATTTTAAGTTTTGGATTTATGGGGCTTTATTCATAAAAAAGGGGGGATTTTCAACACTTCGGACAATAACTCAAAAAGGCTTTCACCAATGTCCATGAAACTTAAATGAATTGTTTATATCTATTGATGTAAGCTCCCTTTCAATTTTTATAAATTTCAGATTTTAAGTTTTGGATTTATGGGGCTTTATTCATAAAAAAAGGGGGATTTTCAACACTTCGGACAATAACTCAAAAAGGCTTTCACCAATGTCCATGAAACTTTGGTGAATTGTTTATATCTATTGATGTAAGCTCCCTTTCAATTTTTATAAATTTCAGATTTTACATTTCTGTGTTATGAATTTTTATGCTTAAAAAAGGGGGGATTTTCCAATTTTGGGACAATAACTAACACTTTCACAAAATTTTATGCAACTTTGATAAATTGTTTATATCAATTGACATAAGCTCCCTTTCCATTTTTATAAATTTTAGATTTTACGTTTTCTTAAGTAATGAATTTTTATACTTAAAAAAGGGGGATTTTATGAAACTTTGGTGAATATCAGGGGCGGATACAGGATTTGACGTTAGGGGGGGCGCAGGAAAAAAATTGCCGAGCGTTAAAATGATCAAAGGTATTGAAATATTCTTCTAGAGTGGGTGCAATGTAGATAGATATCTTGCCAAGCGAAGTGTGGCGAGAAACATTTGTGGTAAAATGAGCGAGAAATTAAAGATTCAATCTAAAACCGCATAATTTAAATGACTAAATTAACCATATTAACAAAAAATCTA
Source organism: Mytilus edulis (assembly GCA_019925275.1). Classification (NCBI taxonomy): domain Eukaryota; kingdom Metazoa; phylum Mollusca; class Bivalvia; order Mytilida; family Mytilidae; genus Mytilus; species Mytilus edulis. The sequence goes on along the minus strand of CM034349.1, from coordinate 46,426,191 downwards.
TTAGTTTCTGGTTATTTACTACCTCTATATATTTACCAGAAAACAGGACTGAACAAAAGTAGAATAGAAACAATTCTGAGTACACAAACTGATTCTCCATATAAAAAAGTGAGACGAAGCAAATGACGATAGCTCATCTGACCAATATAAGATATTGAAAACGAAAATTATTACTGGTACAATTTAATTGTCAATTCATAATACGTGTTTTTATTTTTGTTCTATTTTCGGAGGTCATGCTGGACTTTTTACATACTGTAAAAAAAAAAAAAAAATGGCCGCTTACCACTAAAATCAAAATGAGATCCTTAAAATATTCATTGTGCTTATTTTCTTGGGATCCCATGTAATACGGTAGTACCTACGGGTTTGGGCCTTGACCGTTAATGCATGCTTCGGCAAAATTTACATGTTGCAAGTGAGAATCATATATTGTCGCAGAGATATTAAATAATGAGTCAAATTAACAAACTAACCTCTCGCTTGAACCATAATCTTTATCTTTCCTTAAGAAAGAGTCTAGTTGAGACTGCTTTCTTGGTCGTGCCATGATGAAATAACCAACCGGTTACCCAAATAGCGGGTAGGGCACTTTCACCTTCTTCGTGGGAAAGTGATGTAGGGATGTTTTTGAACTTCGATTATCAAAGAAATTGTTTATTAAAACTGCAACTACAATGTCACAATTGTTTTATTCTAACTGCTAAAAGTCTATGATATTTGTCACCAAACGCAGTACCGCGTTTGACACCTTCCTTTGAAGTGTAACATGTTTATAGAACTTAAATAAACAAAAGGTCAGTTGATTAGTAATCACGTTAAATGATTCTGTTAAATTACTGTTTTATATAGTAATACTTGTTTGAATGTTAAAACAGATTGAATGCGACGACATTTGCTTTCGTCGGATACTTTATTACGTCCGGACAACCCATTCTTTGCAAATTTTAGGGGGGGCGCACGCCCGCCACGCCCCCGCCTAAATCAGCCCCTGAATATATTAATGTAACATCCCTTTTGATTTGTATATATATTTCTAGTTGACCATATAAATTCATTTAAAGCATAAAAGACAAGTTAAAAGAGCAACGGGCGTATCATGCGCTAAAGCGCAGCCCTTTATTGGTTATTATCTTGAATATTATTATAGATAGAGATAAACTGTAAACAGCAAAAATGTTCAGCTAAGTAAGATCTACAAATAAGTCAACATGACCAAAATGGTCTGTTGACCCCTTTAGGAGTTATTGCCCTTTATAGTCAATTTTTAACCATTTTTCGTAAATCTTAGTTATCTTTTACAAAAATCTTCTCCTCTGAAACTACTGGACCAAATTAAACCAAACTTGGCCACAATCATCATTGGGGTATCTAGTTTAAAAATTGTGTCCGGTGACCCGGCCAACCAACCAAGATGGCCGCCATGGCTAAAAATAGAACATAGGGGTAAAATGCAGTTTTTGGCTTATCACTCAAAAACCAAAGCATTTAGAGCAAATCTGACATGTGGTAAAATTGTTTATCAGGTCAAGATCTATCTGCAACAACAAAAGAAAGAGAGTTTTTAATGACCTCAGCTGGCTATACAACCCTTGCACAATCAACCGAATTTTGCAGAAATCATTAATAGGATAGATTGCCCTTATATGATAATTTTTTATTAGCTTTTTGTTTTTTTTGGCAAGAGGTGGGGGGGGTTGCGCAACAACAAAACTACTTCACAATTTTCTCATTACTTTGCATTTCTTGTTAGATAAATTTTACAAAAATTCTCCCCTGAAACAACTGTCGAATTTAAACAAACTTGGTTTAAATCACCACTAGGATATCCAGGGACAACTGTGTATGATGACCCTGCCTGCCCACATGGCTGAAATAAAACATAGGTTTCAAATGCACTTTTTAGTATTATATGTCTGAAACTAAACGACAGTACAACAGTTGCTTTTATCATGCAACAATTGTAAATAAAAATATCAGGTGAGCGACACAGGGTCCTTGGACCCTCTATTTATAGATAGAGATAAACTGTGAGCAGCAATTTTGTACAGCAAAGTAAGACCTACAAATAAGTCAACATGATCAAAATGGTCAATTGACCCCTTAAGGAGTTATTGCCCTTTATTGTCAATTTTTAATAATTTTCATAAATTTTGTAAATTTTGTAAATTTTGGCGAAATATTTTAACTACTGGGACAAGTTCATTAAAGATAGAGATAATTGTAAGCCACAAGTATGTTCAGTAAAGTAAGATCTACATGTTCAGTAAACTAAGATCTACAAACACATCACCATCACCAAAACACAATTTTGTCATTAATCCATCTGTGACTTTCGCTTATGCACATAGACCAAGGTTATTTATTTATTCAGAGTGACACAAAAAAATAGTTACTACTTTTTACCACATCCAATCCATATCAACAGTGTGAGTTGTAATGTCATTAAGTTTTCATATCTCTGACAAATTATAAAACATCTTTACTTTAACTATAACCAGGTGTTTTTAAATATGATTTTACAGACCACAAAATTTTCTATGGACACATCATATTTGAAAATGTTCAAGGGACCTGTCTTGATAACAACTACCACACTTTATAAAAGAAAAAAAGAAAAAAAACACCACAAAAACAAATCAAAACATTTAGTTTAAAAGACATAAAACCATGGTTTTATACTAGCTGTTGAAAAAGTCAACCAAACAGTTTATGTTACTTTGTCAATGTATATTTGTTCTCCCTTACAGATGTTCCATTGGAAACTGTTATAAACAATGTCATAATATTTCTTCCTGTTGGAACAAATATTCTATACCATTTATTCCGTTATAATTAACTGTAATATTTATTCCATTGGAAATAATATTCCAGATTACTTTTTCCATTTGGAACTTATATTATGAAGGAACTTCTATTTTGTGGCAACACGATAAACTGATTTTAATGACCCACTTACAATGGCTTGTTTTCCTGTCTGTGCATTATTCCCTTTCAGGTTAAAGTTTAGGTTTAAGGTAGTATGTGTATTAGGCATTTAAGCTGATGCTTAATATGTGTATAAAAAAGAAGATGTGGTATGATTGCCAATGAGACAACTCTCCACAAGAGACCAAATGTTACAGAAATTAACAACTAACGGTCACCGTACAGCCTTCAACAATGAGCAAAGCCCATACCCCAAAGTCAGCTATAAAGGCCCTGGAATGACAAATATAAAACAATTCAAACCAAAAAACTAGTTGGGTGTTCCGGGGGTTGGAACCCCCCTTTTTGTCGGACAATCATTGCATTTGAATGGGGACATATAGTTGGACCCGCCCTTCATCCTGGGTTGGGAACCCCCTTTTAAAAATGGCTGGATCTGCCCATTTTCTATTGCATGCCCTCCAAAAAAAGCAAGTTCAGCTTTTCAGATCTATAAAAAGAATTGTTTTCAGCTATCTAATCATAAATTATCAGAACAGTTGTTCAACATTTCCAATATAATAATTTCCTTTTTTTTTGCCTACTAACAAATTGCTTATATTTTTTCATTTTATTAGCATTAGAATATGTCATATGAATAAGTCATTAAGGATAGCATGAATTCAATTGGCTGACAAGACTTGGTATTTTGAAGTAATTCACTCTTCTCTTTCCCTAAAAAAAAAAGCATATGTTTTCCTTGATGATATTACAATGTGTTTTTATATTATATTTTATATTTTTTTCTCCTTATTTTCTTCTATTCTTTTTTGACAGCATGGGAACCTACCACAGAACACATCAGGACATCAGCTGTCAACAAGGTGACAAACTGTAGAAAATCTTATCAACAGTACCAACAACAACAATAATTAAGAAGCACATAATTTTTTTCTCATTTCTATGGAAATGATTTTAATGATACAATGAAAGTCACATAGAAAATCAAAAGTCATTTATATTCTGAATGGAATGAATACTATAATTTTTTATAGTGGGTCATTTTGAGGTCTTAGAAAGTCTGACAAAATTCAATTTTGCAAGATGGTAGTGATCAACCAATAGAAAGTCTCAATATTAGAAGTGTTTAGTACTTGAGGCTTAACTTGTAAACAAAAAGTATTAATTTTTTAACAAAAAGTATTAACTTTTAAACAAAAAGTATATCAAAATAGCAAAAATATGTACACTTCCAATGCCATTGATAAGATACATGCCACTTGACATTTCAGCAATACAGAAAGAAAACCAGAAGACTCACAAAGAAATGAATACAAAAATCAAGTGCAGAGGGATTATCATTTTCATGTTATTGTAGCACCTTCTTTACTCAGTGATTCTAAGGAAGACGCTGTTATAATAAAAATTGAAGGAATATCTTACAATAAAGCTGAACAAAAATTAAAATTAAAAAGGTATGTTTCTTGTACTGTTACTGCTTATTTTACAACAAACCAGCTTTTAAAAATACCAAATTAATTAACTCAAATATGTTTGACTTCAATGACTTTGTAGGATTTTAACTTTAACTTAGGACAGTAATGTTACTGTTTTGAGAACACTGAAAAATTGGCCTAGTTATATGTATAAATGTTGATTCTGATGATATGTGATCTCCTTTTTGTGTGTGTTTTTCTATTTGCTAACATTTGTTAAATTTTTTTTTAGCATCATGGGCATATAAACCATTAGATCATTGAGCTGTTTTAATCACTTTGCATCTTCTGTTAACTGTTAAAAAAATATATGATTTTTTGCAAAACCTATCCCATCACAAGGTTTTAAGATAACGAATGCACATTATATTTTAACAAAATGATTCTCCATTTTTTTCCCTGAGATATAGGACTGTATTTAATGTATTTTTAGTGAAACATGTTGACTTTCAACTTATCCACGAGATTTGATAGCAGTCTTTAACTACACATTAAAGTTACATCCCTTCCTTTTTGGCTGTTTTCAAATTCTTTTGATATCATGTTGAACTTTTCAATTCCACTGATTTATTGTTACTTGTTGGATGTGTCATAGTTGGTTATATGGGTATAAATGAACCACCAATTTGAATTTAGATATTTAATGAAGCAGAAATTTTCCTAAAACACTAGTTGTATGTTCACTTTAAAACCTTAAAATTGAATTCACAAAAATAAAGGTTGTCCTTAAACAATAAAGATGGTACCTACCAAAATAAAAGAATATGTGGAGAGATATATAGCTATTTATTATTTATCAGTAGAATTTTTCAATTGTTAAAAAATATGTGATTCAAGATTATGAAAAGTGTTATTGCAAATATGTATTTGACATTTCTAAAGAGTTTTAAAATTAGAATAAGAAAAAAAATTACCATAAAATATATTAATGAAAAAAATAAATGTAGTGATTTATTGTAAATGTTACCTTCCAAATCAACATTTTAAGTAAATGTTTTAACAGGGAGCTTGGTGATGGATTTGCTGAGTATGAAGGAATAGTTAGCGTTCCTAAGAGATCATACCATTCTACATTGTCATACAACTACTGTGTTATAGTCAGTAGAAAAGAAATTCAAGAATTTGTTCTTAATCATGGAGAGAAAACATTAAACCAAAGACAACTGAGCCATAACATGTTGGAGAAAAAAGGTATTCCCCATTTCCATTCTCAATTTTATTATTAGAAAAAGTAGATAAGGCAAAGCTAAAACATTGTACAGATAATTTATACAAGCTGAACCCCGTCAAAAGTTTGATAGTAGAATAAAAAAACAACTTAAAAGACGTAAATAGCCAAATGATAAAGGATTTGAAAGATATAGATTCTATGAGAAATTTTGTCACAATAACCTATATGTTATTTGCTCTTTGGTCAGGTTGTCTCTTTGACATGTTCCCCGTTTCCATTCTAAATTTTATGTCCCAGATTGGGTATTTGGTTAGATTCGAGAGATGTTATTTGCATGAATTATCCCAACATTTTGAGTGTTGAATTTTCATACATTCAGCAAAATTAAAGTTGGTTATTATTTCTTTAAGGGTTCATCTGGAATTTCATGGATCATTGATAATAATATTGTGATAAAATTTAATGACTGATTGATTGATGGTGTTTGATTTAAGATTGGAGTTTAATGTGTGATAATTATACAAGACCTTGATCCTGAAGAATTTAAACATAACATCTAATCATCAGTAAAACATGTGTTATAGGATGTGCACTCTAGTTTTGTGTTAGTAATACCATTTGGAAGTATACACTGACAACATTTTTACCATTACTTTAAAAAAAAAAATGAATGGTCAGCTAGGAAACATATGAGTGACATGAACAAAATTGATTTGTAGGTTTTCCATTGAATGACAAAAGAAGAGTGTGTGTATATATTATACTAAAAAAAATATTGATACCCACAGTTTTCATAGGATCTAGAGGATTGCTGTAAATTCAGATAAGGTTTATTATAGTAATAATTTAGCAGAAAAGGTTTTGCAAAAATATAAACTCACATTTTTGTCCATTGTTTAACGATTCCAATAATAAATGCAGGCACAAATTTCTGAATTAAGAGTATCAGTATTAATATTCAGATATTTTGAGTTGAATTTTATCATGGTTTTGTCAAGCTCAATTATTAATCAAAACAAGCATCTGCTGTTGTCAGCATCTAATTTTATCTTGTTTTAGAAACTTACCACATATATGACGGAATTGTCCGAGGGCATTTGGAGAAAGAGGATAAAAGTATGGTTCCTGAATTTCTTATAAAAAGATACAAACAATTTAAAACCTGGCGAGGGAATAGTGAGTATCAGAAGACTTTGAGGGAAGAACTGAGCATTGTAATGAAAGCCTACCTTCCTGAATTAAAGAACGGCACAGATGTTCAAGGAGAGGAGGTTATAAGACAAGTTAGAAGAATTTATGATGGACTGAAAGAATATTATGTGATTCTTGAGAAACTCTGGTCCAATGTTGATGATTTTGAGAATCATATATCCCAACAGGTACTGTGAATAAGTTGCTTACCCTTTGGTCACTTTTCACTTTTTCCACCCATTTACAATAAATATTCTTATTTTTTACAATAATACCTGATTAGTACTAGAATGTTTCAGTTTTGCCTTTCCCCTGTAAAGTAGGAGACAAACATTTTGGTTCACTATTAAAAACAGTTCTACCTTGTTATTTATTTTTATGCTCCAGCCGCTAGGCGACACGGGCATTAAGGTTTACCCTTGTCTGTGTCTTCATCCATCAGTATGTTCCTATGTCAATAAATTGGTTTTATCTCTATAACTTTTTTCCAACAACAAAATGTTGTGAAACTTAGAAAAACAATGAAGAATCGCTCAATTTGCTGTTTCTAGACTAACTTTACTCTGCCTCTACCAAATGTTAAGAAAGGAGTCAGTTCAGGAAGGGTATAAACTGGCCTAAGAATTTGTTTTTAAACAAGCCAAAATACCACAAGTTTCATATTGAATTAGTTATGATATTATTATTAATACAATATTTCTTCTTTTTGGCACAATGACGAAGAAATACCTCCCTATTATGCATTATTTGTGTGATTTGTTGTATTAACCATATACTGTTTTTTTTATTCAGTATCTTGAGAAGTATTTGAGTTCAACAGTGAAGTGGTTGCAAGAAAGCAAAGACAACAAGAAATCTCAGCTGTATATTGGAGTGATAGTTATTCATCTTAAAGACAAATATAAGATTAATCTAAGCCTAACAGAGATTGCATTCCTCTTTAAATCCTTATTACCAAAACTGGACAACAATAAAAAGTCATGTTCAGAATTTGAAGACTTCAAGAAATGTTTTCCTTCACAGGAAATGTACAAGTATGTGTTTTTAAACGCCCGTCAAAATTTTGACGGGACGTATTATGGTATACAAATGTCTGGCGTCCATCTGTCTGTCCACGTCCACATGTCGCACCGTAACTTGAGAACCGCTTATCCAAATTTCATGAAACTTAACATAGTTGTTTCTTATGATGGTCAAACGATCTGTATACTTTTGGTGAAAATAGTATTTAAGCTTTTTGAGTTACAGGACTTTATAACTAAAACAGGGGTGTGTATTTTTTTCACATGTCACGCTGTATCTCAAAAACGATTTCTGATTATTGCTTTAAACTTCACACACTTCTAAATTATATTAATCCAAAGATCTGTATACTTTTTGGTGATGCTTCAAAATTTTATTTTAGAGTTATTGAGTTTTTTTTAAAAACGAGGGTGGGTTTTCACATGTTGCACCATATCTCATAAATGATTTATGGTTATTGTTTAAAACTTTACACTCTTCTGAGTTATATTAATCTGAAGATCTGTATACTTTTTGGTGATGATTCAAAATTTTATTTTAGAGTACAAAAAAAGTCATGTCGTGCCGTATCTCAGAAACTATTTATGATTATTGCATAAAACTTATCACAATAGACGAAGGACGTATCATGCGCTCATGGCGCAGCTGTTTATTACAATTTATGAAATTTCATCGATTTATGATTTTTTTTTTTTTTTTGTAATAAAAAATGTACAATGGTTTTAATATTTTTGTCTTATCTGCAAAAGCAGGCAGATGATAAGGGTATGTCATATTGCGAATTTGTCATTATCTTTTCATTTGTTTCTAATTTGGATATTTTTGTGTAAGGCATACCTGCCAACTCTCCCGTGCAAAGGACGCCAGTCTGCTTTTTGCGCAGGGAGTATAGAATATCCAATTTTCATAAATTGACCTGAAATAACCTGTTTATGGCAAATCTCTGGCTATTTCATTACTTTCAATTGAAATAGATAAACAATTGGCAAACATTCGAAAACTATGGTCTGTAGTTTTTATTTTTGATATATAAATAATCAAAATTCAGTTTAGCTATGTCAACTCAAACAAGACCTACTGGCAGTTTAAAAAAGAAGAAATAGATAACTGCAAATGAAAATGTCAAGCAAATTTGAATGAATATTTTCAATTTTACGACAAAACTCACTCTAATCTTTTTTTCAAATCATGTTCAATCAACTTTTTCAATTTTTCATGTGGTCTATACCATGTTTGAAAGCATATTTAGTGTGAGACTCACAACAAAATCAAAATATGAAATTTTATAAGTTATGAGACTCAGGGGTATTGAAAAAGGCTAAAGAAAAAAAAGCATGTTGTATAGATTTTAACCATGAATTGAAGAAATAAAGTATATTGATTAATTCTTATTGCTGTTTTGTAATTGAATACGTAAACTGGACATATATTTAACTTAAAAATGTTGTTTGTGCAAAATATATCCCCCTCAGCTGTCATAGCTGAAGGGGAGGAGATCTCTGTCTTTGAAGGTTTCAGAGGTTGGCAGGTATCAAGTTTAAGTCTTACATTGTAGCCAAGTGTCTAGATCATTAATCAAGATAATAAAAGCTAGCCTCTCAACACAAAATTTCTGAATTTGTTTGTTCATTTGATGTTCAAAGTTAATCTCTTTGTGTTCAATTGCTAATGCTTAAAAGAACTTTGAACCATTATCGTTCCATATTTATTTATTTTCCAGAGCTGTAACATCAAGATTATTGTCTCAGATGCAAGAGATGATGAAAAGTAGCAACAACCCTATCTGGTTATGTGGCATACCATTACTCCATTACCTGCAGGGAAAGTATCAACCTTACCAAGATGTTCCTGATGATGTTAATCATAGAAATATTAGGCCAGTGTGGTGGGGAAATGATTCATTTGAAAATGATCTAAATACCTTTAAATCAAAGGGGAAATGGAATAGGTTTGTAATATTGATTGTAATGAACTCATTTTGCTCATTTTAGACCTGTGAGTGATGGTGCATTATGTTGATCTGGTTCATAAATGTTAATTTATCATGTGTTATGTGAATCACACATTAATTTTTGGGAGCAATTAGATAAACATAAAAAAAGTGATAAATTTTTGATTTGATTTCTTTTTCCCTTGCCTGTGAAAAAGGTCACAAAATGGAGTTGTTGTGTCCTGTGATTGTTATTATCTTAGGTAAAAGAATTTCCAGCATTAATAACTTTGTCTAACCTTTATGAAGTTAACAAATCCTGGACAAATTCTTTTTCCTTGTTTTCAAAATTCCAATTCAAATTCTTTTTCATAATCTATATCTATGACCTCTTCATTAAATGTTGAAAATTTAAAGGTAAAAGATGAAATTCCGAAGGAACTGTGAGCTTTAGCCATCACTTGGCGTCCGTCGTCGTCGTTCGTCGTCGTTCGTCGTCGTTCGTCTGCTGTAAACTATTTCAAACATCTTCTTCTCTGAAACTACTGAACCAATTCCAACCAAACGTAAGCTGAATGATCTGTTCTGTTTTGCCAAAAAACATGGCCACCATGCCTAAAAATAGGACAGTGTTAAAATGCAGTTTTTGGCTTATATCTCAAAAACCAAAGCAGTTAGAGCAAATCTAACATGGGGTTAAAGTGTTCTTTAAGTAAAGTTCTATTAGCCCTGAAATTTTCAGATCAATCTAACAACCCATTGTTGGGTTGCTGGCACTAAATCGGTAATTTTAAGGAAATTTTGCAGTTTTATGGTTTGAAGAAAGTATGACATAAAACTGCATTTTCAAACACTTATTTAAAATATACATTAAACCAAAAACACAAACTATGATGAAATTGGACACTTAAACTCTTAAATGATAGATAAATGCCAAGAAATCAAGGTGAGCGATTCAGGCTCTTGAGAGCCTCTTGTTTAATATATTTTGAAAAGGATAGAGACAATAAGCTGATTTTATTTACTGATATATGTATACTGGATTGTTTCTTTTAATCATTTTGGACTGGTCTATTTCGTACTGTAAATTAAAAAATTATTGCATGCATTTATCATTGCGATTTTTGAAGAGAGGGCAAAAATGCAAGATTTATTGCACATCTGAATACTGATATATATATATATACAACTCGTCTAAACATCAACCCAACAATGTTAGATCTGTAAATTTGCTTTCGCAAATTTTTGGTTCTTCCCTCGCCGGGATTCGAACCCATGCTACTTTGATATCGTGACACCAAATCGCCTGCACTGCAGCCGTCCCGCTAGACCACACGACCACCTGGGCTCTCAAATAAAGAGCTTTCGCTGGCCGTGTGTTACCTTTCCTCGTCAGTTTTAATCTAGCGGCGTACTACAGTACGTGATATATAAGGCATGAAGATGTTATTGTTACAGATCAGCTAAATTATCTATAGTAAAGGATCCTACAAATTAATGTAATATACAGTCACAGAAAATAATTATATTTATAAGTACGTCTGAGTCAGTGACAACTCTACAACAGATGTATCCATCGGATCGCCATCAATGATGGTGATACATGGCTGTGTACATAATGTATATACAACTCGTCTAAACATCAACCTAACAATGTTAGATCTGTAAATTTGCTTTTGCAAATTTTTGGTTCTTCCCTCGCCATATATATATGTTGTGTACAAGTTGTAATGTTGTACAAATTATAATTTGTACAAATGTTTTGTACAAGTTATCAGTGTTTCATGAACTGCTAAACATGAATGGATGATGCAAGCTTACAGTCTTTTGCTTCCCATATTTCTGTCATATTATCACAACTACATGGCACAATCTAATACTGAGCATTGATACAAAAAACATTATTAGACCACAAAAAGACTTTTTATGGATATGAATATGGTACCAGGAGAAAAATAAAATTAGAACTTAAACCCTTCAGGTATCCTCATTTCCATTTTAATGACAAGGATAACAGCACTAAATGTTAGGTTGAAGTATATACATTTGAATTTAAAACATTGAACTAGTACATATTAGAAGATAAATCTGTATCACCTGGTGCAAGAAGTGTGTGTGTCAAAAAACTTATAACTTGTACAAAAACCCTGTACAAATTATAATTTGTACAAACTTACATCTTGTACACAACATATATATTAGATATCAGAATACAAAGTCTTATTACTTGCAATACTCACTCAGTCACATTATTTGCAATGAATAAATATTCACAATAATTTCTGAATTTACAGTACATGATTTAATCTAATATGTCAAATTATTTCACATTATGAATGTAGGGCCATTTTAGAACGAAATTGTTTCTGGTTAATAATGATTTTTTTTTACTTTTTTCAGAGCAACAAAGGATATGCTACATATGTTGTTACCATATTTTGATTTCGATTTTCTGTTGGCAAGGACTTTTGTGGCATCACTGAACTTGGACCTCTTTATGGAACTAGATGTAAAACACTTTTCAACAGACATTCTGCTTGGTGCAATTTATTATTTTATTAAATCGGGGAACAATTCAGCAAATGAAAGTTGGTTCTATGTAAGTTGAATTATTGTCCTTCCTTTTGCCTATATTACCCAGCTCAGTTGCTCAGTAATTCTCATTATTATCAGTTACTTGAGACATGAGCAGCAACGTCACAATATCTGAGAAGTTATCAGCCACGTCACAATGTCTGAGAAATTATCTGGGACTTTGCAATAACAATAGTTAAATTATCGAATTTAGTCTAAGTCTTGTAAGAAATCGTATGAATTACAAATGTATTCGTTTAAAGAAAAGCATTTTTTAGTATTATACTTATTATATGTATCAATTGTTAAAAATTGCTGATACGCAAAGGATTTATTTTTACAGCTTCAACAAGGAATGTTTGCTAAGGTTTCATCTCAGTTGAAAGATTTAGACTGTAAAAGGTAAATATTGTTTTGACAAAAATCGCTAGAAAAAAAGTTCTGATAACTAATACAATGGTCAACTGGCTTAATAGCCATTCTTGTCTCTTATCATCAGTGATTACCAATGTTAATTTTGACCTTCAAAATTTCCTTCCAAGAAACTCTGGTCACATGGAAACAAACTAAAAGTTTGTCACGCTTACTGTGTCAAATTTCAATATATTTTCAATATCACCCACCTGCCACCTTGTGCATTCTTAAATATAATTTATTGATTGACAGAGCAACAATGGTTACCTTGTACCTTTGAAATATGATAAAAGATAGACACAAATTTTTTGTCACAAAATTACCTGTAAATGACAATGTTTGGCCCTACATTTTTTCTGCTTTTTATCCTTAAAAACGATAGTAGAGTAATTAAAACTCAGTCCAGCCAAAGTGATCAACCAGGCAGATTTTGGTTCATATCATTTCCATTATAATCTTGTTGCATTGTTCTAAATTTGTAATGGTAAAAAATTGCAGGCGAAAGATAAATGTTCCTAGGAATCTATATTTTAATTGATTTGTCATTGTTGATTTTTGAATGCATGAATTTTTTTGATTCATGATATATTTTGACAGATCCATTGGATTAAGGATGTATTCTTATAATGTTTTAAATTAAATTGAGAATGGAAATGGGGAATGTGTCAAAGAGACAACAACCCGACCAAATAAAAAACAACAGCAGAGGGTCACCAACAGGTCTTCAATGTAGCGAGAAATTCCCGCACCCAGAGGCGTCCTTCAGCTGGCCCTAAACAAATATATACTAGTTCAGTGATAATGAACGCCATACTAATTTCCAAATGTACACAAGAAACTAAAATTAAAATAATACAAGACTAACAAAGGCCAGAGGCCAAATTTATAAATTGTAGAAATATAGTTTCTTTCTATGATAATTGATTTTATAGTTCTAATGAATAATGCATCAAATCTATTTGTATTTTTTCAAACTCTTCAATTCTTTCTTACCTTATTACTGAAAATTCAAGAAAATTATTTCCACATGTATAATAAGGAATTCAACAGTAGTGCATGTAATTCTTTTAAAAATGCTAATAACTTAAAATCAAATAACTGTTTGAACTTCTTTAGATTTATATCTAAAACCGTAACTATTAATAGCTCATGATTTTTTAATAACCTTTTTTATCATGTATAGTTTACTTTATGCAGCAAAGTAACAACAGATATTGTAAGAAGAGCTTACAGAATTGGAGCAGATGTAGTTGACCAGTGTTTGGCTAAAGATTTTAAAAACATTCTGAAAACTAAGCTGTGCATTTCAGGAGTTGAAACTTTCTTATGTGCTATTCATGTATTTGAAAATTGCTTGACTGCATCTGGAATGGACAAGAAAAATTCTAATCACAGTGATGTTCGAATGAAATATGAGGATCATATTGTGAAAAGACTTGAAACATCAAAACAAGTGACAGGCACTATTGCCAAATGGCTAATGGTAATTTTAGTGATTAGAAATCTTGTTCAAAACCCGCTTAAATGATTTATGAATCACTTTGAAATAAAAATTGGTGCATTGCTTGATTCTACTTTGCACAAAATATTCAACAACTGGCTATAATCCTTTAAATCAGAAATTTTGAGACGTTTCTGAACCCACAAAAAGAATGTAATTGCAATTTCTCTTGCCTGTTTATGTGTATTAAGATTGATATAGAGTATTTATCAATGAGAAATAGGCAATCCTATAACCCACAAAATAATGAACAGTCATCTAGAGATCATCTTAAGATCTACATATGACCAGCAGTTTAAATAATTGTATGACTTAATCATAATCTTGGCAAATAGAAAATGATAACTGGAAATTACGGTCTAGGAATATATAGAGAGAAAATGTATTAAATTATGAAAACTTATAAGCTAGACAAGAGATGTTTTTTCTACATTCATGAACATTTGATAAATTTTAGTTATTTATAAACAAAATATTTCATAAATTTATAGGATACTTATATATAAGAGAACTTATGAATAATTTAACAAAAAACAGCTTGTATTTATTGTTCAAAACAAGAAAGTTATGCATTTCTGTCCAAATTTTGAGCAATTTTCAACCCCATTTTACTCAAAAAGTAGCACATGAAGGTATATTTTTTATTAAATATTTGATTTATGCAGGTAAAAAATAGCTTACGGTACATATCTTTAATGGAAAAATTCTCACCATCAGAAATAAGCTGTTGGATATGCCCTTAAATCATACTTGTGTTTCTGGTAATATTTAGTTATTACCCTCTGATAAAAAACAATTATACTTAAACTATCAAATTTATATTCAATCTATGTTCATTATTTTTAGTTGTGGAATGAGGCTTTTGAGATGAAAATTCCAGATGGAACAGTAAAAGAAGGATTTATCAGGTTCATACAAAACAGACTGGAAAATGCTCTGAACAGCATGGTAAATATTATTTAAACATAAGCATGAAGATTCATTTGCCGTTTACATTATGTCACACACTAGCTCCTATACTACAAACATGAAGCTGTTGTTCGGATAAATGACTTAAGGCTTCCCTTTGCTCTGAAAAAAAAATAATTTCTAATATGACATTGAGAAGTAATGGAACTTTACTCATTGAAAAAGGGATATCATATCATGCACTCAATGTTCCCTAAATGTATGCCTTTTCTTAAGTAATTATTAAAAGTAACTCAAGGATCAGTTGATTTTTAGTTAGAAGAATTTTCAAAGGAACGATAGTATCTTTTACAATCATTAAAAACAAAAAATATAGAAAAGATGTGCAATACATAGATTAGGTTACTGAGGCAGCTTATATAAGAACATGAGGTGAAACATGTAATTGTCCAGTGCTTATGTTTTTTTTCCTTCATATTTCAGACAGAAACAAAGGATTTAAAAGACTTGTTAGATGCTTATTGTGATCATGTGGATGATTTTCATGGAAAATTGCAAGAGGTCTTAAGCAAAAGTGCACTACGGGTAAGACATTTTTATGAAATGATGGTATTTTACAAAAAATCTTCTCCCCTAAAACTACTTGACTTATTAGGAACCTATAAGACATATTAACACTTGTATGCATATTTGTCAGCAATTACTTAAAATCAAGCAAGTTCCCACAAAATATTGTTTCACAGTTTAAAACATTTGACGTCATAATAAAAAAGGGATTGTTGCATGAACTCAGGTGATAATTTATAGACAGGTCAGGGGTCATTCAGAGATAATGCAGGGAAATATCCAAAGTTTAAATGAGTGTATTGAACCAAATTTGGTCACAATCTTCATTTGTTTTCTTGTTTAAAAAGCAAGGTTGATATATTAACATGTAAAAGTCATGATGGCCTCACTTCATTGTAAGCTATCTTCTATTCGAGGACACTTTATTTTTTTAGGCTATTGAAAGATGTCCTTCATTTTTGGAAGTGAGTTGCCTTGAAGATGGGATTGGAGAAAACAGACTGGTACATTATGGACATTTATTGTCCTATGTTTTTGAAAGAAACCTCCATCCTGAAAAAATTACCAATATTGAAAGTTTTCTTGCAGAAACTATTTCCTGGCCATCTTTTCCTGTTTTTGTCAAGATGTATAGTAAGTTATAAGTATAACATTGATTCATATATGAACTTATGGTCAGTTTACCTTTAATTGAGACATTGTTTGAATTGATGTTTTAATCTTTTTTTTAACCACAAATAGTCTGGATTTATTGGAATATTTTTTATGAAGGGGTTGGATGGCTTAAACTAATTTTCTGACTGTTTTGCAATGGCTCCTTTGTTTTTACCTGCGTTGTCAATAGTGAAAGCAGGTATTAGAACTGCTGGACTATTAAAATTGGTTACCAATATTGAAAATTTTCTGAAAATCTGAAAAATCTGGGGAAAAAACAACATTGAAACTATTATAACAAAAAAAAATGTTGAAAAGTTGATTGGCTTAGAGTATTATGAAAGATGAATTTGCATTTTTATATTTTTAGACAAATATTCACAGGCTCTAGAAAAAGATTGTCGTGATCATATGTACGAATTCATGGTTTATCTGAAGACTGCATGTCAAGAATTGTATGATGGAAATGTAACTGTTCATAACCTTAAGAGCATTTGTTCCAACAGAGATAATTTCCTGAAAATAATCCAGGAGATGGAAAACCTTCATGTTGGAAAAGACATTGTTTTACAGTCAGCCAGTCTGAGACAAATGCAAGTTGTTGCTTATGAGGCAGATCTAGCAGTGGTTCAGCATTTTATTTATGTGTGTAGAAATTGTGGAGGTAGGTTTTGGTTACATTGTTGAGGCAATATCATCCTCAATGTGTACTTGTCTATCTGCCAAATACAAAGGTACTAACCTTAAATTAATTTACACAGTTTATTTGTTCACATTAAGTTAGATGAAGTGCTTTTCTCTATAATAATCAATGACAATGATACATAAATTAACAAAGGGCTACTAGCAATTAGTGACATGCCAGCTCTAGACCTCAATTAAACTGGTTACTTTTGTGCCTTATACCTTTAATTGAGTATGTGATTACAGTAAGTTATAAGAAATTTGATACTAGAATGTTTTAGATCTTCATCTTGCGAATTTTCAACTTATATTTGTAATCAGTTATGAAGATGAGACATTTATAAGGTTTATTTGATTATGTCAATTATTTTCACAGGAAATACAGAAAATCTGTCTGCCATTATAAAGAAACATGAGGACTTGAAGAATGTCAAGCTAAATCAAATTTGTGCAGAAGCTCGGGTTATAGCTACCACTGATGAAACTGGTACTGTAAAGTATGTTAAAACTTTGGAATCAGAGAATCCTCAACTTCTAGATCACTACTGTACAAAAGTTATTGCTTTTGGCTTACGGAATTTTCATATGGAAACCATGAAGGAAATGAGGGAATATACTGAAGGGGATTCTTTCACACAGCTTTTAAATAGCAGAGGACAAAATCTGGAAAAGGATAAAAGAAAAAACTTTCTGTTGATGAAATTTTTGCAGAAGTTTGGGAACCAGCAAAAAAGCAATGGATTGATCACTGCTTAAAATTGAAAATAGGAGACCTGTTCTTTTCAGATTTTCGAAAACTCTTTCAGACAGATAATTTAGAAAAGTTACAACAGGAATTGAAGAAGCATAATAAAGAAGAAAAGTCAGATTGGATTGATCAGAGAATTCAACAGTTTAAACAATATAAAACAATTTGCAACTGTTTAGAAGGAGCGAAAGCAATTATGAAAGTAGTAAGAGCTTATAATTTGAAAGGAAATTTTTGTCAAATACAGGATATTATGAAGTTGGTAAGTTTGACTTTGAAAGGGGTTGCTTACATTTTTAGAACTTTAAAGATTTATTTCTAAACAGTTTTAATGAAATTACATAAGGGTATTCTGCTTAATGCTTTATTGCAAAATTGAACTGGTTCATCAGCAGGTTTATTGCTTGAGTGATACAGCTTCTTGTGTCCCTTTGTTTGTGGTCATGTTTTTGCCTCATCTGTGATGATAGATCTAGAATGATAAACATTGGGATTCTTATTTATTTGTGTTACTGTTAAACAGGTAGAAGACATGGATACTCATGGATACTGGTATATCAGATACTATAAGTAATAGGTCAGCTATGTTTGCTCAATGAAATGATTGTAAGGTTTACATGTTCCTTGACAGAGCTCATATGATGCTTGGTCTCATATTCACGGTTCATTGGTCAACATTATCTGTTTGCTGGTTAGGTTGGTGTCTCAGAATTTTTTTAGATATAGCTCATTTATATTTGGTGTAAGGGATAATTGTAAGGTGTACATTCCAGTCTGACAGGTTAAATACAACTTTGACCCCAACAAAAATGATCAGTAAAGCAGTTGAAACATTTCAGTGTGTAAACTCTGTATTTGGTATATTCCTTATTAATTGTTTATGACAGGTTACCATTATTATGTATGTGCAAAATTTGTCATAAGTATATATACATCTAGCATATGTCTTATTATCTGGATTTCTTAAATATATAGTTATATAGTGTCAATAGGAAGATGTTTTATAAGTATTGGTAGACAACAGTAATATGGAGTTTTATAGTGGTCTTATATTCCCTCCAAAGGATGTCCATGATATACTGCATTCATATGGATTTGCTCTCTTTAACCATGATAACATTGCATGGTTTAACTGCTAAATGTAATTATTTAAAAACTGAAAGCTTCTTCTTTTTGTAGTTTTATTAAGGTTATGAAAGCATCAATAGCACACAAATTTTAAATTGACTTGACTGCTTCGTATGATACAGAATGCATTCTGATTATATGTGTTTTGCAATCCAAAACAACTAATAATAAAAAAAGCAATCAATTTTTAAAGTACTTTGTAAGGACTGACGAACTAATATCTTATAATTCATATCTCAGAACTATTTAAAATTTATCATCTTTTCAATCTCTAGACTGGTAATGCTAATACAAAAATGAAGACCCTGGATGAAGATCTACTGAAAACATGCTCTGTGCTGAGTGAAGTTGATAGTGAGAAAGCAGCATGTCTTAATATGTTTGTCGAATGCAAAAATCTCATCTTGTGGCTAAGACAGTCAATGTGCAGTAAGTATCTTATATTTACAGAAGAAATCATATACTAACAATATATAATACAAAATATTATACAGTTTACAGTGACTTGACTGTTAGTGTTGCTCTCCACCAATTGCAACTCATTCAAAATTTTGACCAAATTGCAATTTGTTTTATTAAACCAAATTGTTCAACAGGTCAGAATATTGAACAAATTGTTCAGTCAAAATGTGAAAGTGCAAGGTGATAAAATAAAATATACTTACAATCCTATAAGACTTTAACTCCACTTTAATGATGTTGTGACAAAATTAGTTTATCAGTTTGTATAGTTATATTATAGTCATTTCCATGCTGAAGAGGAACTGTTTATTTTGAATTGCTATAAAATTGTCCAAACTTTTTTTTTTATTATGTTCCAAAAGTATGTTTATTTCTCTATTTAAAAAAAATTTATAAGCTGAAATAAACTGCATGTTAAACCACCTCTCATAAAGTATTCTCAAACAAATTATTCACAGAATAAAAATTAGATATTCTGTGACAAATCGTCTAGTTTGAATTTACTGACAAATAATCTAAAAATAGTTCCATGTTGAAATCATATATTCTTTACTTCAGGTATCAAAGAGCTGCAGGTATTTGTAGACTTGGCCAGTACATCTACAGGGGAAGGAGACATGGCTGTAGCCAGAGTACATTGTTTACATTCTGCTACTACAGGATATGGTCCACTGATTTTCAACTTCAATGAAAATTGTGATGACAAAGCATTTCTTGAAAAATGCAAACAAGTATGGAGAGTGCTGTCAACGGATTCAAAACTTCCAAAGAAATTGGTATAAATGATTTTCCATTTCCATGTACTCTTATAGGCAGCATATTAAGAATTGTTTACATTTTTAACATTACTGTGGATTCATTTTTTTTTCGTAGGTACCAATTTTTGTGGATTATGGAAAACTTGCATGTTCTTGGATATTTAATTTTAGCTGTTTTGTTGAAGTTTGTGTACAAGACTATAAAAATATGCCATTCATTGAACATTTAATTTCGTGGTTCACTTATACCCATGAAATTGACAAAAATTGATATCCAACAAATAATAACGAATCCACAGTAATTGTGATCGGGTTAGACTGATGCATCAAATCTATAATATTTTTATAAGTTGATAATCTTTTAAGCTTACCTTCCCAGTAAGGTCAGTGTGAGCAATTGACAATTCATGGCATTTTTTGTTTGTTATACCACTTCCATGTTAATAATAAACTCTTGTTTTGATATATAGCTTTGATTTATTTACCACTGTCATGAACAACTTTTAAACTGAAAGGTTACTTTGTTATTGAAAAATAACACTCTGAGAGTGATGATGTTTTTTTTTTTTTTAACTTTTTGAAGAAAAAAACTATCTGGTTTAAAAGAAATTGATTGGGCGTAATATAAATAAATTTGGTGTATTTACTGTCTTCTGTTTGGTTAAAATTATTAGTTTTATTGTCAATGTTGTCAATTTTGATGGCGACACGCCCACTCTGACGTTGTGTATTCATACGCCAACATGTGTGTACGTTGTTATTGTTTATATAAATAATATAAAACGTTCTTTCAGCCTAATTTTTGATAGAAATTTATTTATAATGAATGGCAATAATTTATTTTGATTTTATTGAACCATAAAACTAATTTTTGTCTCTTCACATTTGACATAATCCTCTTCGCGGATTATTCAATGTGAAGAGTCAAAAATTAGTTTTATGGTTCAATAAATTCAAAATAGATAATAGCCATTCATTAAATAAACTTGCTAAATAACAAAAGATATTTTCTTTTAGCGTGGAACATATGAAAATCTAGAATGGCTTAAATCTGTAAAGAAATCTCATGGTTCAGTGGAAGTAAACTCATTAGCCCAAGCAGAAGCCATAAATACCAGTGGAGTATATGAAGTTGGATATTCTGGAATTGTCACACTAGTGAAGAAATTGGTAAGAAAACAGCTAATATAATTGTATCCCTTTTTTGCATGTACATTCAAACATGTAAATAAAAGTCTTCCCGTGAAACCCCCCCCAAAAAAAAATATATACCTATATGAAGGAGACATTTGAATTGATGTTCAAAATATAAAGGTATTACTGCAGCAGCACAAAAAAAGGTTGTCTTGATAAAACAGGTTTGCATAACATGATATTCAACCAAATGATGTTTTTTTTTATTTCACTAGAAACAAGGACGTATAAATAATATACGTCCTTGCTTCAAAGCTGGTGATGACATTTTATTTCTGTTTTTATGCATATTAGAAATTTAAACTTGCTAAAAAGTTTTAGACTTTTAATCCTCAAACTCTATTTGTTTAAGCAAAAGAATTAACAACAAAAAGTCATTAATCATGGTTGTCGTCTGTTTATGTGGTTCATAATTGTTTCTTGTTTTTAGATAGATTAGCCTGTTGGTTTTCCCGTTTGAATGGTTTTACACTAGTAATTTTTGAGGCCCTTTATAGCTTGCTATTCGGTGTGAGCCAAGGCTCTGTGTTGAAGGCCGTACCTTGACCTATAATGGTTTACTTTTATAAATTAAAATGGAGAGTTGTCTCATTGGTTTTCATACCACATCTTTCTATATCTATAAGCTCAAGAATTTTTCATTTTTTTAAATTGGCGTAAACAAGTCAAAAGGAGGATTAATTATAAAACAAAATATTCTTTGAACTTAAAATGTTAATAATTTCTTTGAATTGTAGTTGCTTACAGATGTGCTAAAATTGTCTGTTAGTCAAGAAAAGGAGAATGATGCCTGTAAAGAAGAGTTAGAAAGGAATTCAGAGGAAAGAAAGGAAACCTTTGTATCAAAGACTGAAGAAAAGAAAAAGTACAATTATCAGCAACTGCAAGATCTACAGTCAAGATTGATGTTAGTTGCTGGGAAAGCAGAGAAAGGAAATGATGAAGTGGAAAGATTTACTATGGTAAACATGTATATACTTACATGATACTGCAAACTCAGTACATAGGTAGATTTAGGGGGGAAGGGTGCTCCACCCTCTCTTTCTTAATGGAGCTACATACATGGCTAGACGTTTTACTTGTCTCATTCCAAACATTGCCTATTCTTTGCCCAGTTACCCTGGGCAACAATTTATTACAATAAAGTAATAGCTGATAGAAAAAAAAAAGATTCATACCTCTTGTCCTTCTGAAAAATTTAAATACACAGAATTGTAAGATAAGGCTTGAGACAAAATGTCAATCCAATCATATTGCAATATGGTTTAAGATTGTAAAATTTTAACTCAAAATGCAAGAAGGATACAAGAAAATTTCCAAGTCATTTTCTAGTCGCCTGATGTGGACTGCTAGATCTTTTAATATAATTTTTTTCAGAGATTTATAACTGATTTAAAATACATTATTTTTTTAGATTTTGGACTCGGTGGTAAGGCTTGGAAATATATACACAAAGCTGGTTTCTGATGGATGTGTTCTATTTGCAAACTGGAAAGCAACTTTTCTGTGTGATAAGAAAAGAGAAGTTTGTGTATTTATCAATTTTGGTCATGGGACAGAAATGCAAACACTGAAAGGAAAGACAAGTGATGTTTCTTCCATCATACCCAAAATTGCAGAATTCCTAGAACACTGCCATAGAACATGGCTCTCTTATATTACTGAAAAGAGGGAACAGCACTATTTGCTGAATTATTATACCATTGACCAGATAGTGATACTCCAACAAGAACTTGTAAAAATGGGCTTGGAACAAAATCCGTCTAATCTTATTTATCCCATGCTATCAGCAGTGAAGCATAACTGTACAAAGGAGGACCTGATTAAGGCATTGTCCATGGCAAAGCATGATGTCATTCAAAAGGAATCCTCTGCAAATACAAATCTTACAGCAGATAGTGAATCAGAAATCTTGGCTGAAGTAGAAATGGATGAAACAGCTGAAGCTTTGTTAAAACAGATAATTGACAATGGATATCCAGAAGGGTTAGCTAGAGAAGCATTGAAATACTGTGATGAAGACCTTGAAGAAGGTTTATATTTTATCACTTATCAGAAAAAGAACATGCCTTGGCCACTAAAATACCCTTAAAAGTTTTATATTTATGGAGAATATTAATTTTTGATGGACACAAAACTAAGTAAACCATCAGATTTCTTATATTTAACTAAATATATTATGTATTTTGTAAGGATGTTCTGTTGTAGTGAAATTTTTAGAGGTGGCAATTTGTTCCAGCAGTTATCATACTTTATTATAATGATATATTTTATAGCTCTATTATGGTGTGATGATCATGAAGGCGATGAAATTATTAAAGTGACACAAGAACAGAATGATGTGGTTTCTGCAGACAAACCTCCAGATGAATCACAATATTCTGGATGGTTACACTCAAGTCAGTCAAGGGCTTCAATGACAGCAGGTCTGGTACACCAGCTTGCTTTGGATCCAGAGTAATATTACTTTTTTGTTTTTCGTAAATTATACCAAATTTTTCTGGTCTCTAGGGACCAGTGGGAACTACTGGTATGAAATTGTGTCCTTAGTTAATTGATATGAATAAGACATTGCCTAAAGAGAGAGCTCAGCAACAGTCCAAATCAAATTTGAATTTAATGTAACTTTTATTATACAACTTTTGTTAATGGCCCAAATGTACCATCAAATCCTCAATTGACATAGCTTAGACTGCCATTTTGAAGTGACAGAATTCATAAATGCTTGATTAATACAATTACATGTGTAGGACTCGGAGGTGCGATGGGGACGCCGAAGTGCCATAGTCACGCTAAAGTAGGATGGTCCACACCGAAGTGTGACGTTTTCAAAAATAACGTCAATAAAAAACAAAATTAATTCGCTGGCAGGAGTACGGGTTTGTAGGTGAAGCTTTCATGCTGACAAAGGATATAATATTATTTTAGTTCCAAGATAAATCCTGATTTGTAATAAGACCGTCACTCTGTCCTTATTTTATTGTGGTTACAATTTCCAGATTTATTTTTTTCTCCTCAGTAGTTTATCAGCAAATGTTAAAGTTGTTGGTGGAAAATGTGACAAGTGCTATTATATAGACCTACAAGCTGAATAATTATTTCATCATTGAACATCATATTTTCTGACTCAATGCTAATGCGTACTAATCGGAGAATTCATAATTTCAAAATAAGATTGAAACAAATCAAGATTTTAAAGTCTTTGGTTTGGACTGAATAGAAATAAGGAGCTACTTTGGAAAAATCTTATTCATGTTTTTTTATTTTAACATCTCATGTACATTTGTTTTTATTCAATGTCTCAGGCATCGCACTACAGCGTAACCACCATCGTACTTCAGTGTAGTTATCAACAAGTTAATGTCACAATGTCACCATCACATTTCAGCTTGTTAACCAATGCACTTCAGCATGGATCATTGTACTTCAGTGTGACCATCGTGGTTCTCAGTCCTACACATATAAACTAGAAGATATGGTATGAATGCCATTGAGACACCTCTGCATCTAAGTCAAAATGTATGAAAGTTAAAAACTATAGGTAGAAGTTATAGTTTCAATACTGAGCCTTTGCTCACACCTTACAGCAAGCTATAGAGCACAACCAATCTCGAAAGCACTATTTCAATGAAATCTTATCAGATTTTGAATTGTTCAAGCAACAAATTAATCTTTGTGTTAAAAGTTTTCATTTCTATTACAAGACATTAAGCCTCTGGTTTTATTAGTGGAAGAAGACGTCAAGTCTTCTGAAGACTTAAGGGGCCGACCCTTGGCATTGAGTCTCCGTATGCCGCATTCATTTCGTGTATTACAATTTCAAAACAACTTAAGATTCCTGACACCGATTTTTAAACATGATTAGGCATCTGAATCATTTAATTTGTAAATTATGATTGTAAAACAATCACTATCGTAAATATGACCCTTTTATTTATGTAAATTATTAGATTTCATCTCATCCATATGAAGTTATTTGTTTCCTTGTAACAGGATGTTTTAACTGTAGATATTTGTATTACGCATGCGTGAATTTGGTATTGGGACAACTCGCCCTGTTTACAAGTTCGCCCTTGAAGTTACGAATTTGCAATCCTGCAGACAAGAAGATTTTGTTTTTATATAAATAAAAAGGATATATAAAGTGTTGTCTTTATTCATGGTTTTCCTTTGTCATGTGAATTAGATGCCCTTCGTATTACATACATGTGAACCTCCCAACGGGAGTACAAAACTCCCGTTTTCAGGGGTCTCCTCCCGTCCTCCCGTTCTCCCGTTTAGGAGAAAAAACTCCCGTGTATGAAATATTTCATGAATGAAAATTTCCAGACGCCATATTTGATAATTTCTTACTACTGTACGGGTGTAATTGACACCTGTGTTAAATTTTACCTGAACATCAAAGAAGATGTATAATTATATGGCTTCACTTGACAGCTTGGGTGTCAAACATACTGGTAATCAACGATGTTTACCTCCGGCTAACTGCCGTTGTGTTATCAAAACGATGTGTATTGGGAATATCGAAATACTTTTTTGTTACTTCCCTTTGTTTTAGCCTGTTTTCAGTTATTTTGCTTTCAAAAATTTAAATTGTAAAAAGACTATAAATGATTAATATTTTAATCAAATAATCATAAAATGATGTTGATTAAATGAATTTAAATGATTTTGGACAAATAAAAAAAATAAAATTTATAAATTATTTTAGCAATCTAGACCTCCTTTCAAGGATTACATTGAAGTTTATATGATAAATTTGTTTCTGACTGATTAAAAGTCAACATACAATATGTGCAACTAGACTAATAAAAGGTCTAGTAGTTAGATTAATTCCCAGTAAAATCTTGAAATTTAAATATGTAAATGCTAGTATATATTAGATTTTATTGTGTAAGCTAAGAAATAGCAAGACATTTTACACTGTTTTTAAGTCTTTTTAAGCTTTCTACAAATATGACTTTCATAATGCTTAAAATCCATGCAGTACTAGTGCTAGTGTATGTTATTTTTTTAATTAATTTACGATGTTGCAAATATACATGTGGAGCTTATTTCTTTCTTATTTGTCTAAACATTTACAAATGATAAGGAGATGGAGACATGGACAAAAATATATACAGATAAGATATATAAATATAATGATTCATTTGCAAGCAGTGAACAATCATTTGTCAAAAACAAAACAAAACAAGAAACAGATTCTTCTTATTATTTTATTTCATTCAAATAGAGAGGCAAAAGAACTATAAACATTACAATTCGATGGAAATTTGAAGAAAAAACACAATTTCTACATCATTTGGTTACATTTACGACAAAATTTATGTCGATAAAAAAACAGGATGTTTTGACCATTCAGTACTTAATAGATGCATAGTTCTTGGGGAAAAGTTTCATCAAATAATATGAATATAAATGACTATTTTTGTGCTCATTTTTTACAGTGGGTTGTGATGATCTTCCAGTTAGTTACCCTCATTTGGAGTGTTGTTCCCAACCTGTTAAAGGTCCATCTTTGTGCATTATTCAAAATTGGAAATTTCAACAAGCATCTAATATTCTTAATCTGGAAAATAAACCCTGGTCTGCTAGCTTCATGTATATTTTTTCTACCGATTTAATATATAACTAGAATCATGCAAACAGACTTAAGGAAAAGGCATGTAAGTTCATCATACAAATATGACACTTTTTCTAGACAATCCAGATCTTGCAAAATACGTCGCTAAAAATTGTTACCTTTAAAATTGTTGTTGTGCAGTAAAAACCCATATGGGAACTTTCAAAAGTTGGCGGGTATGTAACAAGTCTTACTATTTTCATGCTCCATTTATGGGCAATATGTTTTCTAGTCTGTCCGTCCGTCCTGCTTCTGGTTATAAAGTTTAAGGTCGAGGTAGTTTTTGATGAAGTTGAAATCCAATCAACTTGAAACTTAGTACACATGTGTTCCTCTTGACCTAATTTTCATAGTCAACTGAACATAGAAAATGATTGTACGGATGGGAAATCCATGTACTTATGACCTTTTCTTGTTTGAAGAATTTTTTTTTTTTTTAACAATAATGGAACAAAGCAGCCTGGGTAAGTGGGGCTGCTTTTATGGTAATTCAAGTTACTTTTTATTCACCTTCTTCCACTTCAGAGCTATCAGCTCTTTGATATAGGAATGGTTATAACATTTGTCTCATTTGATTTATTATCTATTTTTTAGACAAAATGCTTTTAAAAGATTACATTCAGCATTACAAGACCTATGGGACAAATTTCTGAATTCAGTATCCTCAAGTGTATCTGATTACCTTAGTGCTGAGCATCTTGGTCTCATTTTGGAAAGATTGGCTGAACAAGGTATATATTTTACATTTTAACTAATGTATTGCCAGACAAAAAAGCTATAGCCACATGTAAGGATCACTTCTCTGCCACCTTGTGTTGCAGTCCATGTTGTGTGTGTTAAATTCTTGAAAACGGTTTCATATTGATTTGTGATTCTATATCTGTATTTGTAAAGCAAAATATTGTCCTATGAAATATTGTACCACAAGACAATATTTCATAACTATGTATCATGAAATATTGTCCACGTCTATGGAAAAATGTCCAGAGAAGGACAAATTTGCATAGTGAAATGGTGTCTGTATATAGACAATATTTCACAGATGAATACTATGGAATTTTGTCTTGTTAAAGAGAGGTTATATTTTGTGTGAATTAAGACAATATTTCATAGATAAATACTACAAAAGTGTGTCTTGTTAAAGGGAGGTTATATTTTGGTTATATTTCGTGAGTATTGAGACAATATTTCATAGAGAGATTGTCATGGAATTTTGTCTCATGAAGGGGAGGTTATTAACATATATTCATGTATATAGGACTTTTATCTGTGACATGTGCCTGTGAATATATTTACAAAATAAGCGATTGTGAGTACATTACTTATATTTGTAAAGTATAATGTAATAAAATGAAACCTACGTTAGACAATTCTTTAATCTATAATAAACCATTTGTAATGTTTCTATGCAAATTTGAAACTCACTATTAGTAATAATATAAATTCTCTTCTATACAAAACAATTTCAGTTATAAATCTAAAAATGTGCATGCTGCATGCTTGTGCACTATTTCTAATTGTGAAATAATTTGATTAAAAAATAATTTCAAAGCCAGTATTTCATAGTGAAGTATGTTCATGAACAGAATTTCATAGTGAAATATTGTCAAGAAGGAGGTGACAAAATTTCATGGACAAGGACACCATTTCATAATGAAATATTGTCCAAGACAATATTTCATTATGAAATACTGTCAGTGGACAATATTTTATATGAAAACTTGTCCGACAGACAATATTTCATGGAGGACAATACTTTATGTTACATATTATCTAAATGCAAAAACTTATTGAAGGTTCTGAGTTTTGCAAGTTGTGTTTTTCTATGTTTCTTTATCTTAAAATGAAATATTTTTTAACTTACTTTAAATGAATACATTTGCAATCTTGTTTATTTTCAACTTTTCATACTAATGATGATTGAACTACTACAACATCATAATTAACAAAATGGAAAAAGATGGAACATTTAATGTATATCATTTTGCTGATAGTTTAATACCATGAAACTATAATTACTACCCATTAAAGATTTATGAAAGTTTTAAGGCATTAAAATAATAAAAATAACTAAAATTTAAATGAATTGTTTTTTTCTGATATGTAAGATCTTATTTTTTTTGCAGAAACTGTTACCATCGAAAGAACATTGCCAGCTTATTTCAAACTTGGAGAACCAAATCTTGTCATCGTTCAAGAAAGTAAGAAAATAAAAAAAGAAATACTGTGTAGTGTGTATTGAATAATTATATTCCACAAATATTTTGTATAGACACACCACTTGCAAGTTTCAATATTTCATTATTTACTTTCAGTGAATTCAGTTTATGTTGATTGACCTAATGTCTGTTTTTTCAGTGGTAAAACTACAAACTAACAAGAAAAAGATTTTATTTTCATTAATGATGAACTGACATGAAATTGATGTATATGATATACATCCTTGTGGAACATTTCTTAATATTTGTGCTATATTGTTTTCCTACCAAATGTTGTGGAGGCTATTGCATTCCACTTGTACATTTGACTGTTTGTCTTCCCATTCATATTTTCTTCACACTTTTCCTAAAATAAAACCTTCTGACAGGATGACTTCATATTTGGCCAGTAGATTGACGATGATGAACTGTAAGCTGTGAGTGGTTTTTTTTTATCAGTCTGACACTTACTTTTTGTTTTACTATATACATGTGTAGACTCATCAAGTTGGGCGTAATAAACACTTGAGTTGAGTTCTATAGGTTTATTAAAGTAATCTTGAATAAAAAACCCTGTAACATATAAAATACACAATAAGTCACAATACATACGTTCAAAGAACGATAACTCTAATTATTATCTCCATATTAATGAAATGAAATATAAATTATCCAAGTAGTTAACTTCAGTTCGAAATATGCCATAATTAATAAAGTATTTTTTGCTACAAATCATAAGCATTTATACCACAGTCTATTTCCAGTAACTGTTAAATATGCAATTCTACAGATATCAATAACACCTGTGTCAACGATCATTATCTAAAGTAATCGATTCTAATACACTATTCTATTTGGAGATATTGGTAAACTAAACAATAACAATTACAAACACAGACAAGACACAATTAAATCAGATTGGACTTATAGCTGTTTTAATTTTCTAAGACCTAAGTGATATAAGCCCCTGAATTTTTTTTTATAGTAATTTTGACTTTAATTCTTCGGACTAAAAAAAAAACAACAACAGAAATTTAGAATCAAAAGTTGTTAAAGTTTAGGTTTTTTCTATCTTTCTTGTATGATCAAACCCAGCTTATATATTTAAAATTAAATTTTCAGATGAGATATATAACACATGTTTGTCTATATACAACAATGGGGATGAAAAACCTCTTCCGCTGTCTGATGAAGTTCTTCTCTGTTCTCCTAGCACTACACTGGATATGGTAAGAGGTTTTTGTAATACATTTTTTTTAATTAAAAAAGGGACCCTTTAATAAAGTTGAACAAGCTGTAGGAAGTTTTTTTTTTTAATCAAAACAAGAAACACTTTTCCCTTATTTTTGTGCTATTTTCACATTTCTTGATCAGGGTGAGAAAAATATTTCTCCTCACTAGTAATACAAATATATATCTGTCTCGTCGAATACTTGGACAAAATGTTATTATGAAGTTAAATTTTCTTGGTTTCTTCTTAATTTTCCTATTGTGACGCCATGAGAAAGGCAACCATGTCTGATGACATCACATATAAAGAACACAACTTTCTGCAAATCTTTGAAAATGAAAGATAAAAATCATTAGAGAAACAGATTCCACCACAATAACTGGTGTATTACGATATTTCACCACTCTCAACAGTTAAAATTTAATTATTTAAATAAAAAGAAATATTAAAATTTAACTATATCAAGTGGAGAAATATAGTTACAAACTTGTTACAGTTGTGGAATCTATATTTCTTTGGATGAAAAATTCTGGAAACTTTTTAAAAAGAATTCTTCATGATCAATAAGGTGATTGTTAAAGCTAATTTAAGTTGATTGTTTTGTATTTTATTAGGTTGAAATCTTCTGGAGGAGAGCTTTATTTGCAGAAAATGATAAAATCTACTGTTTAATTAATGCTGACCTCTTGGACTATGATGTTGCTGATAGAGCTGAGAGAAATCTGCAAAGTCTGATGACAAGCTTAAAAAGCAAGGGTAATTATTTTAAATTATGATAAGCATAACATTGGATGTGATGTGCTAGTGTTCTAGTTTTCTTCTGATTTACTTGTACTTCTTATTTAAGCAGAGAATTTCTGTCTGTTTGTCCATCTGTGAATCAAAGTTTTGTCACATTTTCTCATCAGCACAAAATTAGAGCTGAATGTTTAGGAAATCTCTAATATTTGGAAATGATTTAAATCATTGGTATTTGGATGAAAAGTTTTCTATAGATTAATAGTCAAGTTTTTGTAAATAACCATGTTGTATTTAAAAGTTACTTTAAATTTTAAGGTCAACACTTTGACCATGTTGAATAATAATCCCTAAACTTTTCATACATTCAGAGAAAATCTGTCATATATACTGTGGATTCATTATTATTCATTGGATACCAATTTACATTGATTTCATTGGTACAGGGAAACCTTGAATTTAAGAGTTCAACAAATTACAAATGTTCCATATAAATATATGCTGACTGAAGGAAAACCATGAAATCTAATATCCAAGAAAATGGAAGGTTTCCTAAATCTGTGTAAATTGATACCAACGAAAATAAATGATTTGACAGTACAAATGTACTATTATATATTGTATTTTACAGCTAAAAAGTATAAACTAGTTATCCTCTGTTGTGCAGAAAATGAAAACAAATCAGTTATTGTTAGAGCTTTGTGTAAATTTCAAAGACCACAGTTGTTTGCAGTAAACATTCAGAATATAAAGCATTATCTCCTGGGAAAGTTAAAAGTTGAGGAAACAGTGAATGGTATTAAGCCTGCAGCAGTGGTAGATTTTGAAAGGTTTGTTTTTAGTTTTACATAGTGCTTCTTGTTCATTGCTTGGGTAATATGGGTGGACTTTCATTGAACAACAGTTTTAGTAATAAGTTATCAGGAAACACTACATTTGGGTTGTTCAACATCCTTATTATAGTTGCTTGAATTTCAGCAAAGAAGACATCAACATAATTATTTATATCATTCAGTTTAAAAACTTCTATAACCACAGCAGTCTGGCTTAATATTAAATATACACTTCCTAAATGTTTGCTTTTACCATTGATGTTCCTAGAAGTGTATAGGAGGTAAGATAATGCTTCATACTAGTGTTATTTATTTCCAGCTTATATCAGTCTTACTATGCCATTTGCTTAACAATAGGGCATCACTAATTTTACATTTCAGATCTACTGTGAGAGTTGTCAAATCTTGTAGAGCTGGAGTTGGTAAAACTCTTTACAAAAAACGAATGGTCAGTGACTTAGATAAGAAGAGCGGAAGGAATATGAGATTTGACCAAAAGGAATTGACCATTCCTTTACATGATAAATCCATTGACCTTGATGAAATTATGTCAGCTCTTCTTGCTGTCACTCTGCCACCAGGAGAACTGAGACCTAGAATCTTCCATGTTGATTTGTCTCATGAGGTGAGAGCTATTTGAATCAAGCATGTACTGCATCCAGAAATATTTTCTGCATTGGAATGGTAAAACTAAACTTCTATTTAGAATGCATATGCACAATAATTTATAAATTGCTTTGATCTACAAAAAGGTTCCTGTTATAACGCCCTCATTTATACCAGTACCTTTAAAATTTTAGAAAATGACCTAAACTAAAGCTGTTGTGTTTTACTTATAATTACTAAAAATATTAGACTTCAGTCTAAAAGAATTGGACAATTGAGAGAACATCCCATGCATACTGGTACTCAAATATTCATTGAATCTATTGGAAATTTCATGCAATTTTAAATGGAATAATACATATAAAAACAAATATCTGTATTACATATAAATGACAGTTTTTTTTATTTGAAGGTTCAGAATGGTGTAGATGCCTTTTTGTTTAAGCTCCTTGTATTAGGATGCCTAACACACAGTTCAGGATATGTTTGGAGAAAGTCTGCCATTGATTATTATATTGTCGAAACATTACCACTAATGGTCACAGATACAAACTCAAAGGTCTTGTAATATTTTACGTTTTTTTATTTTCCTTCTTTCATTGACTTAGTTAGATTTAGAATTGTAAAGTGGTAAGGTATTGAAAATATTTTTATGCCCTGCCTATTATAGACCAGGGGTGAGGCATACTGTTTTTCTATCTGTGGGTCAAACCATCTGATCATTGGTTTGTCAGTCCTGATCAGGTTAAAATTTGTTTTAAGGTCATATTAACTTAAAACTTACTACACATGTCTATTTTGATTGAAACTTTTTAAAAATATATTCCAGATGTAGTTCACTAAACATGGAAATGTAATAAATTGAATTGACATGGTGTCCTATAGATATTATAAGTTATATGGTTCGCTACTGAACCCATACGGATCCATAGAGGGTTAGTAAAATCCATAAGGGGTGAGGACGGAGGCCCAGTCCCCTATGGATTTTTTTTCACCCTCTATGGATTCATTGGGGGTAAGTAGTAAACCGTATAACAAATTTATCGCACGCTGGACTTTTTCTGCTGTGTTTTGTTGAAAAATAAACATTGAAACACAGCAACATTAATTGATGACGTCACAATTAACGCATCATGAACCCCGTATGAAATTTACTACCCCCCTACGGTCTCATAGGGGGGGTCACCTCCTGACAGTGTTAAACCAATCACAACGGGATAATTTACCTGAGGTGCGACAAATGATACTAAAATGTTCTTATTTTTATATACAATAATTCCTCCATCTTGTTAAAAACATTTGATGCAGAAAAATGGCTTCATAAAATTAATTGTAAGATTTTATCTGATTATTAATATTTTCACATAACAGAGAGGAATGCTGAAGTGTCTCCACCATTGTTTAGAAATAATGCCGTCTGTGGTATGTAGGTCACCACAGGAGAGTTTGGAAATCATGTGTGATATTCGAAAGCCACCTGATTATACTCAACATGATAGATTGTTCGACTTAGTGGAATTCAAAAGTACAATTTTCCAAAGACCATACCAGTACTTGAAGAGACTGGACACAAACTGTAGATTAAATGATGTGAGACCCAATATTCCAGAGGGTGAAAAGAAACATTGTTTACTTACTTTGTTGAGGTATTTGTATGATATGTAAATGCAATAATCAAGTTAAATTACATCATTATTCATACAACCATTTAAATAACCTTTTGCCAGTTGTTCTGGCCAGCACCAATTCTTAAATATAGTTGACATTTCTATGATATTAGTTATGATTAAACGAGTGTTTAAAGTTCTAGCCAATAGAATGTGGGTTAGATGCAATTTCATTGTGGTAGCGTCCCACAATTTTATAGTTTCATGAGTTTAATGCATTATCATTTTACAAAATTAGTTTCTGTAATAAGTGTTTTGTCTAAAAAAAAATTCATGACTGAAGAAATCAAACTTGAACCTAAATATATGGGGCTGCAAAATATAGCATATATGGTGTGTGGCCTAAACATTATGTATTGACACATGGTTCCAAACATGATGAATCTTTATGTAATGTTTGCAGAAATTGAGGGCCAGTGATTGCAATTAAGAAATAAAGTTACTCCCAAAGGAAAGCTCTATTCACTCAAAACGGACCCAAAAACATACCATTCAGCTTTCGATGAGCCTTGCTGTCTATAAATAGAAATTATAACCTGGGCCTTTTTTTCGATTCGTCCATCTCAGGTAAATAGAGTATGTTGAGTTTACTGGACTGACAACCGATTCTGGTATTTTAACTCAAGTCAACCCGAGTTGGGCGAATCGAAGAGGGCCCTGGAGAGAAAAAAAAACCACTTTTTTAATAAAATTTCGACATTCTTATAACATGCACTTCAGTCAACTATTTTACAACTTAACAAACTATGAAAAGAAGTATTGAATTCTCTGATAAAACAACAATGGTTCAAAAAGCATATTTGAAAATGAGGAAGAAAATAAACAAAATAAATCTTAACATAATTTATTGTTTATACATGTAGTATGATTTATTTTACAGACACTGTGGAATAAGAGATCCGTCATGGTCAGAATTACACCACTTTGTTAGCTTCCTGGATGCTCAACTGCAGGACTTTGAAGTTTCATCATTTTGTAGCTCTGTTGCTTTGCAAGATTTGCCAGGATTTCCAAAATTTGTATTAAGATTTCTTATACAAATGTCTAGGGTACGTATAGAAAAATGTACTCTGTTAAGATAGGACCTTAATGCAAAAATGATTATGGATGAAATAGATATTCATATTAAAGAAATAAAAAGAGGTGATAGAATTGCCCTTGAGAGTGTAGCGGGATTGCTTCCCCTCAGTACAGGTAGAACATATAAAGCCAGTCTTAATCAACTGAGCTAGGGAATCGATTCTTTGGCTCAGTCGGTAAACGCACTGACTGTCACGCAGACGACCGGGGTTCGAATCCCGGTGGTGACACTATGTATTTGTAGAGTAGATACGTGCTCTCCGGTTACATTTGGCGCCCGACTAAAAAATCCACGATGGTTATCTGGAGTATACTAACCAGGGTTTGTGTTGTTAAGAGTCATATATAAAGATATGATGACTCTTGTGGTGGGGGAATAGTGTAGCGGGACTGCTTCCCCTCAGTACAGGTAGAACATATAAAGCCAGTCTTAATCAACTGAGCTAGGGAATCGATTCTTTGGCTCAGTCTGTTAACGCACTGACTGTCACGCAGACGACAGGGGTTCGAATCCCGGTGGTGACACTATGAATTGGTAGAGTAGATACGTGCTCTCCGGTTACAAGACAACTATCTACCAGAAACTTATTGTGGATGTTTAAGCAACTATAGGTCATCCTATAACCTTTAACAATGAGAAGAACCCATACTGTATAGAAAGTATATATAAAAAAGCCCTAGCATGACAAAATGTAAACTATTCACTTAAGAAATAAAGGTGTGATATATGCTAAAACATTAACAATAATGAAAAACAAATATGAAACACAGCAACCAATGAGAACCATTGACACTTACAGAATGTGGTAGTTATTTCAATACAGCTAAGTATTGAAAATTCTACACATAATATATGTTTGAAAAAAAGTTATTAAAGAAAAAGAACTACCTTATAGAAAATGGACAAGAGAATCTGTTTAGATCATTGTCTTCTTTAATTTTCTAGGATTTTTCCACCAGATCACTAGTTGTGAGTGAAGAATCACCTACACAGGTTTTCCAGGTAATACAGGAAAATGAGCCACAAGAAGAAAATGATGGGATTATAGAACAGTATCAGATGAGAAGAACTTGGGAATCGAGGTAGAATTCTTTTTAAATAGTTTGAAGAAAAAGATAATCTTTGCTTCATTTTTTTTTATGCCCCACCTACGATAGTAGAGGGGCATTATGTTTTCTGGTCTGTGCGTCCGTTCGTTCGTCCGTCTGTCCGTCCGTCCGTCTGTCCCGCTTCAGGTTAAAGTTTTTGGTCAAGGTAGTTTTTGATGAAGCTGAAGTCCAATCAACTTGAAACTTAGTACATATGTTCCTTATGATATGATCTTTCTAATTTTAAAGACAAATTAAACTTTTGACCCCAATTTCACGGTCCACTGAACATAGAAAATGAAAGTGCATGTTTCAGGTTAAAGTTTTTCAGGTTAAAGTTTTTGGTCAAGGTAGTTTTTGATGAAGTTGAAGTCAAATCAACTTGAAACTTAGTACACATGTTCCTTATGATATGATCTTTCTAATTTTAAAGCCAAATTAAACTTTTGACCCCAATTTCACGGTCCACTGAACATAGAAAATGAAAGTGCATGTTTCAGGTTAAAGTTTTTCAGGTTAAAGTTTTTGGTCAAGGTAGTTTTTGATGAAGTTGAAGTCCAATCAACTTGAAACTTAGTACACATGTTCCTTATGATATGATCTTTCTAATTTTAAAGCCAAATTAAACTTTTGAGCCCAATTTCACGGTCTACTGAACATAGAAAATGAAAGTGCATGTTTCAGGTTAAAGTTTTTCAGGTTAAAGTTTTTGGTCAAGGTAGTTTTTGATGAAGTTGAAGTCCAATCAACTTGAAACTTAGTACACATGTTCCTTATGATATGATCTTTCTAATTTTAAAGCCAAATTAAACTTTTGACCCAATTTCACGGTCCATGAACATAGAAAATGAAAGTGCATGTTTCAGTGTTAAAGTTTTTCAGGTTAAATTTTTGGTCAAGGTTAGTTTTTTGATGAAGTTGAAGTCCAATTCAACTTGAAACTTAGTACAACATGTTCCTTATGATATGATCTTTCTAATTTTAAAGCCAAATTAAACTTTTGAGCCCAATTCCTCGGTCTACTGAACATAGAAAATGAAAGTGCATGTTTCAGTTAAAGTTTTTCAGGTTAAAGTTTTTGGTCAAGGTAGTTTTTGATGAAGTTGAAGTCCAATCAACTTGAAACTTAGTACACATGTTCCTTATGATATGATCTTTCTAATTTTAAAGCCAAATTAAACTTTTGACCCAATTTCACGGTCCACTGAACATAGAAAATGAAAGTGCTGTTCAGTAAATTTTCAGGTTAAAGTTTTTGGTCAAGGTAGTTTTTGATGAAGTTGAAGTCAATCAACTTGAAACTTAGTACACATGTTCCTTATGATATGATCTTTCTAATTTTAAAGCCAAATTAACTTTTGACTCCAATTTCACGGTCCACTGAACATAGAAAATGAAAGTGCATGTTTATGTTTTCAGGTTAAAGTTTTTGGTCAAGGTAGTTTTTGATGAAGTTGAAGTCCAATCAACTTGAAACTTAGTACACATGTTCCTTATGATATGATCTTTCTAATTTAAAGCCAAATTAAATTTTTGACCCCAATTTCACGGTCCACTGAACATAGAAAATGAAAGTGCATGTTTCAGGTTAAAGTTTTTCAGGTTTAAAGTTTTTGGTCAAGGTAGTTGTTTTGATGATGTTGAAGTCAATCAATTAAACTTAGTACACATGTTCCTTATGATATTGATCTTTCTAATTTTAAAGCCAAATTAAACTTTTGATGCCCCAATTTCACGGTCACTGAACATTAGAAAATGAAAGTCATGTTTCAGGTTAAGTTTTTCGAGGTTAAGTTTTTGGTCAAGGTAGTTTTTGATGAAGTTGAAGTCCAATCAACTTGAAACTTAGTACACATGTTCCTTATGATATGATCTTTCTAATTTTAAAGCCAAATTAAACTTTTGACCCCAATTTCACGGTCCACTGAACATAGAAAATGAAAGTGCATGTTTCAGGTTAAAGTTTTTCAGGTTAAAGTTTTTGGTCAAGGTAGTTTTTGATGCAGTTGAAGTCCAATCAACTTGAAACTTAGTACACATGTTCCTTATGATATGATCTTTCTAATTTTAAAGCCAAATTAAACTTTTGACCCCAATTTCACGGTCCACTGAACATAGAAAATGAAAGTGCATGTTTCAGGTTAAAGTTTTTCAGGTTAAAGTTTTTGGTCAAGGTAGTTTTTGATGAAGTTGAAGTCCAAATCAACTTGAAACTTAGTACACATGTTCCTTATGATATGATCTTTCTAATTTTAAAGCCAAATTAAACTTTTGACCCCAATTTCACGGTCCTACTGAACATAGAAAATGAAAGTGCATGTTTCAGGTTAAAGTTTTTCAGGTTAAAGTTTTTGGTCAAGGTAGTTTTTGATGCAGTTGAAGTCCAATCAACTTGAAACTTAGTACACATGTTCCTTATGATATGATCTTTCTAATTTAAAGCCAAATTAAACTTTTGACCCCAATTTCACGGTCCACTGAACATAGAAAATGAAAGTGCATGTTTCAGGTTAAAGTTTTTCAGGTTAAAGTTTTTGGTCAAGGTAGTTTTTGATGAAGTTGAAGTCCAATCAACTTGAAACTTAGTACACATGTTCCTTATGATATGATCTTTCTAATTTTAAAGCCAAATTAAACTTTTGGACCCAATTTCCACGGTCTACTGAACATAGAAAATGAAAGTGCATGTTTCAGGTTAAAGTTTTTCAGGTTAAAGTTTTTGGTCAAGGTAGTTTTTGATGAAGTTGAAGTCCAATCAACTTGAAACTTAGTACACATGTTCCTTATGATATGATCTTTCTAATTTTAAAGCCAAATTAACTTTTGACCCCAATTTCACGGTCCATGAACATAGAAAATGAAAGTGCATGTTTCAGGTTAAAGTTTTTCAGGTTAAAAGTTTTTGGTCAAGGTAGTTTTTGATGAAGTTGAAGTCCAATCAACTTGAAACTTAGTACACATGTTCCTTATGATATGATCTTTCTAATTTTAAAGCCAAATTAAACTTTTGAGCCCAATTTCACGGTCACTGAACATAGAAAATGAAAGTGCATGTTTCAGGTTAAAGTTTTTCAGGTTAAAGTTTTTGGTCAAGGTAGTTTTTGATGAAGTTGAAGTCCAATCAACTTGAAACTAGTACACATGTTCCTTATGATATGATCTTTCTAATTTAAAGCCAAATTAAACTTTTGACCCCAATTTCACGGTCCACTGAACATAGAAAATGAAAGTGCATGTTTCAGGTTTAGTTAAGTTTTTGGTCAAGGTAGTTTTTGATGAAGTTGAAGTCCAATCAACTTGAAACTTAGTACACATGTTCCTTATGATATGATCTTTCTAATTTTAAAGCCAAATTAAACTTTTGACTCCAATTTCACGGTCCACTGAACATAGAAAATGAAAGTGCATGTTTCAGGTTAAAGTTTTTGGTCAAGGTAGTTTTTGATGAAGTTGAAGTCCAATCAACTTGAAACTTAGTACACATGTTCCCTATGGTATAATCTTTCTAATCTTAATGCCTAATTATATTTTTATGCCCCACCTACGATAGTAGAGGGGCATTATGTTTTCTGGTCTGTGCGTCCGTTCGTCCGTCCGTTCGTTCGTCCGTTCGTCCGTCTGTCCCGCTTCAGGTTAAAGTTTTTGGTCGAGGTAGTTTTTGATGAAGTTGAAGTCCAATCGACTTCAAACTTGGTACACATGTTCCCTATGATATGATCTTTCTAATTTTAATGCCAAATTAGAGATTTTACCCCAATTTCACGGTCCACTGAACATAGAAAATGATAGTGCGAGTGGGGCATTCGTGTACTCCCGCTTCAGGTTAAAGTTTTTGGTCGAGGTAGTTTTTGATGAAGTTGAAGTCTAATCGACTTCAAACTTGGTACACATGTTCCCTATGATATGATCTTTCTAATTTTAATGCCAAATTAGAGATTTTACCCCAATTTCACGGTCCACTGAACATAGAAAATGATAGTGCGAGTGGGGCATTCGTGTACTGAGGACACATTCTTGTTTATCCAATTTCATGGTCCATTGAACATGGAAAATGATAGTGCGAGTGGGGCATCCGTGTACTTTGGACACATTCTTGTTTAAATATTCAGCATTAGTTAAATCATAGAGGATTTTTGTTTTGTAATTTTACAGACAGATTTAGAAAATAAAAATTTAGTATACCCCAATTCTAGAAATGGGTCTATATTGTAATCGCTTTGTTCATGTCTATTTGTCCAATTTTTTATTTTTATGCCCCACCTACGATAGTAGAGGGGCATTATGTTTTCTGGTCTGTGGTCCGTTCGTCCGTTCGTCTGTCCAGGTTAAAGTTTTTGGTCAAGGTAGTTTTCGATGAAGCT
Organism: Mytilus edulis; assembly: GCA_019925275.1. Lineage (NCBI taxonomy): Eukaryota > Metazoa > Mollusca > Bivalvia > Mytilida > Mytilidae > Mytilus > Mytilus edulis. Next base: position 46,385,454 of record CM034349.1, on the reverse strand, counting down.
GAAGTCCAATCAACTTGAAACTTAGTACACTTGTTGCTTATGATATGATCTTTTTAATTTTAAAGCCAAATTAGACTTTTGACCCCAATTTCACGGTCCACTGAACATAAAAAATGAAAGTGGGAGTTTCAGGTTAAAGTTTTTGGTCAAGGTAGTTTGGGATGAAGCTGAAGTCCAATCAACTTGAAACTTAGTACACTTGTTGCTTATGATATGATCTTTCTAATTTTAAAGCCAAATTAGACTTTTGACCCCAATTTCAGGGTCCACTGAACATAGAAAATGAAAGTGGGAGTTTCAGGTTAAAGTTTTTGGTCAAGGTAGTTTTTGATGAAGCTGAAGTCCAATCAACTTGAATATTTGTAAACTTGTTGCTTATGATATGATCTTTTTAATTTTAAAGCCAAATTAGACTTTTGACCCCAATTCACGGTCCACTAAACATAGAAAATGAACGTGGGAGTTTCAGGTTAAAGTTTTTGGTCAAGGTAGTTTTTGATAAAATTGAAGTCCAATCAACTTGAAACTTAGTACATATGTTCCCTATAGTATAATCTTTCTAATTTTAATGCCAAATTAGATTATTACCCAATTTCACGGTCCATGGAACATGGCAAAGCATAGTGCGAGTGGGGCATCCGTGTACTTTGGACACATTCTTGTTTAATTTTTAATCATGCTCCACCAAGGGGCATTATGGTTTTCATTCTCTACGTTCATTTGTCTGTCCATAGGTATGACTGTCCCCCTCCAGGTAAAAGGTTTTTTTCAAGGCAGTTTTTGATGAATTTTAAGTCCAATCAACTTGAAACTTAGTACACATGTTCCTTTGGATATGATCTTTCTAATTTAAAAGCCAAATTAGAGTTTTGACCGCAAATTAACAGTCCACTAAACATAGAAACGATAATGGCTAGTGTGGCATTGGTGTACTGTGGACACATTCTTGTTATATAATATCCTTTTCTTAGTCAGATATATTTAAAGTTGTCTGGTACTTATACATTCTTGGCTTTATAGTATTTGGGTTTGAGCATTCTTGATGAAGGTTTATCAAAGAAAAGCACATCATAACCACGAAATTTATAAAGTGTTATTTTCAAATTCTGAAACCAAAGGGTATTTTGAAACCAAATTTTGCATCAATTTTCCTTAGTGTATTTAATTACAAACTTGTCTCAATGCTATAAAAATAAAATTAAAAAGGAAATTAAATACATCAATTACTAAATAAATAATGTAAACAACCACTCCAGTTTCTAATCATTTGGAAACAATAGTTATATCTACAAATGATATTTCATAAACGAATTAAGATTGATATTAAGTACTGGTATGTATGGATATTACCATACCAATGAAGAAAAAATATGATCCCTAAAGTTGAGGTAAAAAACAATGAAAAGAGTTTTAAAGTGTAGTATCTATCTAATTGATGAAATTATTGTATTTTTTTTGTGTCTTTTCTAGTCCTCATCCATACTTGTTCTTCAACCCTGACCACCACAGCATGACATTCCTTGGATTTAACATTGAAAAAGGAACAGGAAACCTAATAGATCTGCAGACAAAAGAAGTTTTGGAAAAGAGTATCATGGAAAAGAATCTATTTGATGCTTTGATAAGAAACAGAGTTAATCTAAGTGAAAATTTCGATAGTCTTCCAAGGTAAAATATCATTTTACAATGTATACAAAATTTATCCATTAATTGCTATTGAAAAATGGGAAAAATCAAAAATCAAAGTTACCAAGTTAGAGAAAGATCTCAAGTTTTTTGTGTATGCACATATATAGTAAAAAAAATTAAAACCACAGTAAAACTTGTTTAGCGGTTTAAAACTGCAGCAAAATATACGAAATTATTCAACGAATTTTAGATATTTGGGTTTGACATCAAATGAACAATCCAAAGTTACATAATGCTTTGCAACAAAGTCACTTAGAACAGTATTTAGAATTGATTTTGCTGATGAATTAATCAGTTAGTAGAGTTGTGTCATAAGTACTTATATTTAATAAAAAAGATGTTGAAAAATTATACCAGCAATGTCAATTCTTAAATATATAAATCATTTATAGAGATCATGAAGATATCAAACAAGAGCTCCCTGTAATATGTTTTAGAGCTTCATTTAAACATGCTATACTGTGTGGTGTTGTTTCAGATTCATTGCTTATCAACTTTCTGTTTACCTTATATGCTTATCATATTCTAAAACATAATTGCCATGTATGAAATTTTTGTATGCTTTAATTTATGATAGAAGTGAAACAATTTCAGATCATCATATATATTTTCTGCAGAAGGTAATGGTTCACATTGGTAATTTCTGTAACTTAAAAGGGCATTAGCTGTCAAATTCATGTTCATCAATTTGACTTACATTAACTATTGAGATGACCACAGTGGACAGCCCAACTTAATATCAATACGACAAGACAGACAGACAAGCAAATGCAATCATATAATGAAGATTTTTCTAGATCTATTTGATTTAATTTCATAGCTTGAAATTTTTTGTTAATGATCATTTGACCTGTTTAAGGAGGCTCGAGGGTATAAAAATTTCAGAAAAAAATCAAACATTTGTTTTTCATTACAAATTTTATTTATTTCCTTTTGTAGTTGTTACTTTATCATATGATACAAAAATCATTCAAAACAATCAATTCGTGTTGGCCCCAGATGACTTTCAAAATTTATACATCATTGAAAAAGTTCCAAATTATCTCTCTTTGGTGGAAAAATGCCATTTTTTTGCTCTAAAATTGAAATATCTTTTTCAACTCATCGGTGACCTATCTTTTTTAATATAATTTCCATATAAGCTGTATTTAAACTAAATTATTGTAAAATTTTAGCGATTTCTGTAATAAATTTCTTTTTTTTATTTCGATATTACCTTTATTTCTCCTATTACTTCAGCAGAAAAAAAAACGCCTTTACAAAAATGTATGCTTCTTTCGAAGGCAGATTGTGAGCGCAAATGAACGGTGACCCCACTTTTTTTATTTAATTTTCTATTAACTATAAGATAAAGTTCATTTATAGAAAAATATTGAGAAATCCTATATAAATGATTTAGACCCGCGAACCCCCTTAAGACAATAAAATTTTGGCCAAGTCAGTCAAGAAAATGGTGATAATTTTTTACACTTTTCAACGTTGACATTATACTTTGTAATAACTTGCCTAACTCAGCTCTATATAAGATTTAAAATGAAGTTAGCATGAATACAGATATCGATTCAAATGAGGTTGAAAAATCAACATGCAAGTTGAAGTACATCAGCTATGTTTTTAGCTTTTCTTGACTGCCGACTGCTCATAGCAAATTATTATTTTATAATTACACTTTCATAAATGTTTGGGGGGAAAATCACATTACAAAAGCATTGCTAATGCCCATTTAAGCATTATTTCTGATTTGCTTGACATTAATATATCACATTCTTGACCATTTTCTTGCATCTCATATAAAAATTAACAATAATCCAGCCTCTGCATAATTTTCCAGTGTACATTTTTATCTGTAATCAAACATAACCAACTTATCATTAGTTTTAGAATCAGATGCTGTCTTTTCTTATAACTGAGGGTTATGGAAAGATTCTTTTATGTTATCTACATGCATGCAGACATAGAATGGTGTATGACTGTCCTTTCTATACTTTCAATATAACATTGTCATGCACTGACTTGAATATGCCTTCAAAAACAGTCATTCATTATCAAAGTTTCTTCTGATGATCTACGTAATAATAACGAGATGTGTTATGATTGCCAAAGTGACAACTACCTACTAATAGACAATTGTCCTGCCTTCAACAATGAGAAAACCCTATATTGTATAATAGTCTACCAAAAAAGGACCTGATGATGAAAATATGAAACAATTCAATTGTGAAAACTAACAGTCTAATTAACAAAACTATATATGAAAAACAAATATGACAGACATGAACCAACTGAAACCACAAAAGTTTTATATTTGTACACTGACTTAGCCAATGTCTTTGGTTAGTATTTACATATTGTTCTATTTATTTAACTTAAATATACATTATGCTTAACATTTCACAATGAGGAGAAAACTTTTGGAAAGATTATATTTTGATCCCAACAATTTCAGCAGTTAATGTTTTGAGATGATTCATGCTCTTGGTACCCAGTATATAAAATACATGGTGCTTCACTCACTTACTAGGATGAGTGCCCTTCTTTATTTTCTCTAGAGCAATGGCCACACCTATTGATTTATAATTTACAGGCATGAAAAGATCTTAAAACTGTGCAATGTGATGGGAATAGACTTGGCACATGATCCTGATCCAACTTATGAGTTGACAACAGACAATGTTAAGAAAATCCTGGCTATTTATATGAGATTCAGGTATATGTTTATAGCAAAACCCGTGTATTAGTTTTTTTGTTTTTTTTTGTATCTGATAAAGGTCACATTATCTACATCTTTCTTGCTTTATAAATATAAAAATAAAATGGGGTATGATTGCAGATGAGACAACAATCCACCAGAGACCAAATGACATAGAAGTTTTAAAATAACTATGGGTCACTGTACAGCCTTCAAATATGAGCAACAACCCATTCTACAAAGCAAGCTTGACAAAAGACCCTGAAATGAAATACAATAGACCACTTTCAAGTTTTTCCGTCACCGGATAAAACTCATCAATTATGCATGCCTTTTGATGTCATTTACAAGAAAGAGGGGATCGCCTGTATCCCTGCACTATTAACGTTCATCAAACGTCTTAGTGATCGTCATTGTGCAGGATAAACTAGAATTTATAGTTGTTCTGTAGGTACTTAATAACAATTCCCTAATGACAGCAGTGTTGATTATCAATTATGAGAATTCAATTTGCAGAATAATTTGTACAATATTGCATTATAGGTTTCCAACCACTCACTCAACATTGTAACAGAAGTGACGTTGCCCCTAAACGCACAAGTGACATTTACTATAACCAAAGTTTTTGACTGAAATGCATCGAACTCGAAAGTTGTCTATTCAAATGAAAAAAAATAACAGCCCCATTTATGTACAAACCAATGAATGAAAAACAAAATTGTTAAACAACAATTTTTTTAACCAATGTACATACAAGAAATGTTCATGGCATTTTTCTCAGCAACCCAAATCAGAGCTGCAAAAAATTAATGACTATGTAAGGCAGGACATTTTGTAGACAAGTTTTTATATTGAATATCATTAAATGAAGCCTAGCTGTGTATGTAAACTCAAGCAAAATTACAAAAGCTTGAACTCTTCTTACATCTGATCAAATTTTGGCATGTTCAGGCTTTGCAAGATTTTTTTCATAGTTTTTTTTTTTTATGTTTAAAAGGACTGAATCATACATGATTTTTTTTTTTTAGATGCAGAATACCAGTGATAATAATGGGAGAAACAGGGTGTGGAAAAACTCGACTAATCAAGTTTATGTGCTCACTACAGCAACCCCCTGGAGTGGAAGTTAAAAATATGATTCTGATGAAAGTAAGTAAAGTGATGTGATGTTCAAATAAAATGTTGCAATTCAAAAATTAATTCTAGAAATTGAAATTTCAACTATTATTTGAGAATAATCATAAAACAAACAAATATTTCTAGGATCTTTTCTTTAAAATTTCTTCAAAATCAGATAAATAATGAGGTAAAAATATGCTTTATAGAAATAAAAAGAGAATTACTTTGTCAACACTCTATAAATACTTGTGTCAATGCTTTATGTGTAAGTTTATTCATGTGGGTATTTTAGGTTCATGGAGGAACCAAAGCTTCAGATATAATCAGGAAAGTGAAACAAGCCGAAACAATAACTGCAAGGAATTCAAAACAGCATAAAAACATGGACACTGTTTTATTCTTTGATGAAGCAAACACAACAGAAGCTATTGGTGTCATTAAAGAAATAATGTGTGACAAAACTTTAGGCGGGAAACCAATGGAGTTACATCAAAAACTGAAAATGGTAGCAGCTTGTAACCCATATAGAAAGTAAGAAAACTAATCAATAGTTTAGAGACCTCCAAATTTCAGTACACGACTCACTCTATTCTCTAAGAAAACTATATTGGTAGGAAAACCTTCATTAATTAAAGGTTGATAATTTTTCCTTTTGAAAAAGCTGTTAGTAGAAATGAATCCTATGTTTTTCAATTAATGGCCACAACTGATTTGATTGGAAACAAATCTTATTGGATTGCAACAAAGGGTATGATACAAGTGAGGTTGCAATGTTATGTTGTACATTATACATTCACAAACAAGTATCTGTGTCTTTGATATATCATAAGACTTGTAAAAAGGGGACTAGTTTATCATTTTCTAAGCTTTGCTCTGAAGACTTTCTATTTTAATTTTTGTTTACCAGACACTCAAAAGAGCTTATACAGAGATTGGAACAAGCAGGACTTGGTTATCATGTGGATGCAGAGAAGACCACTGACAAGCTGGGTAATGTTTCAAATCTTGAAGGATTGTAGTAGCCTTGAATAACATAGATTGAAAATTGCCATGCACATACATACTTTAATTTATGAATTTTGGGCCCATCTTCTTAATTTTTCAACAGGATTTTCCCCTGTTAGCATGTAAATTTTGATAGTTTTGTGGTAATCAATGATGGCAAAAATGTAGGTGCTAGCTGTTGTTTGAAGGTTTGTGCATCATTATACTACACGCTATTTCTAAATAACTAAGATGTTGTGCAGTAATTGGAACAAACAAGAAAAGTTGTTATCAGAAAGAAAAGATAAGGAAATAGGTTTGCAAATGACTATGTTAATAACCAAAAAATTATATGTCTTCATTTTTGTCGAGCCTGCGATTTTTGTCAAAGAAAGCTCGACATAGGGATTGTGTTCCAGAGGCAGCTACGGCGGTGGAGGTGACGGCGGCGTTAGCTTACTTCTTTAAAGCTTTATATTTTAGAAGGTGTAAGACCTAGATGCTTCATACTTTGTATATGGATGCCTCATGCTACAAGGTTTCCGTCAGTCACATGTCCAATGTCCTTGACCTCATTTTCATGGTTCAGTGACTACTTGGAAAAAAAAGTTCACATATTTTTTGTAATGTTAAATTCTCTTTTATTATAAGTAATAGGATAACTATATTTGGTATATGCGTACCTTTTAAGGTCCTCATGCCCGTCAGACAGTTTTCACTTGACCTCAACCTCATTTCATGGATCAGTGAACAAGGTTAAGTTTTGGTGGTCAAGTCCATATCTCAGATACTATAAGCAATAGGTCTAGTACAGTTGGTGTATGGAAGCACTGTAAGGTGTACATGTCCAACTGGCAGGTGTCATCTGACCTTGACCTCATTTTCATGGTTCAGTGGTTATAGTTAAGTTTTTGTCTGTTTTTCTTATACTGTATGCAATAGGTCTACTATATTTGGTGTATGGAAGGATTGTAAGGTGTACATGTCTAGCTGGCAGGTGTCATCTGACCATGTCGTCATTTTCATGGTTCAGTGGTTATAGTTAAGTTTTTGTCTGTTTTTCTTATACTGTATGCAATAGGTCTACTATATTTGGTGTATGGAAGGATTGTAAGGTGTACATGTCTAGCTGGCAGGTGTCATATGACCTTGACCTCATTTTCATGGTTCAGTGGTCTAAGTTCAGTTTTTTAGTTTTGGTCTTTTTTTTTCTAATACTATATGCAATAGTTCAACTATCAATTACTATACTTGGTGTATGGAAATATTTTATGATCTATATGTCAGTCGCACAGGTTTTATTTGACCTTGATCTCATTTTTAGGGCTCATTGCTCAGTGTTAAGTTTTTGTGTTTTGGTCTGTTTTTCTTAAACTATTAGCCATAGGTCAACTACATTTGTTGTATGGAAGAATTGTTAGCTGTACATGCCTGCCTGGCATGGTTCAGCTGACCTTGACCTCATTTTCATGGTAGAAAGATCAATGTTTAGTTTTTTTGGTTTATAATAAGTTTATGTAACAGTTGTAATAAAGCTTTATTTAGGACGATCAACATATCAATGATTAGTAAAAGGCGAGACATTTCAGTGTGTGTACTCTTGTTTAATTCAGGTCATGTTCCAATGAGGAACTTAGTATACAGAGTCCAGCCATTACCACAGAGTATGTTACCACTTGTATGGGATTTTGGACAGTTAGATACTGATGTGGAAGAGTTGTACATCAGGCAGATGGTTCTTAGATGTGTATGTTAATATTTTTTTTTGTTTTTTGGGGTTTTGGTTTGCAAAGATTACTATTCCATTTACTACATCTAAGAAGTTATTTAACTGTTAAACTTAACCTTACATGTATACATCTTTTACTTACTTGTCTTTTGTCACAGAACATACATGATGAAAACTTTGGAGACCTGCCGAAAGGAATGGACAAATTAATTCTCAGTAATTAATGTATGAATATGAATAAAATAACAATGAAATGGCTTACCAATATTTTTCATTTTTTTTTGTTACTGAAGACAAAAGGAAGATCAAGTTTCTTATTTTAAAATGGGTATGAAATTGACAATCTTCACTATTGTTGACCTTGGTTGATGGGAAAATAGTTCTTTTTGACATGCAATCAGTTGAAAACAGTTCAAGGAATGATTTTAATTTTTTACTGAATAATAATATATGTATGAAATGTTTTCCCTCAGTAAAATTTACTCTGGAGAATAGTTGCATAGACTGATTGTAAATTTATTAATAGGTAAACAATGGACATTTGCCAAGTCTGCCAGGCTTAGATAAGGTTGTCAGTAAGATTCTGACAGTTTCACAAGAATTCATGAGGATGCAAAAGGTATGTTATTATAGAAATTGTTCCCTAAATATATTCAATTTTATAATGTATTTTTTATTTTTTGGTTCAGCCAATTGTCCTGAAAACTACGATAGATAATACCCCATTCTAGGATACTTTTGTATGTTGAATGAACTAAACATTTCTCTTGTAGGTCTTGGTTACACTATGAATAAACCCCAAAAGTTATATAGTGGGTTATTTTTCGCGGTTGTAAAATTTTGCGATTTTCATTGAATAAGGTATGCAAAATATTTTGGCGGTTTCAAAACTTTTCTCAATACCTTTACGTGTGCACTTTTAAATTGGCGGAATTTATTTTAGCGATTTAGTTCTACATGTGAAAATAAGCGAAAATTTACACCCCGTGAAAATAACCTGCTATACGGTACTTGGTTTTTGAAAATGGGTAATTTAAAAAAAAAAAACACCAGATCTTGTAGATGAGTATAGATATTTAAATAGGATATTTTTGCTGATTCAGACTCTTTGCAGCCTACAGTAAAGATGTAGGTATTTGGCTATACATTATTAAGAATGTTTTAAATTTCCCTGAACCAAAGACAAATGTGCAAGTTTTTATTTAGTTAAAAGAACTTGTTTTACAGGATGAATGCAGTTTTGTAAGTTTACGTGATGTAGAAAGAGTTCTACAGGTGATGAGCTGGTTTTACAAACAAAGCCAAGATGAAGATCATCTACTTTTCAATGAGATTAGATTCCAAGAGAGGAAGAAAAATCAGAAAGCAGGTAGAGACTCCATGGAAGATATGGAAGACAATTTGAAACAAAGACATGATGTAAGTGATACTTTTCAAAGGCCTTAGGAATTTTAGAAAATGTTCATAGAAGAAAAAAACATGAAAAGTAGAATAAGGTCGAAACATCAGATAAGGAGTCTATTAATCAATGCAAGTATTGATGTCTAATTAAAAAAACAAATGAGTTTATGGGTTAATATTTGAAAGGGGACTTGATGGCAAGCTTTTGAAAAGCCTGAAAGTATAACACCATTTTGATTGCCTTTTGCTAGAGATTTTGCAATATCTTTGACACTGATATTAAGTTGAGTTTCACATGACCTTTTCTCCTAATCCAACGTTGACTGTCATTATGCCCCACCTACGATAGTAGAGGGGCATTATGTTTTCTGGTCTGTCCGTCCGTCCGTCCGTCCGTTCGTTCGTCCGTCTGTCCCGCTTCAGGTTAAAGTTTTTGGTCAAGGTAGTTTTTGATGAAGTTGAAGTCCAATCAACTTGAAACTGAGTATACATGTGCCCTTTGATATGATCTTTCTAATTTAAATGCCAAATTAGAGTTTTGACCCCATTTTACGGTTCACTGAACATAGAAAATGATATTGCAAATTTCAGGTTAAAGTTTTTGGTCAAGGTAGTTTTTGATAAAGTAGAAGTCCAATCAACTTGAAACTTAGTATACATGTTACCTTTGATAAGATCATTCTAATTTTAATGCCAAATTAGAGAATTTATTCCAATTTCACGATCCACTAAACATAGAAAATGATAGTGCGAGTGGGGCATCCGTGTACTGTGAACACATTCTTGTTTAACATTGTTTTTGTAGATTTTATTTTTTGAGATTGTTGATTACTTTGCAAATTGTAGGTTATTGATGATTTAACAAGATCGCTTGTTCTTGCTTTGGGAGTTTGTTACCATGCCTGTTTAAAGAAAAGAAAAGAATACAGAAGAACAGTTGCAAGACATTTTAAAAATCCATTGAATCTTCCAACAGGAGCTGATCAGATTGAGGAAGAAATATTGAAGTGAGTGAGAGATGAAAATTTATGAAAAAGTATTACAAATTACTTTTTTTAGCTCCACAAATGTATGACTTGGTTTTAGATAATAGATAGAGCTACATTGAAACCTGTACCATGTATTTTTATGCCCCACCTTATGATAGTAGAGGGGCAGTATGTTTTCTGGTATGTGGGTCCATTCGTCAGTCCGTTCGTTCGTCCCGCTTCAGGTTAAAGTTTTTGGTCAAGGTAGTTTTTGATGAAGTTGAAGTCCAATCAACTTGAAACTTAGTACACATGTTCCCTTTGATATGATCTTTCTAATTTTAATGCTAAATTAGAGTTTTTACCCAATTTCAAGGTCCACTGAACATAAAAAATGATAGTGCGAGTGGGACATCTGTGTACTTGGGAAAGATTCTTGTTTGGTAAATAGATTAAAGTTGAAGGTCACAGATGCAAAGTAAATTACTATTCTATTGATTAGACTGAAACTTGTACCGATGGAAGATAATGGGAAAGGAAAGGAACCTATAATACATCTAGTTCTCTAAACGTTGGTGCTATATTGCAATCTCCTTGTTGTCAGATCAATTCAGCCAACAAATATTATCATCACACTTCTCTCAGAATTTACCTTACAGATTTTCCAAATTTCAAAATTATTTGTAAATCAAATAATTGTGGTTTTTTAAAGCAGTTAAGGGTTATGTGGGATTCCATTGTTTTAATATAAATACTCAATTGAGGAAAGTAATGATGCTATTGTTTTTAATTTATACGTTTGTAACACCTTCAATATGTTTTGCAATCAAGTACTCTTCATTATCAGATGAAAAGTTTTTCTCTTAAACAGGTCCCAGTGGTGGTATCGTGACAGTGTTAATTTTTATAAGGAAAATCAAGCTCTAATGTTTTATAAATAATATTATGCAGGTCAGACAAACTTCTGTGTTTGCAGTTTATTATATACATGATGGTGTTTGATATCTGCATGAGTTTTATTGGATAACACTACAAAAAAAATAAGGTCGTCATATAAATGCAGGTGTTACCATTATTTTTATGCCCCACTTAGAGGGATTATGTTTTTTGGTCTCTGCATCTGTTTGTCCGCCTGACCTGCTTCAGGCTATGGTTTTAAGTCAAGGTAGTTTTTGATGAAATTGAAGTCCAATCATCTTGAAACTTAGTACCCATGTTCTTTATGATATGATCTCTCTAATTTTGTCCTAATTTCTTGGTCCATTGAACATAAAAAATGATGGTGCGAGTGGGGCAACCATGTACTATGGACACATTCTTGTTTTATTTTTATGCCCCACCTACGATAGTAGAGGGGCATTATGTTTTCATGATCTGTGCGTCCGTTTGTCCATTCGTCCAGCTTCAGGTTAAAGTTTTTGGTCAAGGTAGTTTTTGATGAAGTTGAAGTCCAAATAACTTTAAACTTAGTACACATGTTCCACATGATATTATCTTTCTGATTTTAATGTCAAATTAAAGTTTTGACCCCAATTTTACGGTCCAGTGAACATAGAAAATGAAAGTGCGAAGTTCAGGTTAAAGTTTTTGGTCAAGGTAGTTTTTGATGAAGTTGAAGTCCAATCAACTTGAAACTAAGTACACATGTTCCCTATGATATGATCTTTCTAATTTTAATGCCAAATTAGAGTTTTTATCCCAATTTCAAGGTCCACTGAGCTTAGAAAATTAGTGTGGGTGGGGCAGCTGTGTACTATGGACACATTTGTGTTATTTTTATTTTAGCTGCCAGTCAGCCTTTATAGACAATGTAGAACTGGCTCAGAACATTGCAAAGAACAAGGCTTTGAAAGAAAACGTCTTTATGATGATTATATGTATAGAACTAAAGATTCCAATGTTTCTTGTTGGGAAACCTGGCAGTTCAAAATCTCTGGCAAAAACAATAGTTGCTGATGCTATGCAGGGAAATGGAGCTCACAATGATTTATTCAGGAACTTTAAACAGGTAAATGTACAATCAAATGAATTTTTTTAACAAGATTATTAGTTTTAGTTTGAAACCATTGTACATATGCGGGAGTTACATGTAAAAAAGTTCATTATCTTTGTACATTTTGAAATTTATTACATAACTATATAGTCAAGAATGTTTCTTAAGTTCAATCCTTTCATTTTTAAATAACTGACTGTTTCCCTGCCTACAATATATATATATTTTTTTTTAAAAGGTTCAAATAGTGTCTTTCCAGTGCAGCCCTTTGTCCACACCAGATGGTATTGTTGGCACTTTCAAACAATGTGCTGCATATCAGAAGGATAAAGAGGGATTTGTATCAGTTGTAGTACTGGATGAAATTGGTTTAGCTGAAGACTCACCTAGAATGCCTTTGAAGGTAATCTTCTCTATATTTAAACCGTGCTAAATCATACTAGGAAGAGAGCTGAAACTGTATAGGATTAATAAGATTTACCAAAGTAAATGTCAGATTCATGAAATTTTGGTGGAAATAACCAATTTTTGGTAAAACTGTCAATTCTATATGCCTTACTATTTAAAGTATAAATTGATACTGTAAACCAACTTATTTTCGCGAGCGATTTATTTTCGCGTCTTTCGAGAGTAGAAAAATAGCACGAATACAAATTGTCGCAAAGTGGAATAGAAAGGGCTAAACGCGAAATACAGTATGCACGAAAATAATTTGGTTTACAGTAAATCACATCTTAATGATTGAAAAAGAAAAATGTCTGCCATGTAGTTGTGAAGAATAATAAAAACTGAAGAAGGCCAATGGTCTTAAAAATTGGTTTGATACTGCAATAATATTCAAAGTAGCACAATTGTAGGTCTTTCAGTAGATGGTGAACGGGGAAAAAAAGCACTTGGCAGTTGATAAAGTAAGGAAATGTCAAAACACAAGTGGTAAATTAAGTTTTATACCATAGTTTTGATTAATTTTGTCAGCTCCTATGATTTTATGTTTACAAAAAAAACGCCTTTACTTTTCAAGCTTCACTTCAAAAATTTATATATTTAAATTTTTTTTATTGAAATTTTCAAATCGCTCACTCACCCCAATTTCTTTTGGGGAAAATCTGTAGAACAAGAAATTAAATTGATATGGCCTTAATAAAGAAGGAGCGACATTTCAGGGTGAGCACTCTTGTTTAAAAATCATCCAGGTCCTTATTTGTTACAAAGGCTCAGGCTGCTGAGCAGATTATAAATTTGACTCTGTTTTTTTGGCTTCAATCATACTTGAAGGTTATTTTAGAGATTGTGTCATGTGCTCTAAAAATATACTATATCTTTATGATATATTAATCAGAAATTGATTTTGTAGACTCTCCATCCATTGTTAGAAGATGGATGCTGTGACGATGAAGAACCAGAGCCATACAAAAAGGTATATAGCTGCAGAACTCTTTAAAGTTTCAATAATTTAAATAGAACTTAACGATTCACGTGGTTACATGTCCAATAAAGAACCTAATTTCATATCTTTGATATGGTACAGTATGTTTTTTTTGGCTCAAAGGTAAAATTGATAAGTCAGAAATCTAAAATCAACAAAATATACCTAAAATACTAGCAAAGAATGCAACAATATTCATGTATTTCTATATGCAGAACAATCAATAGTAATGTTGTTCTGGGCTGTTAATAGATAAAATGATAATCACATTATAAGGTTTTGAGATGAATATTTACTTTAAAACTAGTTGAATTAAATTAAAAAAGAGGGAGTAAAAATCACTGGCAAGAATGTAAAGCAACACAAATTTATCAATTTGTCTTTTTAATGTTTTTCTTTTTTTGTATTTGAGTCAAAATGATATTACAGATAAACAACTTCAAAGTCGATGCATTTCTGTCAAAAATTTAGTTTTAGTGAGCATCATTTGTGTGTTTATGGGAATCTTCACTTCCATTCCCATGTTGAGCAAGTGGTTAAAAAAATATGATGCTATATTGCACAAATTATTTGGATAATTAATTTCTTATAAGTAACAACTAGCACTACTTCTTCTTCTTATTGTTTGCCTTTACACTTGAATACCAGTCTCCTCAACAAATCTGGTGGTCTTCTGTAGGGCATCCACTGGTTCATATAGCTTCTCTTCGAGTGGTGTTTCTGAGTGCCATATCTTATCTCTCAATGCCTGATGGATATTGCATGACTGTAAGAGGTGTGCCGTATCCTGCTCTGCTTCTCCACTAGGACACATTTGAGATGGAACAACTTTCATGACTTTGTGTAGATGTTGGTTGAGTCTGTTGTATCCAGTCCTCAGTCTAAATATGGTGGTTTGTTCAGATCTTGTTAGCTGGTGGTAACTATCTTGTTGCTGTGGAGTGTTGAACAGAGATTTTATAATAGTCTTCATCCCTGTAAAGCAGACTGGATTTTCTTCCTGTTGTTGTTCAGCACCATACTGCTAATCTATTGGCTTGTTCATTACCCCAAACTCCACAGTGTGAAGGGATCCACTGAATTACTGTTGTCAGACTTTTAATTTTGTATAAAGCTTGTTGGAGTTAAGGCAGCTTGTCGTTCTTCAACGCTTGTAGCACAGAGAGGGCATCAGTCAGGAATACTAATTTGGAATACTAATTGAGACGCATCATCGATTTTGTTTTTGATGGCGTGTTCAGCATGAGTAATGGCTTCTTCTTCAGCTTTGTAGTTTGAACAATGTAGGCCTGTTGGTATTGCCTCTGATTGTTGATCTCCATTGGGGTACCTAATGTATATACCAGCCCCTCCATTGGTTGTGGTATTTGTGACTGACCCATCTGTATATACTCTTAACCAGGTTTCTGAAGGATACTGTTCTTCAAGCATACTCATTGTCAGTGTTTTCTTTACATTACTAGTCTGTTCATCTTTGGTGGTAATGTGCGGAACTGAGGTTTGGATGGTGACATTTCCAAGTTTTTCTTCACACTGGGTGTTGTTCATTGTGAAAACTATGGGTTCTATATATTTAGGTAGAGCTTCCTGGTGTTTTCTTTGTAATGCTCTTGTCTCTAATGTAAAGCTGGATCTTTTGAGTCTGCCTGATGAGAGTTGTTTCAGTCTGGTATTCATTGGGTGGTCTTGTGAACACTGATATTTGGTGGCCCCTTTTGGTAGCTCTGGTACTAGGTCGTTCATAAAGAGTATGAATAGAGTTGGTGGTAATACTCCTCCTTGTGGGACCCCTTGTTTTAAGAGTACTTTCTGTCCACATTGCCCATCTACCAGCACTCTGGCTCTTCTATTATACAAGTAAGATTTGGTCCATTAGTACATTCTTCCACTGATGCCATATCTAAGCATTTTTGCAAGGAGTCCATCTTTCCATATATACCTTATCAAATGCTCTTTGAAGATCTACAAAGACAACCAACGTTACTTTCTTGGCTTGGAAGGCATCTTCTACTACCTGTGATAGATGTGTAGTCTGACTCTTAGTACATGTGCATGCGCTTGTTTATTATGCGCTCCAACAATTTACAACAGCTGCTTGTTAGGCTTATAGGACGATAACTTGAGACTTTTGACTTGTTTTTTCCCTTCTTTAGTATTGGCATCATTATTGCTTCCTTCCAGCATTGTGGGACTTGACCTTGTCTCCAGCTAAGATTGAATATGTCCAGCAAAGTATTTAGTGATGAGTTCCCTAGGTGTTGTAGCATCTCATTTGTGATGTTACCTGGACCTGGAGACTTTTTCTTCTTTAGCTTTCTTATAGATTGTTTTTAGCACTACTGTCATTAGGGAATTGTGATAAGTACCTACAGATCTAACATTATTTCTAGTTTATCCGGCACAATGACGATCACTCAGATGCTTGATAAATTTTTTAAATGCAGGGATACAGGCGATCCCCTCTATCTGGTAAATGACTTCAAAAAGGTGTGCATAATTGACAATATTTTTCAGTGAAGGACATAACTCGGATGAGGTCTATTACACACAGCCAAACTATCCTCAACCTGACATAATGCAGCATATCTATGTTGACTATTTGATAGTATATGGAAGATGTTTTAGAAAAAAATATGTTTTTTATCATCATGTTTAAGCCAAATAACACAAATTTCGATTGACTAAATATTTCTCAATTATTAAAGGTTGCTTTTGTTGGAATATCAAACTGGGCATTAGATCCTGCCAAGATGAATAGAGGTATACTGGTACAAAGGGATATTCCAGACAAAGAGGAGCTCCGTAATAGTGCAAGGTAGGGTCTCAGTAATGAAATTCTTATAACAGTAGAGAAATTAAAGGGCCATAACTGTTACAATAGATATTTGAAAAAAAAGAATAGAATATAATTTTTTGAATATTGCAAAATGAATGCAATCTTTAGCGTTCATGATCAGTGCTGACAAGCACTTTGATTTATTTCCTATATGTGATGGGTTTTACAATTCTTTAAAATATTTGTCCATATTCTCAATTAATTTTATATTCAAGTGGAATTTTTTTCAATACTTCATAATTTATTAATTAATTATTTAATAATCTTTTTTTTCAGAAAAATTTGTTCTACAGACAAAAATGTAAAAAGGATTATTGACCCAATGATTGACCCCCTAGCCATATCATATAATGAACTATTTGATCAGGCTTCAGAAGAGATGAGAGAATTCTTTGGTTTGAGAGATTTCTACAGGTATAAATGTTCAGAAACAATATTGAAAAAACTCAAACATTTCATTCTTTGATTTGGAAGCACTTAAAATAAAGTTTTTGAATATGTGATTAATTCGAACCATTCATATATATGTCTTCATAGCCATTTAATTAAGTTCTGATTAAATGGCTTTTTTAAATACAAAATGTATTCTGTGCATTTGGCGAAGCTGCTTATTTCAATCAAGTCATTCATTACAAGCCTCTTAATTTAACTAACTACATGATTTATGTACATTCTTTTATTCTAACAGCCTATCTTTAACAAGTTTTTGAGGGTTAATTTACAGCCATTTATTATAGAAATTTATGCTTTAATTTCAGTTTGTTAAAGATGCTTTATGGGTTTATATCAAAGTCAAGAAGTAAACCAACATGGCTGCAACTGAAACACTGTATTCTCAGAAACTTTGGTGGATTGCCAGAAGAAGTTATAAAACCTGTCGATATATTTGCTAGAAATCTTGCAGAGGTAGTCAACAGAAATGAAGAGGTATTATCATTATAGAGGTCAAATTGGTTTCATTGCAACTATTTATACAGAGGAAAAGTTAGAATATAACATAGATATAAGAAGATGTGGTATGAGTGTCAAGGAAGCAACTCATTTATGCATAAATATCAGTAAATATATATTACACCATTATATTAATACGGAAACATTACCTTTTCTGCATAACTGTCAATAATAGAACATGAATATATAATTATATAATTGTTTATATTGTAAACCTATGTTTAAAATACAGTTGTAAACCAATTTTACATTGTCTTTAAAAGTTAATAGAAAAATAATGTTAGTGTTTTGTTAATTGTCTATATCTATATCTTACTATATATATTACAGGAAACCGAGTTTGATCCTGAATGTTCTTCCACTGGAATGATAAAAGCATGTCTGAGTGGTCAAGCAGACAGGTATGAAATAAAGAATAAAGTTTATTAAAGGTCAATTGAGAAAGGTTTCAAGAGTTTTCCTGTGCTATGATGTTGATTTATTTGAGTTTTTAATCAATTTCTGAAATTTTTTATTTTTTGAATAATATCCCTCATCAATATTGATAAAAGAGGATTTTGTAATTAAGGTGAAAGTCAGAGGATAAATTACCTTGGCTTGATTGTGAATATTGTTCTTGCAATAAAATTCAAAATCCTGGCCCTTTAAATTTTGATAGATTTAAATAGAAATTATTCCATATTGCAGTGAAAGTAGATACCTATTGTTGCTGACAGAGAATTATGGAGCTTTGTCAATTCTACAGCAGAAAATCTTTTCCATGCACAATGCAGAAGTAATATTTGGAAGCAGCTTTCCAAGTGACCAAGAATACACTCAGGTGAATTTTTACAGTATTTCTGTTTTAGATACTATTATAAATTGATTTTAATGTATGTAATTCTAAAAATCTTTCTTTCTAATTTTCATCTTTCGTAAGCTTTTCAGTGCATGGATTTCAAATAGTAGACTATTAAAATAGTTAACTGAATGTGTATTTAGAATATCTCTATATAAACAAGAATTAAGACCTGTATTTTTTCAGCATTAACCAAGAACTTCTTATATATCCTATGTATAAAATAAAGGATAACCAATTAAACAACTTTTTAGGCATTGAGTAGAAGTTGAAGTTTCCTGTTTTGTCATTTTTCAAGTAATTTTGTAAAATGTTTCCAATCACTTAAAAAGATTTGACAAAAATAAAATTTCTCTAATTTTTGTGCTACTTTCACATTTCCTAACCGGTGTGAGAAAAATATTTCTCCTCACTATTGAAAAATCTGTTCTCTGCAAATGATTGGTTGAAATTTAATTGTGACGTAAAATTTTCTTGTTTTCTTCTGAATTTTGAAATAGGTGACCATGCCTGATGATGTCACATCAAAATTACACAACTTTCCTCAAATCTTTGAAAAGGAAGGATTAAGATCATAAGAGAAACAGATTCCACCACTGTAACTCATGTATTACGATATTTCTCCACTCTCAACAGTTAAATTTTAATTATTTATAAAGCTCAGCAAGCCTCACGCTTTAAATATTAAAATTTAACTGTCTCGAATGGAGAAATATCGTAATACACTTGTTGCAGATGTGGAATCTATATATAATTGATCAATTCAACTAAATTTAAGAACATGTCCTTCGTCTTGCTTGTAAAATTATTTTATTCTGCAGTATTGTATAATGTTTTAGGTATGCAGAAATATCAATCGTATCAAAGTCTGTATGGAAACTGGTAGCACTGTGATTCTACTAAATCTAGAAAACCTGTATGAAAGTCTGTATGATGCTCTCAATCAGGTAAGTGTATATTTTATTAGAAAAATAATTAAAACACAGATGCTTATCTATCATTACACAAGAAAGTGTTGACTGATATTTTAATGCCTTGCCTTGATAGTATCAAATTAAAGTTTTGGCATTAAAATAGTTTTAAGTTTTGGATTAGCATAGTTTATGGTCACATTAACTTGAAACTTTGTTTGCAGATGTTTATTTTTGAGTGAACTGTTAATATTAATGCAAAATAAGGTTTTTGACCTATATATGACAGTTCACTGAATTGGATAACAGATAGTGTGAGCAGTACAACGATTTAGAGTGTTATAAAAGTATTTGTTATAGTTTATGCAATATTTCCTTAGACAAACTAGCTTCATCAGGTGCATGCAGCCAACCAGCTTATCATACATTTCTTTAAACTTTTTATTCATCTAATTTTGTGGTTTCGATATGATGAAGTTCAGTATTTATTAGGCCGTGTTCACACCAAACACTATGTACAGTAAACATGTTTACAATTAAACTCCATGTGGTGAACCAACGCCTGTGTGAATCATTTCGTTAGAGTCCTTGAAGTGGATACCTTGGTATGCAGGGTTGTCAAATTATGCAAATAAATGCCACATTAAAATAATAACCAAAATTGACAACAACACTTCGAATGGTCTGCAATTTTATTTGCTATGGTCTACATGTTTCGCCTGGTTCAGTTGTTATTTCGTCGCAAGTATGTAATATTCCTTGGTCCATGTATATGCTGGTGGCTTGTAGATCAGCGTATGTAGCAAGGCGGTTACTTCCGGATGCAGGGGTTCACAAATAAATAATAACAAATTAAACTCCATGTGTGGTGAACCAACGCCTGTGTGAATCATTTCGTTAGAGTCCTTGAAGTGGATACCTTGGTACCTTGGAAGGAACCGCCTTGCTACACGCGCCGATTTACAGGCCACCAGCATATACATGGACCAAGGAATATTACATACTTGCGATGAAATAACAACTGAACCAAGATGACCAAGATGTCCGATACCACCTTAACTTCTATAAATGATAGTAGAAGAAATGTACCACGGGCGCCGATCTTAAAGGAACTTACTAGGAATTCACAACCATGCCATTAAACAGACCAACTACTGCAGACGATCCAACAATTATATAGAGTCACCAAATAATTTACAACAAGGGAGCATTTTTTGACAATTTTATTTTCCATAGCGGCGACCATAATCTTTTTATTGTTGCCGACGCGCTAGGAAGTAGTAACCTCCAACAATGGCCAGGTTGGAAGAGAAGCCTTGCGAAGTGGTAGGAACCATGGAAAGTTCGTCCAATTAGAAACCAAGCTTTTAGAACAATTTCATGTATCATATAATAGTAAAACGAACTCAAGTTACAATTCGAGACCATTCGAAGTGTTGTTGTCAATTTTGGTTATTATGTTTACAATTAGTTTAATGTAATGTACACTAGTTTCACATTAAATTTGTTCACATCTATACACCTTGTTTTATTACCTGTACATAAGATTTGTTCACAATTGTAAACTATATGTCATTTAAATGTTCATTACGTAGAACCAAATGCAAATTTTTCAGACAACTTTTGTAACAATAAGGGAACGACCATTTGTCTTCAAAAAGGGGGAGGGGATGGATTTTTTCCTTGAAAAATATTCTGATCATACAGATGATAAAAATAATATTCTAAATCCAGAGTTTCCCCATACATTAAAGTGTTAAATATTAAAAAACAAAATTGATTGCTAGCATCGAAAAAAAAAATTGAATATAAACATTCATGTTGGAAAAAAAATTGACTCAGAAAAAAACAAAAAGCATACTTCCCGTGGTTGCTCTTTTATGAAAACCCTTTTGATGATTTGCAGTAGTTTTAAGATGTCTCGATTACGCATTAGAAAACATAGACTGCAGCAGCGTGCTTACAGACATAGAAAAAGGATTGAGATGATAAGGATCATCTTTTCTGTTTGTTTCAAAAGACATTTCTTCTCCAAGGAGTATTTGGCAAAAATAGGGGGGTAATGTTTTTTTGATTTCTAAGTGTACTGTAATGGATCTGAGATACTAGACACACAATACAATTTACCTCAGACTTTTTAGCTCACCTGTCCCGAAGGGACAAGTGAGCTTATGCCATCACTTGGCATCCGTCGTCGTCCGTCGTCTGTCGTCGTCTGTCGTCGTCGTAAACTATTTCAAGAATCTTCTCCTCTGAAACTACTGGGCCAAATACTTTCAAACTTTAACTGAATGTTCCTTAGGGTATCTAATTTATAAATTGTATCCGAAGTTTTGATCTATCAACAAACATGGTCGCCGTTGCTAAAAATAGAACATAGGGGTCAAATGCAGTTTTTGGCTTATAACTCAAAAACCAAAGCATTTAGAGCAAATCTGACGTGGGTAATATTGTTTATCAGGTCAAGATCTATCTGCCCTGAAATTTTCAGATGAATCAGAAAACCCGTTGTTGGGTTGCTGCCCCTGAATTGGTAATTTTAAGGAAATTTTGCTGTTTTTGGTTATTATCTTGAATATTATTATAGATAGAGATAAACTGTAAACAGGAATAATGTTCAGCAAAGTAAGATTTACAAATAAGTCAACATGACGGAAATGGTCAGTTGACCCCTTTAGGAGTTATTGCCCTTTATAGTCAATTTTTAACCATTTTTCGTAAATCTTAGTAATCTTTTACAAAAATCTTCTCCTCTGAAACTACTGCGCCAAATACTTCCAAACTTTAATTGAATGTTCCTTAGGGTATCTAGTTTGTAAATTGTATCCGAAGTTATGATCTATCAACAAACATGGTCGCCATTGCTAAAAATAGAACATAGGGGTCAAATGCAGTTTTTGGCTTATAACTCAAAAACCAAAGCATTTAGAGCAAATCTGACATGGGGTAATATTGTTTATCAGGTCAAGATCTATCTGCCCTGAAATTTTCAGATGAATCAGACAACCTGTTGTTGGGTTGCTGCCCCTGAATTGGTAATTTTAAGGAAATTTTGCTGTTTTTGGTTATTATCTTGAATATTATTATAGATAGAGATAAACTGTAAACAGGAATAATGTTCAGCAAAGTAAGATTTACAAATAAGTCAACATGACGGAAATGGTCAGTTGACCCCTTTAGGAGTTATTGCCCTTTATAGTCAATTTTTAACCATTTTTCGTAAATCTTAGTAATCTTTTACAAAAATCTTCTCCTCTGAAACTACTGGGTTAAATACTTCCAAACTTTAACTGAATGTTCCTTAGGGTATCTAGTTTGTAAATTGTATCCGAAGTTGTGATCTATCAACAAACATGGTCGCCATTGCTAAAAATAGAACATAGGGGTCAAATGCAGTTTTTGGCTTATAACTCAAAAACCAAAGCATTTAGAGCAAATCTGACGTTGGGTAATATTGTTTATCAGGTCAAGATCTATCTGCCCTGAAATTTTCAGATGAATCAGACAACCTGTTGTTGGGTTGCTGCCCCTGAATTGGTAATTTTAAGGAAATTTTGCTGTTTTTGGTTATTATCTTGAATATTATTATAGATAGAAATAAACTGTAAACAGCAATAATGTTCAGCAAAGTAAGATCTTCAATTAAGTCAAATTGACCAAAATTGTCAATTGACCACTTAAGGAGTTATTGCCCTTTAAAGACTTTTTTCACAATTTGTTCATCATGTTGACTTACTTTAAAAAATCTTCTCCTTTGAAACTGCTGTATCAATTTCAGCCAAACTTAGGCTAAATGAGTTTCAGAGTGTCTAGTATAAATTTTATATTTTATTTCCTTGTATGTCAAGAAACATAGCTCCTATGGCTAAAATAGAACATAGGAGAAAATGATTATTTTTTTTGGCTTTTGAAGAAAATAGGACGATCCAAAAAACATTTAAATAAATTGAAAAGCCAAAATAATCATTGATGAGAGATTTAACCAAAAGAATTAAGGTGAGCGATTCAGGCTCTTGAGAGCCTCTTGTTTAGTAATGCATTTATGAGTGAATCGTTGTTTGAGTAAAGACTAGTGGCAAATATTTCTTTGTACATCCAGTCGATTCGGGAAGACCTTTTCAAATGAATTAGACATTAATAACATCAATTTTACCATGTATGTTTTAGGAAGAAAAGATTTTTGAATAAAATTGATATTTATAACAATTATTTATAAAGTTCTTTACAGAAATATTTGCCTAAACTTGATATATTTATTTGTTATAAAAAAAAACTTCACGTAGCTTTATTAACCCCTTATCAATACTCAAAGCATCATCATTGACGAACACATAGTTGTGTGTACACTTAACCTACACAAGGCCTACATTGACTATCGACTGCATGTTAGACAAAACGTGATTTAAACTACATGTAAACATTGAGTTTTATCAATGAGAACATAATTGTGTTCAGTTTACGTTGGAGTTACACCAACACAACACCAAGTTTAGGTCAATGTGAACACGGCCATAGTTAATGATAAAAATGTTGTTCATCTCTCTCATTGAAATAATCAGGTTGAAGACTATGTAGCTGGTATATCCAGTAGCTGGGGCATCCAAAATCTCTCTTAAGATTTTGCGTGTTTATTATTGAAGTTGAAAGAAATCTATATCTATTAAAGTTTGTATTTTAGTATTATGTTGAATTTGGAGGAGAAAGATATGTTGACCTTGGACTTGGAACACACAGAGTTAAATGTAGGGTACACAGAAAATTCAGGTACAGTTTTCATTACCGATATATCGTAAATATTTAGATATATTATCAACTTAATTCTCATCTTGAGTTAGCTTAACCTTTATAACATGCTTGAATAACTTTCATTATATTTTGGTATTTCTATTTATTTTTATAAAGTATTGATGATACATGGTCTAATTTCTTTGAAACTTTTGTAAATCTTTGCTTTAAGTTTTTACACTTTTACAATGAAAAAAATGATATTTTCCAACTTCTACTAAGCTTTGATTATGTTGAAGAATGAGGGGAATTGAAATTTAACAAGAACAATCAAGAATATAAATGTTATAAAACTTATATTTTATCATTACTGGTAGTTATTAGGCATTAGAGTACTCCAACAAGAGGACCAATAATTTCATGTTTCAGATTGGTTGTTGTAGCAGAAAAACAAGTTGTATATGACAAATTTCCTATACCACTGATCAATAGACTGGAAAAACATTTCTTGTCCATGAATACAATGTTAACAGGAGAACAGGCTGAGCTTACCAAAGCACTCACTGAATGGGCCGAAACTTATGCAGCAGACAAGTCACCCAATCAAATTGGATACAAGTACGTTACACTATTTCTAAAGGTTAATGATCATAATTTTGACCTTGCTACCGAATACGAATATTTTTCGTCATGATTATTTTGGTAGTTAAAGACATTGAAATGATCGTTTGGTGCAAAAATTTGTTATCTTTGTTAGACAGTTGATGGCTGAAAAGAGTAAAATTAATATAGAGAAAATGTTTGGAAGGGTCTGAAAGTGACTGTTTACAAATAAAAACCTTTAAAATTTATGAGCTTCATGTGAAACAATTAAACTTTCATAAAACTAATTGTAGTATTATCAGTTGTTGAGATTTAAAGTATATGGATTTTAGTCTGAGTACTGAGAAAACACATTCATTTCTATACTTTGGTATTTCTAAATTAGAAACTTTGATTATTTTATGTTTTCTGTATTTTTTAAGTATGCTTATGTTATTTTACTGAGAATAACCATGCTAGACATTTATCCCATGAAAGTAATGTGTTATTTATTTAGGAAAGTGGAAAAAAAGATAGGTGATACCTTCATAGGGTATCATGCAGATACATGTGCCGCTATTATACATGATATTTGTGAGAAAAGAAAATCTACAACACAGACAATGCACAATGAAAGAATACAGGTACCTTATTTAACTTTTTGAAGCTAGCGAGACCTTTATTGTAGTTAAATCTAAGCTTTCTAGCCTTCAACAATGAGCAAAAACAACGGGTATAGTACACTTTAAAAAGCTATATCATGACAAATTGTGAAAGAATTCAAACAAGAAAACTAACGTCCTAAGTAATAATAATACAATTAACAAAAACAAATTGGCATATTTATCCTATCTAAAGGAACAAATATTTTTCATATTCCCTACTCCTCAATTTCCTGTTTTAATACCAATTACTTGCATGTTTATATATTCTCTCTTGTAACGTGATTTACAAGTATGAAATTTTCATTGAATTTTTCTTTAGAACAATAAACCTCATCTTCATGAAGTTTCTTCCTATGAGCATGCTTTAAAGTGTCAGAGCATCAGTTATCAACCTCTTGTTTACTGAATACTTATGGCTAGATATCTTAGATAGCAATTGCTCACAGTTCAATTTTTTATCAATTTGTGGGAAGAATCTTGTTCTATTTGTGAAGAACTGAAGCACTTTGGACCACACTTGAACTAAATATTGTAATGTTGGCATGTTTTGCAAAAGCCAACAACAGAGTAACTTGAATGAATTGATTTTTTTAGATCTTAAAAGAAGGAAAGTCAACATTGCTTTGGTGTGCCACACCGGCTGCTGTTACACAGAATGGAGGAGGAGAAGAAATGGAAATCTACAGTAAACAACAACAGCATGAGAGTTTGACAGATTACCTTTGTAAAAGACTCCAAGATGAACCTGATCAAAGTTTCTATGCCCAGGTAGGTTGAAAATCAATCCATGTTCTTCAACGATTACTTATAAAGCCTGCTTTTAGCTGATATTAGTTGGTAGTTACAGAAAGTTACACAATTAAACATGTTATAGGGATCTACATCCTGTCTTTCTTGTAAATTTAGAAAATCTATGAGAAAGATGCACACCTATGCTCTCTACGTTTCTTTGTCGAGCCTGTGACTTTACTCACAAAAAGCTCGACATAGGGATAGTGATCCAGCGGCGGCGTTAGCTTACTTCTTAAAAGCTTTATATTTTAGAGGGTGGAAGACCTTCATGCTTAATACTTTGTATATGGATGCCTCATGTTACGATTTTCCGTCGGTCACATGTCCAATGTCCTTGACCTCATTTTCATGGTTCAGTGACTACTTGAAACAGTCGGAAAGCAAGCCCTTAGAAACAACCGTTGTTGCTACTTTCTTAAGACAACAATGGGACTGATATTAAAACCCGCCATTCTGAAATTGCATTAAAGACATTTTTTGACATTGTAGTTTTTCGGTCTCACACATCGATGTCACCTGGCATCTGAACACAGTCAATGTACACACATTAGTATGTTTGTTTGAAAAAGTAATGGCGAGATCATCTGTGAATATTTGACTGGATTAATATAAATTCTCTTTAAGTCAGTGAAATGTATGACTTAACTAAACCAAGGTAAGGAAATATTATACTGTCTTTGCACAACCTTAACTGCTTTAGATGCACTGACATAAAACACATTCGTTGTTTAAAATAATACTTTTTTTTTGTGATAAAGGAATCCTGCAAAAGTAAATGAGAAAGTATTATCCTAAATTTCAACTTAGGCAGCCAACAACCATTTGATTTTCTGTAGGGGGTAGGGGGTGGTGGCTTTTGATTGTTTTGAAGAAAAAAAGTTTGTTTCCAATTTTTGGATAAAAAATAATTTGTATTTGACCCTGAGAAAAAAAAATGTTTGTTTTACCCTCAGCTGCCATTAAATGAAATGCTAAAATTGAAAGAGAAGAATTGTTTTCAACTTGTCTGGAAAAAAAATCCATAGTTCATGACCAGCACCATTTATTTATTAGTTTAGTGTGTTATTTTTATAATTTGAGTCCATTCATTAGAACTATAACTTGCATGAAATCAATGAGACAACATGGTTATATTTGGTTTGTTCATACAAGGATTGCAAACTAATTTTCCTTTTATAAATTTAAAATAATGAAGATTTTACATTCAGAATACTTTCATTATGATCTCTTTTATGTTTAAATGAAAAAGGTAGGACCAACTTGCAAGTGTCAGTAATGAAGAGGAATTCCTGTTTTTTATCATTAATTTTTTTAATACTGTCTTGATCCATTATTCATGAATATTTAGACTACCCCTTGTATAAATTGAGTAGACATTTATTTCTGTGTTAAAATAATTTGGTTGCAGCAGTAAAAATACTTACCAAAACATGAATATTAAATAAACTCTTGGAATATTAAATTAATATTAAATTATTAACCCTATTATGGCACATAGGGACACATAGGGCCTATTTCACAGGGACTGAGTTCTGAAAAGTGATAAAATGTGTTTCTCTATTTTTTGGCACATGTTCACAGTATCAAAATATATTTAATAAGATAATTTTTAATAATATCCACATGTAAATAACAGCATATTGCTTGATATAACAATAGTTTGTTCATGATAGTGTCAAACAAAGGGACATAACTCGTGAATTACCGTCGGTCCCGCTTCGTCAGAAATATCGACACATCTAACTGGCACATTTGCGTATCTTAGCATATCAACTGGCACAAATTTGACACATCATAGTCCAAGTTATGTTACATAACATAATTTAAATTCAGCATAGCTTCCCGAGAAGTTAAGAAAGAAAATTACGATTTTAATTTTCTGTGACCAATTTTTTTCGTCAACACCTTGACTTTGAAGACACATTTTGAGAGAAAAAAATGAGTTTAATCCATAATTGAGTTGAGTAATATATTTCTTATATACTCAAGAATGTTCACTTAAAAGGAAATTAGTTTTAATTCATGCAAAAAAACTACAAATTCCAAAAAACGAGCTTCACTTTTTTTGGTAAAAAAATGCCCATATATGGTAATCACATGACGTCCATTGTTGCTTTAAGAAATGGGGTCAAACCGGGGTCAGCTTTCCGACTGAAAAAAATAGTTCAGATTTTTTGTAATTTTAAATTCTCTCTTATTATAAGTAATAAGATAACTATATTTGGTATGTGCATACCTTGCAAGGTCCTCATGCCTGTCAGACAGTTTTCACTTGACCTCAACATCATTTCATGGATCAGTGAACAAGGTTAAGTTTTGGTGGTCAAGTCCATATCTCAGATACTATAAGCAAAAGGTCTAATATATTCGGTGTATGGAAGGACTGTAAGGTGTACATGTCCAACTAACAGGTGTCATCTGACCTTGACCTCATTTTCATGGTTCAGTGGTCAAAGTTGAGTTTTTGAGTTTTGGTCTTTTTTTCTAATACTATATGCAATTGGTCTACTATATTTGGTGTATGGAAATATTTTATGATGTATTTGTCAGTCACACAGGTCTTATTTGACCTTGACCTCATTTTCATGGTTCAGTGGTCAAAGTTAAGTTTTCAAGTTTTAGTCTTTTTTTCTAATACTATCTGCAATAGGTCAACTAAATTTGGTGTATGGAAATATTTTATGATCTATATGTCGTGCAGGTTTTATTTGACCTTGACCTCATTTTCATGGTTCATTTCTCAGTGTTAAGTTTTTGTGTTTTGGTCTGTTTTTCTTAAACTATAAGCAATAGGTCAACTATATTTGTTGTATGGAAGAATTGTTAGCTGTACATGCCTGCCTGGCATGGTTCATCTGACCTTGACCTCATTTTCATGGTTCATTAGTCAATGTTTAGTTTTTTTGCTTAATGTTAAGTTTATGTGACAGTTGTAATAAAGCTTTATATTGAGGACTATTAACATAATAGCAATGATTAGTAAAGAAGGCGAGATATTTCAGCATGTGCACTCTTGTGTTGCTTATGGCTATTTCTAACCTTTTTCATGGCTAAGTCCCAGCATATCTCTCTAATATAAGAAGGCACAGAGTGCACATATCATCAGTAGATGGGTCACTACAAATGTAATATCATTTGCCCTTGGTTTTGCCTAATCTACTGTTGTGATAAGTTTAAACATTATTGAAATGAAACATATTTTTTAAAACAACATATCTTAAATATCAAAATGTCTATCTGTGACGAAATTTATATGCAAAATGCTAATTCTAGAACTGAAATCTGACAAAGGAGTAGGTCCAGTAAGACCCTTTTTTGGCCCAAAAATATAGCAGTTTTACAAAATTGTTAAAATGTAAACTTTTAGTTATTTATTGTACAGTAGAATGCTTCTACTACATAAATGTGGACTGTTTTTGACAATACAATGCACATATATCGGGTACTAGCACCATTAAGTCATGCTTAATTACTGAAATCTTCATAATTCTAGCATTTTAGTTAAATTTTAGACGGTTTTCGTGTGAAACGAAAGTGGCCGCATTCGTGTTCATCCTTAATATTAAAATGTAAGTTGTATTTTATGATAATACATAACATATATAAAGATTGAGGATGAACACGGATGCGGCCATTTCATTTTGACAAAAAAACATCTGAAAAGTGACATTTTTCAGCATTTTGTAGATTTTTCATATTTGAGCTTGAATCGGGTCGTTTTTATTGACTAAATCAGTTAAAATCTTTCAGATAAACTAATTGATTCAAATGAAATAGACACTTAAGTGTTTAAAAAGTGGTCAAAATCTTTCGTCAGATGAACCTGAAATTTGAGGCCAAAATTGGTCCTTACCGGACCTACTCCTTTTAAAATTTAATCTTATAATTGAGCAATTTAATAGTTGGTTATTGTACATATTGCTGCCATAAATATGAAAAACAATGACAGAGAATTAATCAAGGGTGCACCATCGACTATTTCTGAATATTTTTAACCAAACAAAAGTCTTTCCTTAAGAATTTAAAAAGAACATTTCTGCATAAATTGAATTTGAGTTGTAAATTCTCAATAAAAAAAAAAGGTAAAAAGATCAGAATAATAAAATTGAGTCAGATCTTGAACTACATATAATATAACTGTCTTTTCTTTTCAGATCACTACAAACTCTAGGATCTTGTCACAAGCAGAATGTGAGGATCTTTGCGGATCTTTACCAATTGACAGACAAAATGTGATCTCACTGACATTACAGCAATTTCATACAGAACAACAATTTAGCAAACAAATAAGGTACTTGGTACTATAACAGAAAAAAATATTAAGGAATAGACACACACCTATGAAGTCTTTGCAGCTTGCAATATCTTGTACTTTACTAAAGAAGACATTTTTACATGTTCATGTAAAAGAAATAACCATCATCACCAATTAGGATTTTGATACAAAATTACTCAAAGCAAATATATAAATGAATCAATTTCAATTTAAAATGTTTATTTTTGTCTTCAAATCTATTTCATAGATTTGTCTGGTATTCCTTAGATATAAGGACAATGTTACTATAATGAAAAACATTTCAGTATTAAAAACTGCTCAGTAATGCAAACTCTGATAGTTTGTAAAAAAATCTCTACCAAGAAATAGACATATCTCATGTTTCACATTTCTTCATTGTCAAATATACCTGGTTGAAATGAAACACAACAAATTGAATGCAAATGCTCTTGTTATTCTAATGTGAATCTTCCTCCTGCTAAAAACATGTAGGTTTGTATCGGTGATTAAAACTGGGTTTATAACCGTGAAGAGTATGAAGAGGTATCTGGTGGATGAAAATACAAGGAAAGTTACATATCAAAGGAACAATGCTTTTATTCCTGTTGTACATCTAGACATTTGCCAGTTCATTGATCTAAAATGATCACACTTTTAAAGGGGCCTCTGTGGCCGTGTGGTGTAAGTAGTTACTACTGTAATCAGTAGCCAGTCAACACTGAGGTTGTGAGTTCCAACCCCGCTGTGCTGGTACACTCAACTCCAATCTTATTTGACTCGGATTGTCAGTTTTCCTATCGAAGGTCATGGTTTTCTCCGTGCAGTCCAGCTTCCTCCACCAATTAAAACTGGCTGCCATGTAATAGCCTAAATGTGGTGCTTAAAAGTGGCGTTACAACACCAAAAAATTAAAAAATTAAATTAAATCACACTTTTAAATACACCAAGGTCATGTATTTTTTTTTTAAATAACGGGAAAAAAAATATGGTAATAAAATTGTCTACACATTAAAAATAGATAACTATTAAAGAACGTTCATATTGTATTTGAAATATTTTACAGATCTCTTGGTGATAGTAAAACAGTGTCAAATTCAATGCTTATTGTTCAGTGTGAATGTGGTGACCAAAATACAGAACTGATTGCATGTGCCAGGTATTCTATACAGAGGGAACTTAAACGTATACTTGAAGAGAATAGTGAGGTCAAAGTACATGTGGTTCTTCTGGTACAACTGCCTGGTATAGCTGGGGATTCTTTTACTGGTTTCCAGGTAGTAATTAAATCTTATAAGGTGTAAATATATAATGGGAACAGTCAATGAGACCACAACCAAAAGACACACACAAAAAATAGTCAATTTGGTCTTCAACAGTAGGTAGTATCTATACAAAATGTCAATATTCATTTGAAGGTTTAATCTCAATCCTATAAAAGTTTCCATAAGGCATCTGCTGTAGAAATTGTTTCATAAACAAACCGTTTCAGAATACTAAAAAAGGGTAGGCTACATGTATTTTAAATTCCCCTGTTTAGTTAGATATATGCAGTTTCTTATCCTCCAGAACTTGTGAGTAGATTTTAGCATGCACTTGTAATTTGTATCACTTTAGATATAATTATGCATCATATGTTTTTACCTTTTCCCTCTTGTTTCTGCTCCTGTGAAAGGTTCTGTTTTGACATAACTGAGCATGTTCATATTGTGTTACCAACCTCAGTGCACCATCTATTTGAATTTACAGATAAGATCTTTAATAGTCAAAATGGTTCTGATAACATATAAGTTCTTGCTGGGTAGTAATTCTTGCCATCATATTATAGAATCCTCAATCACCATCTAGTGTGGAAATTGGCATTTAAGTTATTTTTCATGTCCTTTTTAGAAATTAACCCATATTAATCTTTGAAAGATATATTTGAAGGGAAGAACTGCTTCTGAATGAGAATAACTCTATTTTAATCAGTATCATCCTGTGTGTCTGGATTGTTTTTATTTTCACAATTTCAATGCATGAACTTTTTTAGTGAATGTTAAATTGGCATCATTTATACTGTTGATTTGTATGAACTATTCACATTGTTTGATATTGTTCATCCTTTCATCTAACAAAAAGTGTTCTAACTTGTTGATGTACTACTAAATAGAATGAAAGCAGTGACTTAATGATATGTGATCAGCAGCTTTATACTGATTGAGTCATAATGTTTGAACATCTTAAAGTCAGCTACATGTTTGCCTTCAAATTTCAAATTTCAAAAAATGTTGAACTAAGTTAATGGATTATATCGTCGTCACAGTTTTCTTCAGAACTTCTAAATAGAATCACTTATTACATGGTCAGATCTGTCATACACCCACTTTCTGTATTCAAATATATAACACATGCTTCTTTTTTTTACTTTTTATACGACCGCAAAAATTTTAATTTTTCGTTGTATATTGCTATCACGTTGGCGTCGTCGTCGTCGTCGTCCGAATACTTTTAGTTTTCGCACTCTAACTTTAGTAAAAGTGAATAGAAATCTATGAAATTTTAACACAAGGTTTATAACCACAAAAGGAAGGTTGGGATTGATTTTGGGAATTTTGGTCCCAAAATTTTAGGAATTAGGGGCCAAAAAGGGCCCAAATAAGCATTTTCTTGGTTTTTGCACTATAACTTTAGTTTAAGTAAATAGAAATCTATGAAATTTTGACACAAGGTTTATGACCACAAAAGGAAGGTTGGGATTGATTTTGTGAGTTTTAGTTCAAACAGTTTAGGAATTAGGGGCCAAAAAAGGGCCCAAATAAGCATTATTCTTGGTTTTTGCACAATAACTTTAGTATAAGTAAATAGAAATCAATGAAATTTAAACACAAGGTTTATGACCACAAAAGGAAGGTTGGGATTGATTTTGGGAGTTGAGGTCTGAACAGTTTAGGAATTAGGGGCCAAAAAGGGGCCCAAGCAAGCATTATTCTTGGTTTTCGCACCATAACTTTAGTATAAGTAAATAGAAATCTTTGAAATTTAAACACAAGGTTTATGACCATAAAAGGAAGGTTGGGTTTGATTTTGGGAGTTTTGGTCCCAACAGGGTTTTAGGAATAAGGGGCCCAAAGGAACCAAAATTGAACTTTGTTTGATTTCATCAAAAATTGAATAATTGGGGTTCTTTGATATGCCGAATCTAACTGTGTATGTAGATTCTTAATTTTTGGTCCTGTTTTCCAATTGGTCTACATTAAGGTCCAAAGGGTCCAAAATTAAACTTAGTTTGATTTTAACAAAAATTGAATCTTTGGGGTTTTTTGATATGCTGAATCTAAAAATGTACTAAGATTTTTGATTATTGGCCCAGTTTTCAAGTTGGTCCAAATCGGGGTCCAAAATTAAACTTTGTTTGATTTCATCAAAAATTGAATAATTGGGGTTCTTTGATATGCCAAATCTAACTGTGTATGTAGATTCTTAATTTTTAGTCCCGTTTTCAAATTGGTCTACATTAAATACCAAAGGGTCCAAAATTAAACTAAGTTTGATTTTAATAAAAATTTAATTCTTTGGCTTTTTTGATATGCTGAATTTAATCATGTACTTAGATTTTTGATTATGGGCCCAGTTTTCAAGTTGGTTCAAATCAGGATCCAAAATTATTATATTAAGTATTGTGCAATAGCAAGAAATTTTCAATTGCACAGTATTCAGCAATAGCAAGAAATCTTCAATTGCACAGTATTGTGCAATAGCAAAAAATGTTCAATTGCACAGTATTGTGCAATAGCAAGAAATCTTCAATTGCACAGTATTGTGCAATAGCAAATATTTTCAATTGCACAGTATTGCGCAATAGCAAGAAATATCTAATTGCACAATATTGTGCAATAGCAAGAAATTTTCAATTGATTGGAGTTATCTTTCTTTGTCCAGAATAGTAGTTGAATCAACTTAAATCATTGTTTTATACAATGCACAATGTATATTCACTTTTACTACCAACTGATAAATTAAAACACTCTTTACCATTCAGTGATAACAAGCACTTTTTGTTACATTTTAATATTTTATGATGTATTTAGATGAGTAGTTATTGTTACAAACTCCATTAGAAATTTGAATTGAGATCAGTTTTGAAAAAAGGGAAAGGGGGATGTGATAAAAAATGGTGGGGGGGGGGGGGGTAATTTTTCTCATTTCAGATTTCATAAATAAAAAGAAAATTTCTTCAAACATTTTTTTTATAGGATTAATATTCAACAGCATAGTGATTGCTCAAAGACAAAAAAATTATTTTAAGTTCATTAGACCACATTCATTCTGTGTCCAAAACCTATGCTGTGTCAACTATTTAATCACAATCCAAATTTAGAGCTGAATCCAGCTTGAATGTTGTGTCCATACTTGCCCCAACCGTTCAGGGTTCAACCTATGCGGTCGTATAAAGCTGCGCCCTGCGGAGCATCTGGGTTACTCTGAAATACAGCTGTGCATCTTGTAATAATTGGTTTATATGTTTTGAAATAATATTTATGTAAGAGTCAAAAAAGTACTTTATACTCTCTGTAGTAATATGACTGTAATTCACTTCAATTTAGTAGTTCTCTTGAGAGTTTTATAATTTTGAAGCTTTAGTTTCGTGTTAATGATATATACATGTATATAGTCTTACATGAATTGTAAATATTTCTCATTCTAGTGTGGACTGTGGCATTCTGTCCATATAGATGACTTACGAATTTCCACAGTTATTCCACCATTATGTGACATGTGTGACAAGTCTGCTGGTGAAATACTTTCAAGCACAAAACAGGAAGTAAAACAAATCAGCGAAAATGTTGAAACTTTAGAAGAATCTGAATTACAAACATATGAAGAAGATAAATATGAACCTGAACTATCTGAACAAAAAGAATTTCACATAAATAAGTTTATCAGGAGTTGTATACTTAAAGCACTGGCCTGTTTGAAAGATCCTCCTACAGACTCTGGACATACATCTGGCCGGACAACTGAAAGACTTAACATTGTTTTAAGACTGCTTGAAAATAGTCAAGGTAAGCTAGAAGTAATACTGTGGATTAATTATTATTAGTTGCATACCAATTTTTGTGAATTTCTTGGCTACAGGTTAACCACGAATTAAAATGTTTAACACATTTCAATTTTTCTGTTGGCTTGTATGTGGACTTTGGCAAAACCACAACATAAAGTTAATATCCACAAAAATGTAAGTTTCCAGAATCCATGAAAATAAATGAATCCAAAAATTACCAAATCTAGGGAGATAATATAATTATATTATATATTTCCAGAGGAACCAAAGACAGTCCTATCAGGAATTGCTGAACACACAACTCAGATCATCAGAGAACGAGAAGAAAGCTTTGACACAACAACTTCATCTAACTGGTTATCTGTATTGGCTTCTAGACCGGAAAATATTACCAAGGCTGGAACATTTAGGTCTGTAATAGTTTGAAAAAGCAACAGAAAAAAGAGTTGAAAATGGAGCACAGGAATAATTTTTATTGTCAACTACTGACTTAGATAAATCCCAATATTAGTAAGCAAGGATCATTACAATACTTATTGTGTACATGTCAATGGTTTAGATTCTGTTTTTATAAGAATGTCAGGAAAAAGTAGAAAAGGTTGACCTTATTTCATTCTTTACCCATTTTAGATGAAAATAATATCCAAGTTTCATATCTAGGATACTATGAAATGTGTTTTATAAAAAGATGCGTTATATTGAAAGGGAAAAAAGGTTATAACGATTTTTTTTATTATAATTGACTCTGGTTACCTCAAATTTGTCCAGACCAGAGAAATGTTTGGACTTACTAATGTTCAGTCTGGCAAAAATGAATACTGGAAGTTCATCTGACCAAGGGACACAACTCATGCTTAACTTTTTGAAGGCTAAACTGGATCCTGTAGGGTATGGGTTGGGGATCCATAATCTGGTCTGAGATTGATGATTCTGTATATAATTATCTTGTATTGTTTAGATATGGTATTTGTCTTGTTCATTGACTAGTGGGAATATAAATTAAAGACAACATAATTAGAATTTGAATAAAGACTTTTTATTATAATATTATCTTTAATGTCAATGCTAGAAAGAAGATTTTTCTCTTTGCAGGGAATGTGTCAGTCAGTTTTTGGAATCAAAAGTTGTTCCCATTTTAGCAGGAATAATTTCGTTTATAGACACAAATAGGAACTTAGATATTCTGATCAGAAATGAAGAACAGAAACAAAATTGGCAGACAGAGCTTTGGCTCAAGATCATTAACGATTCTGAATTGACACAATTAAACTATATGACAATTGTGTCTCCGAAACAGAAACAGGAACTCTCAGAATATGTTGTAAAGACAACGTCATCTACTGGCCGGGTTTTCTCAGCTATCATGCCTTTTTCTTGGTTGATTTACAACCAGATTGATGAAGTATTAGTCAATACCAAAAAAACTCTACAAGAAAGTGGTAAGTTAATCAAAGTAATGAATGATCTATGATTAAGAAAATTCTGTATCAATGCTGCCATTTGCCCCTGTCTCATGACAATAATATTTGGAAATTAATGCTGAACTAAATTTGGCCCAAAGTTAACATTTAAAACTGTGTATGGTGTTTATTCTAATAAAGAAAAAAAGAAGACATACAGACATATAGAAATCTGATAGTATCAAGTTATTTCTCTGAAACTCAGTCTTATGAGAGGTCAACAATTCCTTTGGAAAAAAAAATCCTCTTTGTTTCAACATTTTGCAAATAACTTTCCATCTCAACAAAATGAATTGAAGAAATTGTTTGTAAGATTGAATACAGCTGTCAGCTCACTCAAACCTGTAGATGGTGGTAAATAGAAAAAAAATATTGTTCTTAAAAGAGGGTTTAAATGTATAAAGGTTTGTACCTTGATTCCAAAAACACAGATGACCATTCTTATACTTAATATTTATACCAAAAACTTAGTATATTAAATGTGTTATTAGTGTAGGTTAAACAGTTATAAAATTTTCTGTTTTTGTCCCTTCCAGGCGACCTCATAAATGAAGCCCTTAAAGCTGCTGACATATTTCAAGATTTTCCATTAGGAAGACTGTTGTTGAGTATTGAAGAGGGCACCACACAAGATATCCTTCAATGCTATATTAGAGATTTTGTTTTCATGGTTTACCCAGTTCAAACTGAGAATGAATGTAATGTAAGTAAAATAATACAAAATATGGCAAAGTTAAGGGAGTTTGATGGCACCAAACCTCCCCTAACCTGTGATAGTGGTGTAACAGTAAGACATAATAAACTATACAAATTAGTATTACTCTTCAGATCCATATAAAGCAGAAATACATCTATCATCAACACTGACCGTACAAGACAGGGAATTTTAACAGTGATGCATTCATGACTAGTTCTGTTAACCCTAACTGAAACATTTGTGTTAAATAAATGCTTCTTTTCTTAAATTCTCTATATTGCATTTTGTAATTTATTTCATGCTTAGGATTTATATTTGAGAAGTTTTTTTCTTCTTTTTTTACAGCTTGTATGTGAAAATGTGGCAATAGAATGTAAAACACTACTCCGAGGAGAATATGGAAGGCTTCTCCCTTCTTTATTTGGATGTCACATTGTATATGCTTACCAAGCAGCAAGATTTAATAACTTTTCACACATTGTTTGTGTTTGGCCTGACTGTAGTGAAAAGGTTCTTGACTATCAGCAGAGAGAATCCAAAAACTTTCTTGTCACTGATGAAGAAAACGTAAGAACTTCTTAAATCTATTATTTCCTTAACAAATGTCACAGAAACAAAATTCATTATGTTTTATGTCTGATTTCTGCACATACATGTCAACCTCTGACAATGGGAAATCATGTCATGACATGACATGATATGTCAAAAAGCGTGTGAAAACGTGTGACGTAGATGCGGACTTGTTAATATGAATGTGGTAATGTTCATAATTTCATACAAATTTATCAATATAAAAAAACAATATATATTCTACTATGAACTTTTATTGTTTTAAACAGTGGTCTGTTATGTTGCTTTTAAAGCACCACCACTAGGCACATATTCAAAACAACTGCCAGTTTCAAGTTTAGTTACATTTATTTGATAACAGCACACAATACAAATGTAACATAGTCAAGTTCTGAACAGAATTCAGTGTCAATTTCTTTATAATTGAAAAGGCTCTCCCACAGTAGGAATTGATAGATATTTGACTGAACTAGCTTCATCAAGATTTGAAAGAATGTCATAATGTTGGGTTTTTTTTGGCAATGTAAAATGTCATCAATTATCTCTGCCATTACTCCCATTGCTATTGCCTGGTTAAAACTGGGTAGTTCATCAGAAGAAAGCTGGTACTATGATAGCTGATCCAACAGTTCTGTGATATTTTTATCCCCATGGCCTGTAGAAATCTGTTGCTGTGTTGGCTAGATTTGAAACTGAAATTGAAAAAGAATATTGTTTTATAAATTTGATTTCCATTAGATAAACATGTTAAATGCTTATTCAAATAGCTACATTGTATTTCTCCTCTCACATGTATTGGTTTTTTTAATCATTGCAACATAGAATACACAAATTATGCGTTACTTGTCACTCGATCATTTAAACTCGAACTCCAAAATATAATTTATAAATCTTGAACCTTGCCGTACACATCGTTTTGGCTGACCAATCGGCACTTTAGACGACGGTACAGGCCCTGAAAATGACCTCTTTCTGTGCACATTTCCCCTATAAAGTGAATTTGAAAGAAAGTCACAAAATCATTAAAACTAATCACAAACTACTTACCTTTTACTGTTTGTCCATATAGAAAAATAAACAATAAGGCAGCCAAACAATTACTTCGAATTTTTTGGTATTTATCGCCGAATAAGGAAAAAACCAGAGAATAGCGATATCACTAACGACCAAAAAATGAAAAGAATGAAAAGCGTGTAAAGTGGTGAAAAGGGTGTACACGCCATGTGACAAAATCCTCGCTTGTAAACCGTTGAAAAAAAAACTCGGACCTCAATCACATAATGAATTTTTCTCTCTATAGATATTTCTGTTTTAAATAAAAATACAGGATTGGGGATGGGGGTAAACATTTTGTCATGTTATTGTTAAATATCTATGTTCGAGTAATTTTGTGTTAAGTAGTATGAGAAATGTCTGACTTGATCAAATTTTTAATTGGTTACCCTGAGTTCAGCTTTTGTATATTCAACTCTTTAAAATTGATATGACTGTCACAATGTAATATTTATTTTCTTTCATATTTTGATAAATTTTAGACATTAGACATTCTAGCTCTTCAGTTATTGATTGATGATCTCAAACCTGTGAAAGATGAATTAAACAAACCAGAACCTAGAAATAAATGGTTACAAAAGGTCTGTCAGTATAGACCTGTTGTTGAAAGGATATTTGGACATTTCAAACAGGATGTTCAAAATCAGGAATTAAAATATGGAGAGCGATGTCAACAGGGTCTCCAGCAAGCCAGGTACTCTTTTGTGTTAAGGCCTTTGGTAACATATGTGTAAGATTTGAAAGCATTTGAAGTCTGTCTGTCTGTCTGTGATTTACATGTTGATCACTAATGCAAGCATGCAATATACTGCAACTGTTAACTAATTTACAGAATAGTTGATACATGTGCACTTTTTTTACCTCATGCATGTTAATCTCCTTTCAAATTTTAAATTTAGTTCACTGTTGTCTTTTAGAAAAAAGAATATAAAACCAAAAAGATCCAAAGCATGATCTACATATTCTTAAAAGTTATTGAGTTAACAAAATTTGTTTAATTTAACAAATATAGTTGATATTGATTTGTCTTTATCATTCCTTTTTATTTCTTCAGATACAGATGGACAAGAACCTTTATTGTAAAGTTATTTATTGAGAATGTGTGTATATCAAATGAAGAAGAAGGGAAAGAAGTTATAAGGTGCATGGCTCTGTGGACAGTATGTATATTACTATAATAAATAAAAATGCCTTTGATGTGTAATTTAAAATATCTGTTCTATCTGTAATTTTGAGGTTAAGCACAACTAACTGAAAGTTATGTACTTGAGATTTTTGAGAGATGGCTTGTATATTTTCAAAATTTAAACGATTATTTTAGGAGTAAATGGTATCGTTTTTTTAGAGTTAATTTTTATGTCACATTTTTATGCCCCATTTTTATGCCCCATTTATAGGCATTATGTTTTCTGGTCTGTGCGTCTGTTTGTCTGTCGGTCCGCTCGTCCGTCTGTCCCTTTTCAGTTTAAAGTTTTTGGTTAAGTTTTTGGTTAAGGTAGTTTTTGATGAAGTTGAAGTCCAATCAACTTGCAACTTACTAAACATGTTCCCTATGATATGATCTTTCTAATTTTAATGCAAAATTAGAGATTTTATCCCATATTCACGGTCCACTGAACATAGAAAATGATAGTGTGGATGGGGCATCTGTGTATTTGGGACACATTCTTGTTCTAAAGGGTTTTTTTCAGCTAACATTATAGAGCAACAGTTTGGAAGTGTATTATTGGAAGGACTAGCTCTTAAGTGTACACTGAGGCGACCATGTTTTGTTTATTGGTGTTTCACTTTGTTTGTACATCAATTTTCTTATGGGATTTGGGAGTTAAAGGTTGAGGTTCATGATCAGTTCGACTCTCCTACATATGAATTCCAATTATAGTCTTTTCTGTATAAAATTAAAGTTTATGCATTATATTAAGAGGTAAATGAGAAAATAAGACATCAAAAACTCACTGAACTTTCAAAAATTTATTTTAGGAATAGTTTTTTCTGTTTACTTTTATATGATTCTTTTTTAGCTCACCTGGCCCAAAGGTCCAAGTGAGCTTTTCTCATCACTTGGCGTCCGTCGTCTGTCGTTGTCCTGCGTCCGGCGTTAACTTTTACAAAAATCTTCTCCTCTGAAACTGCTGGGCCAAATTTAACCAAACTTGGCCAGAATCATCCTTGGGGTATCTAGTTTAAAAAATGTGTCCGTTGACCCGGCCAACCAACCAAGATGGCCACCATGGCTAAAAATAGAACAAAGGGGTAAAATGCAGTTTTTGGCTTATAACTCAAAAACCAAAGCATTTAGAGCAAATCTGACATTATGAGTAAAATTGTTGATCAGATCAAGATCTATCTGCCCTGGAATTTTCAGATGAATCGAATAACCGGTTGTTAGGTTTGCTGCCCCTGAATTGGTAATTTTAAGGAAATTTTGCTGTTTTTGGTTCTTATCTTGAATATTATTATAGATAGAGATAAACTGTAAACAGCAATAATGTTCAGCAAAGTAAGATCTACAAATAAGTCAACATGACCAAAATGGTCAGTTGACCTCTTTAGGAGTTATTGCCCTTTATAGTCAATTTTTAACCATTTTTTGTAAATCTTAGTAATCTTTTAGAAAAATCTTCTCCTCTGAAACTACTAGGCGAAATTAAACCAAACTTGGCCATAATCATCATTGGGGTATTTAGTTTAAAAAATGTGTCCGGTAACTCGGCCAACAAACCAAGATGGCCACCATGGCTAAAAATAGAACATGGGGTAAAATGCAGTTTTTGGCTTATTACTCAAAAACCAAAGCATAAAGAGCAAATCTGACAAGTCAAATTGTTGATCAGGTCAAGATCTATCTTCCCTGGAATTTTCAAATGAATCGGATAACCGGTTGTTAGGTGGCTGCCCCTGAATTGGTAATTTTAATGAAATTTTGCTGTTTTTATGCCCCACCTACGATAGTAGAGGGGCATTATGTTTTCTGGTCTGTGCGTCCGTTCGTCCGTTCGTTCGTTCGTCCGTCTGTCCCGCTTCAGGTTAAAGTTTTTGGTCAAGGTAGTTTTTGATGAAGTTGAAGTCCAATCAACTTGAAACTTAGTACACATGTTCCTTATGATATGATCTTTCTAATTTGAAAGCCAAATTAAACTTTTGACCCCAATTTCA
The DNA here is from genome assembly GCA_019925275.1 of Mytilus edulis. Taxonomy (NCBI): domain Eukaryota; kingdom Metazoa; phylum Mollusca; class Bivalvia; order Mytilida; family Mytilidae; genus Mytilus; species Mytilus edulis. The sequence continues at coordinate 46,342,903 of CM034349.1, read as the reverse complement.
CGGTCCACTGAACATAGAAAATGAAAGTGCATGTTTCAGGTTAAAGTTTTTGGTCAAGGTAGTTTTTGAGGAACTTGAAGTCTAATCAACTTGAAACTTAGTACACATGTTCCCTATGATATTATCTTTCTAATTTTAATGCCTAATTATATTTTTTATCCAATTTCACGGTCCATTGACCATGGAAAATGATAGTGCGAGTGGGGCATTCGTGTACTTTGGACACATTCTTGTTTGTTATTATCTTGAATATTATTATAGATAGAGATAAACTGTAAACAGAAATAATGTACAGCAAAGTAAGACCTAAAAATAAGTCAACATGACCAAAATGGTCGATTGACCCCCTAAGGAGTTATTGGCCAACATAGTCAATTTTTAACAATTTTCATAAAATTTGTAGATTTTCACTAACATTTTCCACAGAAACTACTGTTATAGATAGAGATAATTGTAAGCAGCAAGAATGTTTAGTAAAGTAAAATCTACAAACACATCACCATCACCAAAACACACAATTTTGTCATGAATCCTTCTGTGTCCTTTGTTTAATATTCACATAGATAGACCAAGGTGAGCGACACAGGCTCTTTAGAGCCTTTAGTTTGTTGTGATATCAGAAAGTAATGTTGATATGATTGCTCAACAACTTATAGTGTGATTGCATGTTAAATGTTGTACTTCCTCCCATTAGTAGAGGCAATGCTCTGCCAAGTATAGAGATTTTCATTCAGAATATGTAAAGGATATGGGTTGTGATGAAGACAACTCTTGCTAATTCATGAAATGGGAGATAACTCAAGATTTTTGTAAATATAAAGTAATATTATAAACTTCCTTTTCTTTCTTATTTGCATGTGTTTAGCTATTTTTAAGTATTTTAGCTAGTTCATATAATATTAAGGAAAACAGCTTCATATTGTTGTTTTTATTTATACATGGCATACCTTTCTTAGTATTTGTTTTTTGTTTAGCATGTCATTTGTTTTTTTTGAATGTAGAAATTAGGTGAGACTGATCCTGACATGAAGACATTATCTACATTTGAAACAATAGAGAACTATCTGAAAAAGAGAAATGACACTGTTTTAAGCCAGTGCTTTGGGTAAGACTATCTGACAGTCTTTGTTTGAAATAAAAAAACACTCCAATAGAACTTAGATATATATGTTGTGTAATTTGAGGATACATTTTTGTTTCATGTTTTTCCAATTTCTAATTCAGGCTACATTTAAAGAATCTTGGAAAAAAAATCTAGTTTGATGAATATATACAACTACTTTCAGAATTTTAATAATTATGGATAAATATCTTACCCATTTTTCATACCTGCATGAATTATGTTAATCAAACCTATGTGAGTTTGTGTTAATGCATTTATAACTTCAGTGTAAAAAAAATTTCTCATTACTTTTGATTATGGGATTAGGAGATTACTTACCATAACAATGGATAAAACTTGTAGTCTAATTTAGAAGTCGACCACTGATTAAAACACGCAGAATTTGTCATTGTTTATTGTTTTAAATGATTAAGGTTAGAGTATAATTTTATTTTGTAGAATATTGTCACCATGTTTAGCTTGTGAACGCAAAATCAGCACTCTCCCAGTTAAACTTCCATGTAATGATGTTTATTGTGAAAACTGTTACCGAGACATAATCATTGAGAAAAAGCAATGCATACATTGTAACAAAACACTGCCAGAAAACTTCAATCCAGCAGAATTGCATAAAAGGTAAAGTAAACAAAATAAACAGCACCCCCCAAAAGTTCTGTTTTATACAGTGGGCTGTATCTTAGGCCATTTGTCATTTCAAATCTTATACATTTCTGATATGGTCCCAAAACTATGTTAAATTTTCAAAATTGTCTAAATAAGGGTAAGGGGAGATAATCTAATTTGCTAACTTCAAGTATTGTTAGGTGGAGGTATTATTTTGTGAGCGCTCAACCTGTTTTAGTTTACATCATAGTTCTTTATCAAAATTATGAGTTCACTGTTTACTGTTCTGATAGAAAAAGTTGAACTCACACAAAAAGAAATTGTTTGGTTTATTCTTGCTTCTAATTAACAAAAATCTTTTACAGCGAGAATTTGACTAAGTACAGAGATTTCAGAAGACGATGTAACAGTTTCTTTATGGAGGTTGTATCACAACTATGTTTTGCTGAAGGAACTCCACCATCACCAAATGTTATAAAGAAACTCCAGTCATACATTATTGGACAGAGTAAAAATGAGAGAGGAGAGAAACTCTTGGTTTCTAAGGAATTATCTGTCTTTCAGGATTCGATTGACCCCACCCCAGTTGTCAGGTCATTCCTATTGCAACAGCTAATGCAGACTAGGTTTGTATTGTAAATTGTTTAAAGAGTGTTAAAAACAATGCAAATATCAATCAGAAAATATTAACTGGTTCTAAAAAAATATTACAAAATTGTGTGGTAGATGGCGTTTTCTTTCTTTCTTTTTTTCTACTTTCAAAATGAATTTGAAGCGTATTACTATGCATATTGCAAATAAATAGACAGAGAATACATAATTTTTTATGCCCCACCTACGATAGTAGAGGGGCATTATGTTTTCTGGTCTGTGCGTCTGTTCGTTCGTCCGTCCGTTCGTCCTGCTTCAGGTTAAAGTTTTTGGTCAAGGTAGTTTTTGATGAAGTTGAAGTCCAATCAACTTGAAACTTAGTACACATGCTCCTTATGATATGATCTTTCTAATTTTAATGCCAAATAAGAGTTTTTACCCCAATTTCACGATCCACTGAACATAGAAAATGATAGTGCGTGTGGGGCATTCGTGTACATGGGACACATTCTTGTTTTTTTTATAATATATGGTGTCTAGTTTTCTTTTTAATTTTTTTTTTATGGGATTTCTAGGATTTGACATTACAAATATTTATGCACTGTACTTTAGTTGCAAAGATGTAACTAATTGTGCATGACCATTATTTTGTCTGTTAATATTCAACCCCTTTTATATTCCATTATAATAAAGAAATTCCACTCTGGAGGTAAATTGCATTACTGGATAGTAAATTCAATCAAAATACAAATGTTAAGCAATGTGTATGAGACTTTTAATATGCATATTCTTGTTGTAAATAATTATTTCTTATTTTTATTAGTGGTGTAGATGTAGAAGAGCATCTTACTTCCTATTTTGAGAGTACAAGTCGACTGGTAGAATCAATTGGAAAGCAGGAAGAATTAGTAGAACTGTGTCTATTAGTTTTACAGTGTATGGAGGTAAAGTGTCTTTAACTGAATATTCTTTGAAATACTGTTATGATTTTGAAATGACTTTTTTCAGTCAGGAAAGTAGTAACCTTCATTTTTTTAGCTGAAACTGCATATCCAATGTCCAATTGTTTTTTCTTACACTTGCAGACTCATTGTTTAAAAAAAGGATTTTATTGAAATTGATTGAATGGTTCTGTTTAACACTTTTTTCAACATATTGGCTATATTGAGGCAAACTGCTTTTGTTGATACAGAAAGCCAGAGAGAACCATCAACCTTTGGCAGGAAAACTGGCCATCTTACACAATTAGGATCAGAGTCAAATGCACCTGCCACCTACAGGGTTAGAACTCACAACCTAAGTGTTGACAGACTAGTCATGCAGTAGATAAACTACTTGGACCATTGCAATATTACATTAATACATACAGTCTCCTATAACAACATGAACAATGGACCATTTATTCTCAATTATATAATTTTGAGGCCATTACCCTTTACTTCAGGAATGATTATTTCTGTATACCTTGTACTGATTAAAATTGAGAATGGAAATGGAGAATATGTCAAAGAGACCAACAACCAAACTAAAGAGCAGATAAGAAGACTGATCTTATTGGCAAAAGACGATGACCAGTGAAAGTTGCAGTTAACTTAAGTGTTGTTGTCAACTTTTAAAAATGAAAAGATGTGGTATGATTGCCAATGAGACCACTCTTCACTACTAGAATAGATGACTTTTAATACACAAGTCAATATTTACCCCCCCCCCCCCCCAAAAAAAAAAAAAAAAAAAAAAAGATCTTATGATTAAAAAAACTATTTTCTGTCATTGCCAATAAGTCTATAAATCTAAAACAAGAGATCTAAGATAATGCTAGCACTGATAGCTTTAATGATGATATTTATTTCAGGACTCTATTCATCAGCAGCATCATCAATATTGTGACACAGCAACAGAGATTGCCATAGCAACAAAAATGATGAGAGAGACATACAATGTTATATGCAAAAGTGATATAGGAGTATTGGACAAAATAAAGGCTATTGCAAAGACTAGATTTGCATTATCAATTGTTGCTAATTATGTTGAGAAAGTTTTCAGAATTTCACGAAAAGGAATACCAGGTGATTTAAGAAGACTCTTTGAAACAGCTGGACAACTATGTGAGGATTGTCTTTGCCCATGGCCAAGGTAGTTTGCATTTTAAATTTCTTTCATAATTTGACCTTCTCATGCTCAGAAACTGTTGCCCAAAAGTATTTATATTTGGTCAGATTGATATTGTTTGACAATTTCTTTGGGTGTTGTGGAAATTTAACCATGTTTGTCTTGTCTGAACACAACCTTGGTTGATAGACTTTGAAAATTTTACATAGATAACTAGTTTAAGTATTGCTGTCAATTTCAACATTTTCATATTTACTATCAAAGTTATATACAGACAAGACATATCTCTGTGTCATCAGTTTAGTGTACTAAAATACTCAATGGCACCCTTTTGAAGTCAAATTCTATGGTGAATCTTTTGCAATAAAGCTGACATACAAGGGAGAACTGTTTGTCATCATGTGTAAATGACCATACTATACAAAAATGTATGCTCTACATTGACTATCCTAAGCCTATTGTTAAATGCACTTGATCATACTTACAGCTGAAAAAATTCAATATAAGAAATAGAATCATTCTTTCGTTTATAGATTTGTGGATTTATCAGTATTTATGTGTATTCGGTAGTTATGCTTCCTTGACTTTCAAATGTTTTGTGTTGAGCATTCCTGATGTTGGTGAAACAAGAAAAATGCATGCTTCAGGAGTGTAAAAATTACGAAGTGTTGTTTTAATTTTTTTTAATACATTTTAGGCAATATTTTGTGAAACATTTATGTAGAAGTTTTGGTATTGATACTTACCAAGCAGTTCAAGGCAGTTGTGACTTCCTAAGATGGGTACAGATACCTGACTTGAAAGGCAAAGAGGTAAGGGGATTGGATAAAGGAAAATGTGGTATGAGTGCCAAAAAGACTAATTCTCCATTCCAAGTCACAATTTTTAAATGTAAACCATTAGACATAGTTTCAATAATATCTTCAAGTTGATATTATAGTTAAAATGATTTTAACAGAAAATTCATGAATCATCATTCAATCTGGTAGAAAGCAGGGCTTCCAAAAAATATTTGAGCCAGCCTGACATTTTATATCTGATCCCAATTTTAATCCCTTAAAACTAAGTTGCAAAAGGCAATAATGTTAATCAGATGGCCATCCCAGTGATTGACATTAGATTAAAAAAAAACGATATTTAACTTTATTTTGATATGAATTTGATGTTCTTAAGTAAACTGTTAAATTGGCAGTGCATCATTCGAAGTGTGCAAATCACCGTGCTCATATCTGCTGCATTAGACTCTTTATTTGTGCAAAACATTGTCAAAAACTTTACTTTCGTTTTCAAAATCACATGGTCTTAAACCGGATGTTGACTTGACAATGGTAAACCACGTACCAGAAACGGATACGTAAAATCCATGTACGCAAAGCACGACTGAATGAAGTTCGAGGCTCTTTCCCCGTTATTTCTTCAACAAAATACTTGAAATGAACGTTAGATATAGGTATCAATGATAATTTTAGCATTTTTGAAGAAATGTAGGATGCAAAATTAAATTTCCCACCTGTGCACATGTGCACACGTGTTCTCGGTCATACATCGTAGTTCTGACGATTTTTCATTTAAAACTTTAAAAAAATCATCAAATCATGTTTATAAACGTATTTCTTTTAATTTGAATCTGTTGGACTAAATCAATTAGATACAAACCGCTGAAATGTAAGGAAATAACTTTGAATAGACCGATTAATTTATACGATGTCCGTACTGAAAATAGTTTACCTGTCTCCTGAACAGGTAGATTTCAGCTGTCCAACAACTAATTAGCCTTGATTAAAATTAGAAAGTATTGAAGTAGGGTAGGGGTTGTTTTGATAGTAATTAAAAATCATGTCACTTTTATGACCGGAAATGTGTGGCTGTTGAAGGCAAAATGTTTGGTCAAAAAGATCGCCAATTATGTCAAAATGACCGTCTCTTAAGAAAGCCTTGTAAACAAAAAAGTAGATGACCGTTTCATGCTTAGCCCAGCCGGACTTTTATCGGACATTATACAAATGTCCGGAATATCTGACCGTTTTGGAAGCCTTGGTAGAAAGTATAAAGTATCAGTAATCCCCCGAAAAAGCAAATAATATTAATCTTATTATTGGAAATTAGTATAAAGTCTTGTGTAAAGCTAGTGCTTCTTAAAGATATAACTTTAAAAAAAAAAATGATTTTCAATTTTTGTCAGATATTAGGTAAGCTTTTGCTGCATGTGCTGGTGTGCTAATTATCTTTTTTTTTGTAGGTCAAAGAATGTCATGATAGGTACATTGTTTGTGGAGACAAATACAAGGCAATAAGAGAGGCTGTAGTAGCAGTAGGAATTAGTCAAAAGGAAACTGAACTTCCAGAAATACTTTCTGTAAGCTATTTGATTTTGATATAACAAAAAATATAAAATCTGTAAATCATATAAGGATGGATTGATGACAGGTTAATAACCAGGCCTGATTTGGTGATGTTACATCTTACAAAGTCTATCCAAATTATATTTGCAAAGAATTCTGCTTAAGCTGGTGCTAGAGGCCAAGTTTAGCTTGCGATGAGGTGAGTTTTAATGCTCAGTTTCACTGTGATTTTGAGATGAAGAATAGCAATCAAAGCGCTGTTCGTTTGCTTTTGGTATGTTTTTGTTGTGCATCTACTGATTTGATTTTGTTTTTTCTATTAATGAGTGTTAAATAAGTCTGAGCACATGTTATGCCACAGAAAACTGAAGTTTGGGAGAACATAAACCATATTTTTGTAGCAGTTAGTTTCTCACTTTACTCCTGGATTGGCCAAATGGTTGCATAATTTGTAATCTTTATGTATTTTATTACTGATCTTTTTCCCAATACATTTGTACCAATGAGCCAAAAATTTGTCACAAGCTGGAGTTTGAATTCATTTCTTCAAACTGATTGACTCGTGAAAAAGTTAAGTCCATTGTCATTGTTCTTTCTTTAGCCAAGAAACAAGCACATGGAGTTTTTCTTTTTGTATTGCTTCAAAATAATGTTTTGTCTATTTGCAAGAAAAAATCAACAGATGATATTTTTTTTATTGCATACCCTTGTGTTACCAAGATAGATTTCAGCAGCTTTCTTTCACTAAAAATGACATAATTTCATAATAGTTTTAGGGGGATGAGGCATTTTTTGTAATGAAAGATTACCATGTTTTTTCCAGGTACATCGTACAGATGAGTGGAGAACACGGGTGATGGTTATTCTAGCCTTACACAGAGAGGTTGCTATGCACAATATTTATATCGATGAACAAAAGTTTTCAGATAAGGTATGTAAATACTTTGCATTTTTTAATGCTTATTCTACTATAATGGCAGTTTTTGTTTCGAAATGGGTAAGTTAACCCTTTAATCCCCAATCCCGCCTGTAGGCGTGATGGCGACAACCATTATTTGATGGCCTGTATGACCCTCCATACTTTTTTTGAACTGCCCCAACTGAACTGTCATGATAGCAGGGACTTCAACCAAGCAGTTCATGGTCCATCAACTCTTCTCAGATGTCTGTTCATGAAAATTTGGCACTTTGAAAGCCGTTTAAGAGTTCAAAATCGGAGAAACATGAAAAGTAGCCAAAATCAGGTGGGGGTGGGCATCTTCTGATGGCCACTACGTAACTGAAAGTGACTGTTGGTAAAAACTATTATCATATATGCATGCATAGGTGGTATAGGAACACAACGAGGTATACTATGGCCAATAGGAATCTAGTCTGTAAAATCTAGGTCACCCTTTTGTCAAAAATCCATAAAAACGGACATTTAGGCAGACCTGACTTGACAATAATAATTCCCAAGCAAGACACTGAAGTCCAATATACTCCCAGCTAGCATGAATGGACTACTGTAACTATAGGGTAATACTTGAATGACAAAAAAACACAGTCATGTCAGTGTTCACCTCTCAAGGTCGTTTTGAAATCGGAAAATAGACGGAAAATTACCATTTTTCACTGGGGGTGGGTTCAAACCCACGAGAAAATATTCCTCCTCCCACCCCACCCCCACCCATGCCATCCGCCCCCAAATCCCAATAAGTAGTTTAATAGATGAGCATCAGTTACAGCATCAGGAGTTTGCTCATTTGCATATAATTTGCATATGTTTGCAAATTTTCGAAAATGCCTGATTTTCCAAAAATGTCTTGGGGGCGAATGAGTTAAAGCAAATGATTAGGTAATTGAAAGCATTCAGAAAATTATGAGTTATGTATCAATATATCCATCCATTTGTCATAACACTTGTTTTGAAAATAACCTTCATCAGGTGCATGTAGACAAAATGTAGTTTAGGAATCCAAATAAAGTTCTAGAAAGTGAAATTATAGTTGTTTGGATTTGCATTTAAAACTGATGTTTATTTCTTTGCAGGGATGTGATTTACTCAAGAAAAGTTTGTTGAATCATACATCATTTAGAAATAGGGTAGGATATATAAATGTATCTTTCTTTAACTTATGGCTAAAGACACAAAATTGTCTCAAGACCTTGATAATCTATGAGTGTTATTTAAAACAGAAAAGATAAAGATTTTGTTCCATGTGACAATTTTAAACTGAATTCTGACCCCTTAACCTAGTCAGTTTTATAAAAACAATTTGTCTGCTTCATGCTTCATGAGAAAATGCTGTCCCTCAATATATGTATCAGCTTATGACATATAAATATATAGGAGTAGGATTACCTTTCAATTACATTATCTGTCTGTCCATCTGTTCTTCTGTTTATCAGTACTTTCTTCCAACAAATATTTGTGTCCCATTTTTTTAGAGACCACTTAATAGAATGAAATCCTATTTGGTCAGCAGCTGAACACAGAACAGTGAAGATTTGAACAATTTAGGGGATATGTCTGGTACCTACTTTCTGTTTTCCGGTACTGTGAAATAAGATTGGGGGTATTTTAAGCACCACAACAAGTGCATTCATATAATTTTAGGATACTGCTAAATTCTGCAGACAGTTTTTATTCATTCGTTTGATGTGTTTGAGCTATTGATTTTGCCATTTGATTAGGGACTTTCCTGTTTGAATTTTCCTCTGAGTTCGGTATTTTTGTGATTTCTCTTTTTGCTGCAGGATTACCAGACTTCCTTCTCAATCCATGCTTGTTTCATATTGGTGTTAACTCAGAAAATTATTAATTTTGTATTGGATATTGGTAGCAAATGCAGTACTGTGGATTAATTATGATCATGGGTGCCAACTTTTATGGATTATGGAAGAATTGAATTTTTGGTGGATATTTGATTAAATGGTTTTACCAAAGTCTATATTCAAGTCTATTAGAAAGTTTACTTAAATTAGATGTTCGCCTGTATAAATGAAATCCATGAAAGTTGGTATCTAACAGTAATAATGAACCAACAGTTCACTTCAAACACTAATAGTTGTGTAATCATGATAACTTATAAACTTTAGATGTATCTTGGATACAAATTTTGCCTTTTTTTTTTATGATAAAGGTTCACTCCAATTTGCCTACCTGCTCAAAAAAGTATAAACATTTTTTGTTGTTATTCATGATAAATGTTTATCATCTGAATGAACATTAAAAGTAATTGCAGGTTTTTTTAACATGTACATGTTCAATTTTAGGAAGGATTGCTAAATTTAATATTGACAAATAATCTATGGAAAGACACAAGATTCAATATTTACAGTCAAATGAATTTGACACAACAAAACATCATATGCTTGTTAACCCATTATATGGTGTTGATGATGGAAATCCCAGGAAAGACTACCCTCGTTACTCCACTTAAGAATATTGCAATGTTTCCAGAAAAGATGGTAGTAAGTATGCAATTTTCAGGTTCGTTGGCTGTTGCACATTCTTTGAAAGGTTTATTGTTCAAACAACACACAAAAATAAGAAGAACTATACTTAACCTTTTGTCCCCGCGTAACCCATTGTCAAAAATACCGGGCGTCTGTCCGGTCTTGTTAGCACTCTCACAGGTACAATTCTTGCCAGATTTTTATAAAACTTATACTATAAATTAACATCAGCAACATCTTGGACAAGTTTTAAAATGGTGGACGATCAACTTATTTTAAAAGAGTTATTCCCCTTAGAAATTTTTACTACATGGAAAATGGCCTGATTAGCACTCTCACAGGTACAATTCTTGCCAGATTTTAATTAAACTTAAACTATAGTTTGATATAAGCATGATCTCGGACAAGATCTAATATTGTGGATGATCAACTTTTTAAATAAAAAGAGTTATTCCCCTTAGAAATATTAAGTTACAGTTTTGGGTCAAGGTAGTTTTTGATGAAGTTGAATTCCAATCAACTTGAAACTTAGCACACATTTTTCCTATGGTATGACCTTTCTAATTTCAATGCCAAATTAGAGCTTTGACCCCAATTTCATGGTCCACTGAACATAGAAAATGATAATGTGAGAGGGGCATTCGTGTACTATGGACACATTCTTGTTTATTAATTTATTTTCAGAATGCATATTATCCTACTATGCCTCAAGATGAAGCTGTGTATGTTACAGAAGCTCTGTTATTAGCAAGAAAAGATAACAATGAAAACCCTGTACTTTATAGTAAGTAACAAAATTGTGGTTTTATGCCAATTTTTATGCTATAATTGCAAATATGCTCTGTTTAATTCATAATAGAAGCTGCAATATCAGGAATACCACCAACCTTTAGAATATATATTTATTATGTTAAAATAATGCAATGTATTACTTTGAAGTTTCAACATTGTTACCCCCTGCTCATATTTAAAACAGACTTTAAACTGTGTAAAATATTTGTTAAATATGAGCAATACAAATTTGATTTTAGAAATATATGATTTTTATTTGCAGAATGCCCAAATGGTCATCCATACATAATTGGAAATGTAAGTTTAATTTTTTTTTAACTTTAAATGATAATTGTGTCGAAGAATCATATTGCTTGCTGTATACAGTTTTGTTTAGTTCATCGGGTTTAAGATGTTTACTAAAAAGTTATATATTTTAGTAATTACAAGTACATATAAAAGGTTACTTTATCTTGACTTTTGTTTTACTGTTGTATGTTCTGACCAAAGATTTGTTTTCCATGCTCAAAAATCAATCATATTTTTTACTGATTTGCTGATTTCTGATTGCATGCCTTCTGTTTTGCAAAAAAAATTAAAGTGCATAAAACAGGAATTTTATGTCTTCAATTTCTCCTGATTTTTTACTTATCTTAGCCATGTACAATTTTACTATTCATACAGAAATGTAATAATAGTAAAAAAGAACTCTGATATAACTATTCAGATTAATAAAAAAATGACATACATGTACATTGATGATCTTATATGTGAATAAAATTAATGTTTTAGTGTGGACGGCCATATTATAAAGATAAGTGTAACACATGTGGAGCACAGATTGGTGGAGCAGGAAACAAAGCTGTTCCAGGAAATGTCAAGTATGAAGGGTAAATATTCAATATTTAAAACCATATTGTCAAGCTGAAAGATTTTTATGTTGCCTGATAGTAAAGGTATTTGAATGTTTCCAAGAAAGTTGCTATCTATAGGTTTTTGCCTTCAGGCACAGGCACTTGTTGTTGAATTTTTTTTTACCTTTATGCTTTAATATGACACACAAGGAACCTAACTCACATATGCATGTTTGAGAATTGCTACCTGTTCACAAACTTCTGTTATATTGGAGTCAGAGTTTGTTTTTTCCAATTAAACTTGTTTTGTATCAAATCTACCTGAAATAGTGTATAACATGCCTAAAAATAAATATAACCAAAGGTTAGTACCTCACAGGTAGCTAAACCTGTGTATATGACGGCGGGTGACGTTTGCGCTTTTTCATAGGACATTTGCGCTTTATTTTTTGGACACTATCGCTTCAAATCATAGGACATTTGCGCTTTGCAAAAAAGGACATTTGCGTTTTTGTAATATTTGGTTTTTATGACTTCCTTCCTCTTTTATCCAGGCTTTGGATCGGAAGGTTTGACCTTGCAGAGTTTAATTGGTTGTACATAAAAAAAAATATTATTCCGTTTTCTCTATCGTTGACTTGAAGAAAATGTTTGAATTTTGATGTCTGTAAGGGATAGATAACCTGCAAGGAGAGTGTGAACATCTTCTCTTGAATAAACCAAATTTGGTTGAGATTTTTTTCTAAAAAAAAAATTGAGAATGGAAATGGGGAATTTGGTACGAGTGCAAATGACACAAATCTCCATCCAAGTAACAATTTATTAAAGTAAACCATTATAGGTCAAGGTACGGCCTTCAACACGTTTTTTTTTTTTATTTCTAGCATAACAAAGGTCCGTTTTGATTCTAGCATAACAATTTTTTCGGTTCATCTCTATAAAAGGTCTTCACTTTTGAAGGTGTGATCTATAGGTAAAAAGCACAAATGTACCGTTAATGTATTACTGTAACAGGTGAATCAAACTTTAAAGCGCATATGTCCATAGTATTTGAAGCGCAAATGTCCTATCGTTTTACAGGTAAATATAAGCACAAATGTCCTGTGCCCGTAAATTAGATAGCAACATCTATGTGGTTTTTTTTTTAAATTTCATTGCAGAGATATAGTAAGTCATTGATAATAATATTTATCCATTGAATGGTTTCCAACATAGGGCAGTATCTCTTGCTTAGGACTGTTTCTTTTGCTTATGATCACTGAGCAATTGCTTTATTCATTCATATCAATATGAAACTATTTTGGGGGGAATTCAGTTAAATTAATTTTATATATGTTTTAATTAGAAATGATCTATGATACTTATATCCCTAATTTATCATGTGTTTATGACAGAGATGAGACAGCAAGAGGACACATACTTGGCAGGGTGTGCAATAGAAGTCAGAAACAGGCTGTTATCCATGACAGAAGCTTAGACAAAGAAACAATAATACTTATCAGACTGTTGACTCACATGGCAATGTTTGTTGGATGTAACTTACAACCTCAGGTAAATATAGTTTTTAAAGGAACACATTTTCCAGACTTGTCCTTTATTTTTCATAAATGGATTTCTAGAATATTCATTGATCTCCAACTTTGTCATATTTTTTGTTTGGTTGGCAACAAATTTTATAGATTTTGATTTTTAGACTGACTTGTAATTTTCCCAAAGACGAGCAAACTTTTATTTTGTTTAAAGTAGAAATTAAGTATTGGATCTCTTTGTAATTGCATTAATGATAGTTAGTGATATTTTAATTTCAAATTTGAATATACATGTACTATAAGTTTGAATTAGCCATATCCAAATAGTACCAAGATTTTGTGAATGCCCAACTTAAAGAGAACATAGACTGTCAAAACATCATAAGAATACTCAAATTTGCTCTTACCAATTCTCCTGAAATTTTAACACAACATTGACATTGACAGAAGAATGTATTCTTAGCGCAGCTGATTATAATGTAATGCAACAAAATTCTTGGTCTAATATTTCCACTGATTGCATTGACTAGGTGAATGCATACAATTGTATTCTGCCAATCGATCATAAGGAATTTTTGCATATCTGATACAATTAACCATTTAAACAATAAAAGGCTATATTGTATAGGTAGAGTGATAGAAAAATATTATTTTCAGCTTTGCTGTTCAGTGTGAGTCAAGGCTCTGTATTGAAAACAGTACTTTAACCTAGAATGGCTTACATTTTCAAATTGTGACTTGAATGGAGAGTTGTCTCATTGGCACTCATACCACATCTTCTTATATCTTTATACTAACAGATTAGAAAATTCATTTTAGGCAGTTTTAGAGTCAATCAGAGTAAATCCTGGGGTAGAGTTACCTGAGGTGACTGACTTTCTTCTTGAGCACATTGATTTTGACATTGAGTGTCTGCATAGGATATTGGGGAAAAGTAGAGATGATGTCTTTTTGCTGATCCATCATTTATTAGCAACAATTATGGAAAAGCATACTATGAGTGTGATTGGTAATAAAATTAATATATTACTAGATAAATCTCTGGATTTCCTTGGTACAGATCAACCACAAATTTAAATGTTTAAATATTACATATGTTCTTATCTATAGGCTTGTAGGCAGAGTTTGGCGAAACCACTAAACTATATATCCATGAAAATACAATTTTTACTCAATCAATGAAAATTGGTACCAATGAGATAAATGAATCCACACTATTCTTCCAATGATGAATATATGAACTTGCTCCATAACGTTTGAGATGAAGTGGCAGTCTTTCAACTAAAGTTTAAAATGAAAATGTTTTTTTGCTGACCTTTTTCAACATTCAAGAAATCTGATTAACAAGGTTTGTCTATTTAGTGTAGCTTTAAGAAAAAAATTCCAGCTAAAGCACACCCCATAATAACATTGTTAGTAGCCAAATCATGTGTAATAGAATGTTGATTTTTTCCCCCTTTTATAATAAAAAGGATAGTGGCAGTGGCCTTTTTTCAAAGTTTCTTTAAAGAACTAGTGATATTATTTTAGATTGTCTAACATGTTCACATTACATTTTCAGGAGAATCAATACCTATAGAACAGTGTGAATTAACAAAAAAGGATGCACGAATCAAATGGGAAAGAGAATTTGCCAACCGATACTTAACTCCAGTTCTCAAGGTAATGATTTTTTGTTCTTTTTTATATTGAATAACTATTTTCAACCATCATCCCTCTCGTTTTAAAGCTTTATCTTTGATTTGAAGAACTTGTTATTGTCATTTTTTTTATCCTTTCACAAAACAGAGATTTAAGCTTAAAGAATCAAAGATTGTGTCTTGTGATTTAGATATCACTGTCCATAACTGCTTTTGCATAAACACCAATAAGCAATTTTGTTTATGTTCTAATTATGAATAACATTGTATGGTAAAAATTCAAATATTTGAAAGATATGTTATCAGCATTCAAGTTATCCAATTAGTAATTAATTACTTGCATTTTAATTTCAAAGAAAAAGTCTTGTGAGGACAGGTCATTTTAAAGGTTTTATATAATTTTCTTACCAAAAAATTGTGTTAATTATACATATTATGAATTTATCAACTAATATTTACTAATTGTATGTTTAATATAATATAGGTTCTTAATTCTTACTTTCTGTGTTGTTAATGTAGTATTTAAATTCCAATACTCCTGAAAAGAGTTGCCCTTCTCCTAGGGTTAAACTTTTTGTCTATATCATGCTACCAAAAATCATTTCAACACATTGTCAATTGTGTAGCATTAATAAAATATCTTTTTCAGGCATTAAATGGTACATTAAAGAAATGTAATAAGGAAATCCTAAAAGATAAAAGACTAGGTTTGTATTCAATTATTGTTGGGATTAATATAGTTTGCTTTTCAATAACAGGTGATATCCAGTTCTTTTCCCTTTCTCACTTTTGGCAAATACATGTACCACATGAGTTATGAAAGTTTTATATAGAGTATTCATAAAGTATATATAAATGTACATCCTACAAATGTGAACGTAATGGCATACACTATATGCTACATAAAAAATTCTTTATTGACTTTTTTCAAATGAATCTATGACTAAAATGCATAACATCTGTATTTGCTTAACTTTAGGAAAATTAAAAATTGTAAGAAGCTCGGGATAATATTTATATTATTTTTAAAACAGATATACTACACTGTAAAGTAAATAAAGTCGGTTTCCTTATTCTGGTCAGTTATAAACTAAGATTTGAAAGTTCTTTTTAAATTTATGAGTGTGTTAAAATTTGCATCAATTCTGCTTTTTATTCAAGTGGTATCTTTTGTTTTAGGGTCAGATCCTTTGCTCCAGCTGTTATATGAAGTAGACACTCAGGTAGAAATGTTGGATGTTACACACCTTCAGGATATTCCTGCAGTATGGGGTTACAGAGCATGTGTATCTGTTGAACATTTAACACAGATGTTAAACTCAACCCAACAAAAATGTCCAGTATTGTCTGTTTTCCTGGAAGAGGTATAGTTTATGACAGCACAAACAGCTTTAAACTTTTAAGATATATACCTTTGTTTTCTTCATTTTTGGGGGGAAAAACAATATGAGGATAATGGTAAATGATCTTGTTTATAACTGGAAAGATATTTCTAATTTCAGGAATCCATTCTAAGAGCACTCAGACATATTCCTAGCATTCTCCGACTTCAAAAGCTGCTGATGAATAAATACAACAGAAAATTGGACAAGGCTGAGGGGACAACTCTTCAGATTGATACTATTAAGAAGCATATAGAAAAAGGTAGAGGGTAAAACTGCTGATACATATCTTTAATTTTGCAGACATCAATAAATTTATTAAACCTGCATGGAATGTGTAGAAACTTGGATAGAAGTTTCCTCTAGATAAAAAAAAAAGTACAATGTAAAGATTTTTTTTCTCATGATTTTCAGTATTTTCCTGATGAATGGTTTTGGCAGCCAGCATTACACTAATATATATATTCTCTTACAGCATCAATAGTAGGCAAGACAGACAAGTTCTCAGGAACCCTTTATATTGTAGGTGATGCTTATAGGCCCATAGACCATTGTTTTTATGCCCCCACTGTAGTGGAGGGGGCATTTAGTTTTACCCTCGTCTGTCTGTACATACATCCCAAAGTTTGTTTCCGTTCTCTAACTTAAGTTTACCTTAACCAAATGTTATGAAACTTATACACAATGCTTATTACCACAAAACACAGATCAAGTTTGAATTTTGGTGATCTCACTTAAACCGTTCTAGAGTTATGTTCCTTTTTCAAATGGAAAAAATGAGGAATTTTCCGTTTCCGTTCTTTAACTTAATTTAGCCTAAATCAAATGTTAAGAAACTTATACACAATTCATATTACAACAAAATACAGATTAAGTTTCAATTTTGGGGTATCCCTTTTATTGTTTTAGAATTATGCCCCTTTACAAATTGAAAAATTGCTGGTGTCTCCGTTTACTAAAGTTTGCCTGAACAAAATTTTATGAAATTTATACACAATACTTATTACCACAAAATTCAGAACAAGAACAAATTTGGGTAATGTCACTTTTATGATTCCTTTTTCATGTCCCTTTATAACTGTATATAATAACCAAGCATGGGCATCATCTGTGTCCCATGGACACATTCTCCATTTATTTTGATATTGTACTGTCCTATTGTCACACTCTTCCTAATAAATTTTTTTTCAGGCAGAAGATCCGAGGAATTTGGGACCTTACTTGATGATTATGCAGAAGCATGGGAATGTGTACGCCAATCACTTGAATCTTACAGTATGAGATTTTTAATCACAAGCAGTTTAAATATGTTTTAATTTATAATAACCTACTACATTCCTTTTGAGCTTTTCAGACCCTTTAATTTACTTATGAATTAAAAGATTACTTTATAGGAGTTATTTCCCATTAATGATGACTCGTGAAGTTCTCATTTGTTTCGCAATAATTGAAATTAAATGTGTAAAAAAAACAAAAGTAACAATATTATCATTTTAAACAGCCTTAAATCTTTGTTTTTCAAAATTAGATCAAACACTTTAGAGGATTATTTTAAAGTTTAATATTAATTGTTTACTTATGTTTTAAACTTTTACAGTTATCCACATAATGCCTTTTAACTGGCACCTATTGTCTTACAGCAAGCATTGGTTATTGTAGTCAAAATCCAGTTATTTTCAAATAACCTTTCTGGCCTTAAGAATCAAAATCTATTTTACTGAACTACCACTTTCGGAACTGATATGAATGCTAGTGTTAAGTGTTAGTCATTTGAACTTATCCAAAAAAGTACTAAAGCTTTAATATTTTTAAATTTCAGGTTGCTCAGTAAATGGTTTCTTTGTCTCTGTGAATAAAGAACATTTAAGAAGACAAATTGATAGCAAAACACCAGTGTCATTTCTCCTTCCAACTCTCAGAACTGATGGTGGTTTATGTGCCTATATGTTACTCAGATTCTTACTTGAAAGACAGAACAGCTTCCTTGAAAAATATTGCCAGAAAAGTAATAAAATGTATGTATTATTGGACTTTCATCACTGGAAATATGCATGATTGTGTATAGTAAGCAACATCACAATTTCAAATATATGTTTGTGCACACTTTTTATGCCCCATTTATGGCATTATGTTTTCTGGTCTTTGAGTCCGTTGTTTTTTACGATCGTTGTTCTGTGCGTCCATCCGTTCGTCCGTGTGTTCCACTTCAGGTTAAAGTTTTTGGTTGAGGTAGTTTTTGATGAAATTAAAGTCCAATCAACTTGAAACTTAGTAAGATGTTCCCTCTGATATGATCTTTCTAATTTAAATGCCAAATTAGAGATTTTACCCCATTTTCACGGTCCGGCCTCTGAAAAATCGACAAATTCCAGAAACACCCCCTCTCAGGTCGAGAAACATCCACTGAACATAGAAAATGATAGTACGGATGGGACATCTGTGTACTAGGGACACGTTCTTGTTTTTTATTATTTTGCAAAAATTTACTTTACTATCTATTAAACCAAAGATAGTATCAATAGTCAAAATAAAATTCAAGAAATCATGTTTTCGTATTTTACTGATATTTTTTTTGCATTTCACATTTAAATTAAGAGTTTAATTTTCAAACATCAATAATTTTGTCAAACCTTCATTGGTGGGCTGACATGGTTTCTGGATAAATGAGTATTTTTTTCATGTGTGATGAATTCCTTTAATTGTAGGTTTGATAGTATGCCAAGAGTTCAAGTGAAGGACATTTCATCAGCTCATCTGATAAGTTACCATCCAGACAAGGACCTGCTACCAATGGTGTTTGCTAACTGTAATTACTCATTTGAAGTTGGTCAGGGAACAAAAGTGGAGTATGACTTTGCTAATCTTGAAAGACAATTGCTTGACAGGTTTCTTTTCTCAAAATCAGTCATCACTGGTATTGAAGAGGTAATTGGAGATTTTCAATCACTTATTTATTTTGTAAGTGTGTTTTTAGAACACATTTTAGGACCTTTGAAATAAACAAGAGAATGCCACTAGAAAAAAAAAAGTCAATCAGAAACCACCATGGCCAAAATGATAAATACATAGAGAAACAGTTCGTCAAAGACTTCCCAAAAAAACTTAAAAAATAAAGCAAAACAAATCAAATCAAAAATTTAAAATCCTTTTATTGGTTTAAGATCCAATTACAGAATTGTCATCAAGACACACAATTCAATACTTCCAAAAAAAATTCACCAAATAATTTCAGATATGAAAGAAATATACATGCAGCAAAGACAGTATAAAGATATGTCGAGACTTTCATATATATAAAAAATGACACTCATTCAAAGTTAAAGAAACATGAACCCTACTAAAACTTGGGTTATTTCAAATGCTCATCTATAGTGGCAAGAATATTTCATACTAAATAAGACATTTTTGAAGAAAAAAACCTGCTGTTAATAATGGCAAAATTTGTAAACTGATGAAACAGCAACTACTATTCTTAGTATAAAGCAGGTGTTGATTTTTATACGACCGTCAAAATTTTGATGGGACGTATTATGTATACAAATGTCCGGTGTCCTTCGGTCCGTCCGCCTGTCTGTCCGGCGTAAACATGTCGCACCGTAACTTGAGAACAACTTATCTAAATTTCATGAAACTTAATATAGTTGTTCTTTATGATGGTCAAATGATCTGTATATGTTTTGGTGAAAATGAGATTTAAACTTTTTGAGTTACGGCACTTTGTAACTAAAACAGGGGTGTGGTTTTTTTCAGATGTCGCATGTTTCTTGATTATTGCTTAAAACTTTACACACTTTTTAGTTATATAAATCTTTATATCTGTATACTTTTTGGTGATGATTCAAAATTTCATTTTTGAGTTTTTGAGTATTTTGTAAAAAAGGGGGAGGGTTTTTTTACATGTCGCGCCGTATCTCAAAAACAATTTATGATTATTGCTTAAAACTTTACACACTTCTCTGTTATATTAATCTAAAGATCTGTATACTTTTTGGTGATGACTCAAAATTTTATTTTTGAGTTCTTAAGTATTTTGTAAAAAAGGGGAGGGTTTTTTTACATGTCACGCCGTATCTCAAAAACAATTTATGATTATTGCTTGAAACTGTACACACTTCTTTGTTATATTAATCTAAAGATCTGTATACTTTTTGGTTTGATACAAAATTTTATATTAGTGATATTTGTAAAAAAAAAAAACAGGGTGGGGGGGTTTCACTTGTCCCGCTGTGTCTCAAAAGCAATAAATGGTAATTGCTTAAAACTTTCTCAGAAACTATTTATGATTATTGCATAAAACTTCCACACAAGACGTCGGGCGTATCATGCGCTCATGGCGCAGCTGTTTATTAATATTGAAGAATGGAAAGTATATCATTGCAAAATGATGGTAGATCTTTTGTTTTACCTGCCTTCATGCAATATTTACTAGTTGGATTGAAGAAACTAATTCAAGTTGCAATTTTTAAAAATGTTTTGGCTTTTTGATATTGTGAAACAGCAAAGCCTCTTATGTAAGAATACTTATTGTTTGTCTCTAATTTAGATTGAGATGTTTAGATACAGAACAGAATCTACAAATGCTTTGGTATTTGATGAACTGTCTCAAAGAATAAAACAAGTAAGTCCTACAATGTAAAAATAGGGTTGGTAAAACGATCTGATGTCTCAGGTTCAAGGTTTATGTTTCAGAAATTCATTCTGAGCTCTGGCTGGTACTGTTGCCATGATTTGAAAAGAACATTTTAATTCCAAATTTAAAAAAAAATAGATTGAAATACTTATACTGAATGTTTTGGCTCCTCTGGGATAAAATAAAACCATAAAGATCTTGTTAGGTCTTTATGGTTTTATTTTATCCCAAACTTTTGGTCCTAATATAAAATATTAGGATGTGGTTTGACTGCCAATCAGACATGTATCCACCAGAGACTAAATGATACAGATTTCATCAAGTACAGATCACTATACAGCCTTCAACAATGAGCAAAACCCACAACCCATAGGAACCTGTAAAGGCCAAAACATAACAAAATGTAAACCAATTCAAATGAGAAAAACCAATGGCCTGCATTGTGCACAAAACAACAAACTAAAACTAAATATGATATACAGTAACAAACAATAACCACTGACTTGGGACAGGAACATACAGAATGTACCAGTTAAACATGTTTGTGTGTGCTGAACCTTTGTTTTAACCAGCAAACCGAATGAATTTTAATTCAAAAACATATCTCTTTGCCATGGTAATCATTTGACCCTGCTGCCTCAGTCATGGTCTATTTAAACTGTTTCCTTGTTTACAATTTAAGTTTTGTGATTTAGTTTATTTAAGGGGAAAAGCTGACAGTAAGACATTGATATTTGGTATACAGTTGTAAAGCTATAATCACATCTCATTTCAGATCTAATGAATTTGAAACTTTTGAATTATTACGTTCTAAAAAGTTGCCATATAAATTTGAATTTGCATTTTCCTATCAAAATTATACACAAGCAAGACATATATCTTTGCCAACATTTTTTTCTTTGTAGCAATTCAGATGGACATGTTATAGTATTTCATCTCTTGAAAGTTATTAGATTCACATTACATTTTAATAGGTTGCTGAATGTTATCGATTAAAACTATTTATTTCTGCTGACAGTTCAATATTTTTTTACATTTCAGGAAAGAATCAACACAACTATTCAGAATCAGATACAAAGTGATCTGCAATCAAAAGAATTCTCTGATTTATGCGACAGTCTTGTCAAGCTGGATATTGCTATCAGTTTCTTAAAGTCAGTTGGATCAGACCCTGACATCTTACTTTTTGATTTTATGTCAAAAACACTGAAAATTGAAAATCCATTTTTAAGTTCAAAGGTAACATTATTCTCTTTTAAAAATTTACTATAACTTTGATATATATCTCCTCCACATATTGCAGTGCATTCAAAATTCTGACCAAACTGCAAATAAAAAAAAGATATATCACATTAACTAATCAGAAAAGTTGTCAACTATGGATTGAGGAAAATTTGCATTATCATGGATATTAAATTTTGTGGTTTTGGTTAAGTCTGCATATATATCTTTAGAAAATTTAATTTCGTTGAACATTTAAATTTGTGGTTCACCTGTTCCCACGAATTCCTTGAAAATTGGTAACTTACAAATATTAATGAATCCACAGTAATTATGACTGGCATAAGGTGAAAATAATTATTTGTCTGCAAAAAAAGTTTAAGTATGTTTTATGACTTAAAAATTTTCAGTAATATTTTGGCCAAATAAGGGCTTTATTGCCCCATCTTCTTTCTCATTTTATTTGAATATAACTGTCTTTTCATTGCTGTTATTAGAGCATATTGAAGCATTTAGATTCAACATTTAATTGTGCAAAGGAGTCATGGTCATATTTGGCTTATAAAGTCCAATGCTTCAAAATGTAAAAAATAAATTATTCAAGTTGAACAAAAGTGAAATAGAATTATTGTTGTCAAGTGTTGTCATTTTCACCATAATTAACCAAAGATATAGATTTTGGTGAAAGATGTCAAAATCACCTGGATTTCAACCAAATTTAAACCTGGATATTAGAGAGCATGCTTCAACAAACTATATATTCAAGTCAGATATGTGAATTTTTTAAACAAACAAAATGTCAAAAGATCTTTTATGTGAACAAAAAAAATCCTACCTGGTTATTGTTTTAGCTATGATTTATTATAATTACAATTAATAATTCTTAATTTGAAGTTCTAACTGAAAAAAGGGCCTTATCGAACAATATAAAAAAAAATGAGGAGATGTGGTATGATTGCCAACAAGACAACCTTCCACCAAAGTTAAAATGAAGTAATAGTAAGCATTGTAGGCCAATGTATATAATGTAAAACAATATAGACTAGAAACAGCATTATTAAGGAAAACCAAGAAAACAGATATGAACTAAGGAAGACCAATGAAATTTAGATTGTGTGGGGCTAATATTCCCCTTCCACCTCTCCAAATAGTACCTTCTTGATTAATTATTATTATTTCTTATAGTCCTATGATGCATTGTTTAGATATATTTATTTCTAGGCACAGCAGTTCACTAAGTGTAAGAATACTTTATCTTGGTGGGTTACCTTGTCATTGCATAAAGAGAAACAGCAAGCTAAATCCAAATATAACCAGGTATACCTAAAACATAATGTTTTTATTTAATTTTTATATTTGAATATTATTGTAAAGGTAGATTTATGAAGTTGTGGTCACATCAACTTGAAATTATGAAAGCTGCTTTTTTTTAAAACAAAGCAGAGAAACAATCTTTAGTGTATGATGAATTTACTTTCCATATCAACAGAACAGACAAATCAGGAGTAATTTAATGTTGATGCACTGTAAATAATTGCAAAGGTATTTCACCAGATTCACCAGATTCACTATTTCCTCCAATTCTTTTGATATCATTACCATCAGCAGGATCCAAATAAACTACCAAAGCTCCAAAATCACTTCATGCTCACTACAATGAGCTTTTCTATTCAGCGCATCCATAAAATTGAGAAAGGAAATGGGGAATGTGTCAAAGCGACAACAACCCGACCATAGAGCAGACAACAGCCGAAGACCATGTTTATTTGTGTTTTGTGTTTTCTTAAAGCTTGCTTTGTTTTTACATTTTTGTCTGACTGTATATATTTCCAGGACTAAGCACTTGTGCATAATAAAACTTGCCCAGAAATCAATCTCATTAAAATCAGATGTTCTGATACACTACAGGGGAGTGTAGCATATCAGAACATCTGATTTTAATGAGATTGCTCAGAAATAGTAGTTGGATGGATGAATAAGTACATGTGTAATCTACCTGTATTTACCTTATTTTACTTTTATAAGAATCTACTCGAATGTAATAAAAAGCTACATGCAAATGTAATAGTATTTGCGTGCACATATTTTGCACCAGTTTTTTGACACTCTTGTCTTTAAATTGCTTAAAATTTAAATTTAATTTCAGAATCTGTTTGACAGTCTATCAGATAGCTTTAAAGAGCCACTTAAGCCAGAGCAACTTAAAATAATAGAAGGAATAGTGAATAGTTTACCTTTGGAACATATTCATATTTTACTTGTTCTGACATTTGAATGTATCCTTTTGAGATTGGATATCCCTGATAGTGACAATTTGGCAGAAATCAGGTATGGTACTTTTGAACAAACTTCTCAACTTTACGATTTAAGTGTGATCTAACTGGCATTTTCTGCTGCCAAATTCTTGCTCAATGAAATGAATAAAAACAGATAGATAATTTTTTTAAGTTATTCTTGCTATAGCAATTCTACAACTTTGCAACAAGAGAAACTAGAGAAGGACTAATATGAATGGGGCTTATACCTTAAAATATTGTTCAATAATATCATTACATCCCTTAATTATAACTAACTTTCTTATAACGCCATATAACTGTCAACATTGTTTTAATTGGCTGCCTTTAATATCTGTATAAATTTGAAACCAGTTGGAACGCTATATATGTGATGTGTTTATTTTTAAATAATAGTATGTATATGTATATATTTGGTATAATTTGATATAGAGAAAACAACAGTTGACACAACACTTGAAAAATAAACCAAATAAAGAGCTTGAACATTATTGGAAAAAAAAACTAAATGATGTGTACATGTAAATCAACATTCACAATTAATTTAAAGTTTTATTTTATAGTCGTTTTAACTTCAAATATATTAGATTTGTACAATTCATTTTAGCTTACAAGAAATCCTGATACCATACATAGATTCTTCACCTTATGAGAATGACAGAATGGTAGATAAATATTTAAAGGAAGCAATTAAGACACTGCCTTCTGGAGAAAGCAACGCAAAAGTGACTACAGCACAAATTGTTGACTTCTGGAAAATAATCAACAAACTATTGATTTCTAAGGAACAGTTCAGGAGATGAAAGGATTAGTGATCAAAATGTTTATTATAAAAACATTGTCATGTGACAATCAGCTTTATAGAACCAAATGAAAACACATTATAATCATTGTGTTTGACTTAAATCACATTCCTTAACAATTTTATTCATGTGTTTTAACTCAAATATTTCCTCAATGAGTTATATTATTTTAAATCAGACTCAATATTTTTACCATATCACTGAAAATATATGTTAGATTTCATTTATTTTTTGCACTCTTTCATAGTTTTTTCTACTGATATCTTTTCATATTTTTGTATAATTCAGCCTTCTTATAGTACTATTCATGCCACACTGGTAAACTATCCCATTTAAACCATTGACAAATCTTACAACTTTAAACTGGGTATTCTTGTGGTTGATTTTTTTAGATTTGCCAACAAAACACCATGTTAATGTGTTCAAAGAAGTTTCAGATTCATTTAATCAAATTAAAGAAATCTCATACCAGAGATTTGAAACTCTATTTAATGTCTAAAAATTAGTAATAAGCTCTATCGTAATTTTTTTTAATAACTTTTTTTACATACCGATATCAAGGAATAGTATATTCTTAGATATAAAATTCCTTGTTTTTATTTTTTGGCTCATTTTGATAATTTTAATAAATATGGTTTGAAACATATCTTTTAAAATAAAGAATTTATAAACAATGCAATTAAATAAAAATTATTTCTTCAAAGTCCCAGAAAGAGGGGTGGTGATGGTACAGACTATATGTTGTTAGTTTTTTCTACAAATTTGATGCAAATAATCATATAGCACTAAATGATTTCTTGATGGTGTATTTGCAAGAAATATATAAATAGTTTTGTTTATTTTAGATGTTGAGAAATTTTAGTTTGGTAATTTAATTTTTTTATGAAATCTTGTGAGCAGCATGATTTCACAAGATTTAGAATCTGATCAAATCATAAATATAAAAGTTAATTGAATATATTTAATATGCAAATGTCAAAATCCATATCAAAGTGTTAATACACAGTGTACATGTTGTAACAAAGTCAGTCATTATGAAGATCTATCATGAAGAATTACTAAATTGTCCTTTCTTTATTAAAAATCATAGGAAAAGATTGCTTTTGAAATGAAAAATGACAATATTGTTGTTCATAATCAGATAATGTTTGTTTTCATGTATATTAATTATAATTATTTATGATTAATTTTTAAAAAATATGTTTGTTTATTTAAATGGGTTTTGGTCAATGAAGTTATATTTCATTAATCTTTACACAATGTATTTGCAAAAATCATTTGAATTAAATATATTGGATCAAAAAATTCTTTATTATCTTTGAATTCAAACTGGTTAATTAAGTTGGTACATAACACTACAGGGAGATAACTCTTTAAAAATCAGCAGAAATTTTCAATTACGTTCTACTGTTAAGGATATATTAAGCTTCTCAATGATCAAAATAAGTGCCTGTCAACCTTGTTTTTTATCTCATGAATTTTTTGATAAAGTGTGTGGTTCAATTTTTTTTTTAGGGTCAAAGTAAACATTTAAAACGAAGGGAAACCAAGAATTTGTATAGCAAGTCTAACTATACTAAAAAAATCCTTGGAGACTGGCAGTGGCAATGTAAACTATTTGTATACAGACTAATGTGTCATAGGAAGAAGAGCTGGATGGATCACACCTTGGAAAATAAATGCCTTGTTTTACAAAGTTTCTGTCTGTCATATGACCATTGTCCTTGACCTCATTTTCATGGTTCAATGCTTAAAAAAACTTCAGTTTATTTTGTCACATGAATTTTTTACTAATTAAGAGTAATAGATTAATAATAGTTGGTCTATGGAATCCTTGCAAGATATACAAGTGTTCACCAGACATAGGGCAAATGGCATGGATCAGTGATCAAGGTCAAAGTAAGGTGAAAATGAGTCTAAAAGAAGTTGGTATCTATATTTGGCAGTCTGGCAGGTGTACTATAATCTAACCTTGAACTCATTTTCGTGGGTTATTGCTCAATACATGTATTAAGTTTCCATAGTTTGGTCATTATCTCAGATAGAATATGCAATAGGTCAACTATTGGTGTGTGGAATGATTGAAGCATGTACATATGTCTGGCAGGGTGCATCTGACCTTTTCATGGTTTTTGGTCAAATTTTTATTTTTCCTTGTAGTCTGTTTCTGAGATACATGTACTTTAATTAACAGGCCAACTATAATATCTAGTGTATGGAACGATTGCAAGTTGTACATGTCTAGCTGGCAGGTATCATATGACCATGGCCTCATTTTCATGGTTCATTGATCAATATATAGCTTTTGTGGTTCAGTCTGTTTCTATAAGCCATCCATTAGTAATTTAACTACTTTTGGTGTATGGAATTACTGTAAGGTGAAAATGTTGGTCTGGCAGGGTACGTCTGATCTTCAATTCACCTTATCGCTATCCCCAGCTGATCTGAGAATCTGTCCTGCTTGAAATATTGACGTCATCCAACAATCACTTTCCAATTGTGGCATCAGATCTTTTGTATTATGACCTAAAAATGTTAAGGGAACCTGTGTGATGTCTAGTAATGGCCGACAAATAGCGATAAGGTGTATCAATTTATTTGGATCATTCATAATGACGAAGTTTATAAATCAAATCAAATCAAATAATTTTATTGGTGTAAATTCCAATACAAAAATGGTACAAAAAAATATATAAATAAAGACAAATATACAAAGACATGTATTTTCCCAATGATTAGAAAATTGTTAAAATTGTTTTTAAACTACATTACAAGGAGGTATTATCCACACTACGGTCACTACCTAAACAAGATAATACAATAATATTTAATACTACAACATTTCTTAACAACATTGCTTGCTTTAAATGACTGCATGGAAGTATCATACATAATGCTTATTCCAGCTACACATTAGTACAAAAAAGTAAAATAACAAAAATACAAAACGACAAATTCTAAAATCTTCAAAGTTTGTAATCAAATGGCAAAATCAAAAGCTCAAATATATCAAACAAATGGATAACAACTGTCACATTCCTGACTTGGTACAAAATGTACAAGCATTTTCTTATGTAGAAATTGTGAATAAAAGAAATGTCGGTATCATTGCTTTTCAAAATAAAACTGACTTTTCATTGTCAGACACATACCCACAATTTGGAAATATGAGTACATGTATATTTCTATTAAATTCTTAATCTTAACGTATGTAAATGACTTGCATTGATACCGGTAGTTGTTTTTAAATGTTCTTGAATAAGATGTATATATGGACTGTTGTGTTTAATAAATGCCCCCTTTTTTTTTAATCTCATAAGTTAATGTGTAAAAAGTATGAAATATTGATTATTAACAAGCTATACCCCAAAAAGACATCAATATGATGACTGAAATCTTCACTTACAATTTGTAGATTATGACATTCATTATATCAAGTTTCATTCTAATAAATGTACTAATATATAAACTAATTAATAAGGTGTTTCACAAATTTGTGTAAAAGATTAAAGACCATAAGAGGTTTGATTGATTGTCGGTTGCTTAATATAACATTAAGTGGCATTTTAAAGGAAATAGAAATACAAGTATTTATGTACTGTAAATTTGGAAATTATTTTACATGAATTGATTGTCATTATTGCAACTTTTTAAACAGATTTTTTTTTTAATGAGGTCAATTATTATAATTAAGAAGAGTAAAAGTTAAGGCAGTGTATAAACATTGTGAACCAGTTTCCAATGTGTTTTAATCTAAGTTAAAAATATATTTTTGACACCTAAATTTTCATACCAAACATAGGGAAAGGAAGTAGAGTCAAGTAAACTAAAAGGGGGCAAATCCAACCTCCGAAAATAAAAATATATTGTTTATTAGAAATGTAAAAGGTAATTCACAGAGATGTTGTATGTGTGTTTGATTTATCAATTTAATTTTAATCAAAACAATACCATTTGTGCAATAGCATGGTAATAGGAACATCTCCAGGATTTGACCCAACTAAATTAATTTTTAGACCTTCTTTGTGCCTCCACCCAAAAAAATGCACATCAAAATCAAAGAGAGGGGACATTAAGTACTGTATTCTTTAATTTATAGGTCATTATTCTATGATTCTTTATATTTCAACACATCATTATGGGTGTTGCTAAACGGCGGAAACGGAAAACGGAACGGAATACGGAACGGAACAGGAAAACGGAAACAGAGAGAATAATCATCTTTTCTTTTGGGTTATTTAACTTATTTTATCTACATTAACCCGAATAATTCAGTCGTTATATTCCGCTTACTACATTAACCTCGCAAGTAGGAGAGATCGATTACGGGGAGGGACTGAATTATTCGGGTTATATCTACATAGGCATGTTTTATATAGTATTACACATGTTCACAAGAAAAAACCCAGAGGAATGAATTTTAAATAAAAGATTTTAAAGCATAAACTATTGAAATAATTACCAGGAGATGATGAGACTATGTTTTTGAAATATTTGATAAAGTCATGTGTACGTCGTTCATGCGATTAAGGATAGTCTGTTCAACTTTTCTTTAAAAAAAAAGTTTGATCAATGTCAATAAGATAGCAACCCAACAACACAAACAAACATCTGTAAAGGCCTAAAAAAGGTTGACATCGGCCTCGATTCTATAAATAGGTTGTGAAGTAATAAACTTTGGGGAAATCCTTTGCATCTTTTTTTCTTTCTTTTTTAATTGCATTGAATCAAGATTAGTGTTGTGCATGGTGTATCTTGTTGCGTTGTTCTGCATTGGTGATTTTCGTGATCTTGTATATGGATAGAAAACGTAAAAGAAACCTAATAGGACAATGGTGTATGGAAAAAATCCGATATGGAAACCAGGGAACTAGAATAGAAACTTGTATATATACTTTATTTTTATGGATTTTTTTGACAATATCTCTCACTATACAAAGCCTTTCTCACGTTTTTTCAATACTCAAGGATTTGTATAGTAAATCCTTGCAATACTGATATTTGCTGTTTGGTATTTACATAGGAAAAGCATTATATCTCCTAAAATTTAAAATCAATAAATACGAATTGATGTGCAAAAAGTGGCGAACAATTAGTAGCCTACATGGATATATACGATTTGCACAGTGCCCTCGCCAAGTTAGTCGTAGTCATGTCCTAAGGTTTTCAAAATCAAATTGTCTACGCTGCTTCAAATATCTAGTCCGAGATAGAGTAAGCTTGGACTACAAATATCATGCCGCTTAATTCTTCTCTGAAAATTCAATTCCTCTCAATTTTGCATAGTCAGCTATAAAAGGCCCCGAAATGACAATGTAAAACAATTCAAAAGAGAAAACTAACGGCCTTATGTATGTACAAAAAATGAACGAAAAACAAATATGTAGCACATAAACAAACGACAACCACTGAATTGCAGGCTCCTGACTTGGGACAGGCACATACATACATAATGTGGCGGGGTTAAACATGTTAGCAGGATCCCAACCCTCCCCCTAATCTCAATGACAACGAACTTACTATAAAAATCCGTTGAAAAGGCGTAATTTCTCAGATAGATACAAATACAAGTAGACGTGGCCGGGTACTTGTACATCCCAATAACAAAAAGACATTAGGTACAGAGCTGGGAGTACTCGCAGTTAACTGACAGCTATTTCAAAGCCACTAACAACTAATAAAATAATCATGCATCTAAGACGTAAAGCATTGATGATATTATAATAATCTAGACGGTAACAAATTATGTTGGACTATACTATATGCTGCAGCATCTTGCAGAGAATTCATGTTTGAGATACTTAATTTGCGGAAATGCACAAATCTCTCCTGTTGTCCATTAATCAGGTATCAAGCTGGTGTTGATGATTGTTGAAAAATTGGTGAATAATAATATAATAGCTGCTAATTCATTTTATATTTTTTTTAGGTCTATTTATTTTTTACATTCTATGGCCTATTTCTTCTGGTCCTCATACTTTTTATGTATTGAATCCATATTCTAATTTTGTTCTCGCCCATACTTAAGTTATCATGTCTTTCCATTTTGGATGTAACGGTTTATTTAGTGGTACATATTTAGTTGATGTCTTCTTAGTTGATACAATTATAGTGAAATGTTCAATCAATGTTTTTGCTCTGTCATGATCGTTTTCTATTGGTACTAAGACCTGCTTTAGTCTTTAGTGGTATATTTTGCGAGTGTTCTTTTTTATCTGACCTGGCCCTGCTAAGTGAGCTTTACTCGTCACTTGGCGTTCGTCGTCCGATTTCGTCTTTGTTAACTTTTACTAAACTTCTCAGTCTCTGAAACAACTGGGCCAAATTTTATTGAACATATGTCTTTTAGGGAGTCGCTTGATAGTTTTGGTTAAACTTTACAACAATTACCATTGGTGTATCTTATTTAAAAACTGTGTTGGATAACCCTGCATGTCTGCCAAGTTAGCCGACATGGCTTAAATTAAAACATAGGGACAAAATGCAAGTGCTTTCTATTAAGAAACGTTATGAATAACGAAAACCTGATGTGAAAAACATGTCTAATCTGACATCGGAGACGGACTTATTTTCAAATGAGTTTAACTGTGTGTATGCTTCATATGTGTTTCTTTATTCTACATTGGCTAGAGGTATAGGGGGAGAGTTGGAATCTCCCAAAACATGATTAACCTCGCCGCATTTTAGCGCCTGTCCTAAGTCAGGAACCTCTGGCCTTTGTTAGTCTTGTATATTTTTTAAATTTAATCTCAATTATATGTTTTGGAGTTTAGTGTGACGCCCATTTTCACTGAACTAATACACAATTTTATTTAGGGGCCAGTTGATACCACCTCCGGGTGCGGGATTTTCTCGCTGCGTTGAAGACCCATTGGTGGCTTTCGGATGGTGTCTTCTCTTTGGTCGGGTTGTTGCCTCTTTGACATATTCCCCGTTTAAATTCTCAATTTTATTAGAATGTTGAGCTCTACCTAATGTCCATTCACGTAAAAACAGTCAAATGACTTCTTACAGGAGTTATCGACCTTATATGACGAATTTTCTCACTTGCATGTTCGCCTGTTATAAATATTGAAATATATGGTAAATAGATATAACTTTAGTAGCAAAATATACCAGCAAGACAAGATCTATTGATTTTCATAGTTCTTTCTCCCCCCCCCCCCCCCTTAAATTCCGTCTATATAAAAGTTTCTTTCCGTTTCCGTTTCCGTTCCGTTTTCCGTTTCCGCCGTTTAGCAATCGGTTTAAAAACGGCTGCGACTTTTTATTTTACTTTCTGTTTGAATCAATTTAAATTTACGATTTTTTAAAAATGGATATGGATATGTTATATAACGTATAATCTTTTGGAAATGTCAATACGCAGGCGGGTGCAAGGTCATCATTTCAATGGTTTACAGTGTTGCTATGTTGATGTTTCAACTGTTTACGTTTCCCGCCATTCTACTTTCGTTTTCGATGCTACAAAAGGGGGAGGTATATTGACACATTCTCGGAATATACATCTTGTCTTTCTGTATTGGAGCAACCATTTTACTTTAAGGGGAGTCCGGGAGGATTATAGTTTCCTTTCTGAGTAAAAACTATCAATTAAATCCTATTTTTTTCAAAATTTATGAGGCATGGACAGGAGGAGTCTAAAAAAATTTGTTCATCAAATTGGGGATCAGAATATTTTTTTTTAGAAAAAAACGCAACTGCAACTTCCCCCTTTTCCCTAATGATCGTACATATTGCACATGTATGTAAATCTCGATGCTAATTTGTCCACCCAGTGGCGGATACAGAACTTTTCATAAGGGGGCCCGCTGACTGACCTAAGGGGGTCCCGCTCCAGACGATTCATTGATTCCCTATATAATCAACCAAATTTTTCCCACGAAAGGGGGGGGCAGCCCCCCTCTGGATCCGCCTATTCCACCGCATTATTTACCCAAGTCCACAAACGTTCCAATAAAATCATAGAAATTTAAAAATAGAGACTCAGAGTATAAGGCCTAAAGAGTCATTTTTTTCTAGTTTATAACTAATTTTGCGAAGGACAATGTTAAATAATATTATAATAGGTATTCCTATAATAACCTCACAAAATACATATTACTATAAGATGGTCAAATTCAATCCACTCAGTTCAGTTCAATTTAATATAATACAGTACACATGTAGTGTATTATTGTATAACTTGCAATTGTTGTTCTAAAAAATACAACATATTTACTCTTGTGCACAAGTACAGTATTTTAAAGATATTTTGGAAATTACTTTTGTAATTTCAACTGCCCTTAGAACCTGGGACTATTATAAGTATAAGAGTCCCAGTACCAATATTTTGTTTTTACAAAAAATAATAATTTATGATTTATAGATATTACAGGTCAACCATATTTTTTTTCAAAATAGAGATACGAAAACTAATGGGCTGCAGTAATCATGAAATCATTAAAATAAGTATTCTACCACTCTCCTTCATAAAAAAAAAAAGACACACAAAGACACACAAACTAAATCTGCACCTGCAATATTTCACATTGACAATACATTTTGAAATCAAAATATAATAAACAATGAAGCTATATATATGAGCTTTATTATAAACTTTCCTCATATTTTTTTAGGCCGCTGCTATCTTATGGCAGGCAAGCTACACTCGTGTCTTGCTATATTCACGGGTGTCATTCGGTTTATCGAGAGAAATAATCGTGAAAGAATATCTAACGGCGGTCAAGTATTGAGAGACGACCGTGAAAGTTCTGGTAACGGATCGTCACGAAAGACATTTAATCGAGAAGACACAGGAAAGGTCAGTAAATATTCTAATTTCATTAATTACACAGACACATTTACGACAAAATAAAACTGTCTGTCAAAATGGTTTAACATTATGATCAGTATGTCAGAATATCCAGTTTCAAAAGTACATAGTTATTACAAAACGACAAAAGGCAGATTGCTTCTCGACATTTCAATGACATAAAAAATGTAAACAAACACGATTTTTTCACAAATTCGACTAGATAAACTACGTTTATCAGAGTAAGGGCATTGTATTTGAATTATTACAACGGTTCTCATAGTTATTTTATATAAATATAATCTGAAACTTAGTAAATAAAGAACTATTTACACAAAATTGATTTTTTGGATCGTGAAAGATCACGTACCGCATTTTTGAAGATCGTGAAAAGGATCGTGAAAGATCTGATGCTACGTAGATAATCACATTATTCTTTTATATATGATAACTTATATTGGTTTATGTGTAATATATTTAATATTGCGATCGGGAACCAGTCTATTATCAAAGGTACTTGGATTATAATTTAGTACGCCAGACGCGCAAATACATTAAAATTATTATTTGGGCATTTGTGAACATGTTGTTTGTAAAATAGTTGGATGATTGTAGGATGAAGATTTTTATTGTCGTGTGAAGTACTCACTTATCATGAGTTATAGGATACCCATATTTTGTATATTGGATCCTATAAACTGAATGTCCGTCAGACAGGATTCACCTGACCCTGAATTTGCCTCATTTCATGAATGAAGATTCATGTTAGTGGTCAAGTCCGTGTCGAGGATTCGTTAAGCTTTAGGCTAACTGTCTGTTGTTATGATTGTAAGGTGTATATTTTCGACTTGTGCAAGGTTTCAACTAACATTGAACTCATTATCATGCACCATTCGGCAATGTCTGTTTTATGTTGTTTGGCCTTTTGAATATATACCTGTATGCTATAGCGACAAGGTGTTTCGTGTATGGTGTACATGTCTGTCTGCATGTTTCTTATATGACCATGATTACGTCAATTGTGTTTGATTTATTAAATGATAGTAAGATGTCTATGTCTGGCTGTCGGTCAGGGTTCATATACTTTTGACCTTATGTTCCGAATTAATTGGCCAAGCATAACTTTTACATTTGTCAGTTTCTAATGCACTGTAAGGATCGTAACACATTTATTTGGTGTACGGGATATTTGTAGAGATCTGTATGGCATAGTTCATCTGACCTTGACCTTTTTTTTTTATGAAACATTGACAATCTTAAGCGCATTTGACACTTTTGAACACCAAATCGGAGGACTTACCTTGTTTGTATTGGATACCAAAGCTTCATAAAATTCCGTACAAACAACGGTATATTGCTGGCTCATCATCATGTTCCACTAAAGAATTGTCCATTAGATTGACTAATATTTTATCCGCAGTGAAAGAGGGTCTTCAGAAATACTGTGAAACTGTTTACTCACGTAGTGGTATTAACCATATGTGGATTCTTAAAAATTCTAAAGAACTTCTAGACAATTTTAAATCTCGGTCTATTTCTGAAATTAGTTCTATCAAAACTTTTGATTTTTCAACCCTGTATACCACCATTCCCCATGTGAAATTGAAAAATCGCCTAAAAGAAATAATCCACAATGCCTTTTGACATAAAAATGGTAGCATACGCTATAAATTTATAACTTTGGGATTTCATAAGGCATATTTCGTTAATAGTGACAAACAAAAAGGTAAAACATGCTACACAAAAGAACAAGTGGTCAGTATGCTGGAGTTTCTTATCGACAACATATTTGTTGAGTTTGGAGGTAGACTTTTTCAATAAATTGTCGGCATTCCTATGGGAACGAACTGCGCGCCTCTCCTTGCTGACCTCTTCTTGTTTTCATGTGAATCGGAGTTCCTTCAGATACTTGTCAAAAACAAGAAGATCAAAGAAGCCAGGTTATTTAATTTCACTTTCAGATATATTGATGATGTTCTTTCCATTAACAATCCGAACTTTTCTGATTGGGTTCCATTAATATATCCACCAGAACTAGACAACAGACACGGCTTCCTCCGCCTCATTTTTATACTTATACCTCGAATTTGACACACACAGTCATCTTAGTACCAGAACCTATGACAAACGAGACTATTTTGATTTTGAAATTATCAATTTCCCCAACCTTAGTAGCAATATACCAACTTCACCTGCATATGGAATATACATTTCCCAACTTATTCGGTATTCAAGAGCTTGCAGCTCCTACTCAGACTTTGTAAAACGTCACCAGTGTCTGAGCAGAAAGTTGATGAACCAGGGGTATGTCAAAGAACGTCTCGTCATTTTTCTAAAAAAGTTCATCAGAAGGTACCCAGAACTTGTTGATAAATATTCCGTATCAACTTCACAAATAATACACGATGGTCTTGAAGTATAGATTTTGCGTACTGACGTTGTTCATCATCTTAACAACGTGTTATATTATTCTTTTATTTGTCTTTATTAATATTACTTTTACTGTTAAGTCTGTTTTTTGAGATATCCTTTTGACGTAACTCTGTGCTTATGTATCCCATCATACTTTGAACGACAAAATTATTTTATGATGTGACTCTGTACCTATGTATCTTGTCATACTTTGAATGACAAAATTATTTTATTTATTAATATTACTTTTACTGTTAACCCACTTTTTTTGTGATATACATTTGACGTGACTCTGTACTTATGTATCCCGTCATACTTTCAACCACACTTTTATTTTATTTATTATTATTACTTTAACTGTTAAGTCAGCTTTTGTTATATCTATTTTGCGTGACTGTATTTATGCATCCCGTCATACTTTGAACGACAAAATTATTTCATGTCTACCTGTGCGAATTTCAAACGCGCAATTTTACACCAGTACTGAAAACCCTCCTTCCTTGATGGGTGCATTTTACATAGACAAATAAAATCGTATAATATAATCAAAATGAGGATGTTAATTTGATGTATGCCTTTTTGTGCTTCTTCGTTACATTTGTTGTTTTTATAGTGATTAAGATGATAACACAATGTTGACTGCTGTACCCCTATTTTTGACATTTTTACCTATTGTGTCTGTTTGTTTTGTTCACGCATCGGTGACAATATAATGGAATTTGACGCGACTGTCATACAAGTGAGAGGTTTAGCTAGCTATAAAACCAGGTTCAATCCACCATTTTCTACATTTGAAAATGCCTGTACCAAGTCAGGAATATGACAGTTCTTGTCCATTCGTTTTTGATGCGTTTTGTTATTTGATTTTGCCATGTGATTATGGACTTTCCGAATTGATTTTCCTCTGAGTTCAGTATTTTTGTGATTTTACTTTTTCTAGTTAAACCCTTGATATTATAGACGTTCAACAAATATACTATCATAAGTAAAGCAAACAAGACATTACAGCATTTGCGCTTTGGTATTCTATAGTATGTACTATATAGTTAAATCAATACTTATCTGCGTTGTTTATAAAGAACTTAAAAAGTTCTGTTGCACAAAATGTTGGTTATCGTTCAATCCAAAATTACACATGAAATGTGCTGTTTTTGCTATGATTTTTTGTTTGATGGATAACATTTTGGTTTAAACGTTGCATATCCATATTATTGGCTAACTAGTGTCGGTCTGCCTGAAGTGCACCAGACCGATTCACAGAGCTGAATCTTTCACACTTATTTAGACACGTTATTAGTTTGGTTTTTTTTTAACTTTCGAGGTAAAGTGTTAAATAGAAAAAAAGATAATAGCTTTAATGTCCATCCTTACCAAAATAGTTACAGGCTTCAACCACTTGCAGATTTATCAAATGGTAAAAGAAATACTGATTTCTGATTACTAGTATTAAGTCTGGTCACGCATTTTCTTTCACGATCAAAATAATACGTTGCCTGATCTTTCACGATCAAGTTTGATGGAAATTCAACAAATTTAAGGTTTTCATAAACAAATTAACGCTTTTAATGGAAGAACATACTTTAATTTTACTGTACTATCAGATACACCAAAGATTAAATTTCAAATATATCATGATATTCTGAAATATGACCATTATAGGTACAAAAAGCTTGTTATTTGTAATAAATTTCATAGACACGCATTGCGCCTTTTGTGTTTTTTTAAAAAGTACTTCATATTTTCTTTATCTTCTTTCACAGTTATGTTGAGGAAGTTAAACCATTTTGACAGACATATTTTTTTGTTCGGATTTGTTCCGCATTTTGAAAATTAAGCGATGTTTTCAAAGATTCTGAACTAGAATGTACATTAAATGTCTTTCACGATCCGTTACCAGAACTTTCACGATCGTCTCTCAATACTTGACCGCCGTTAGATATTCGTTCACGATCATTTCTCTCGATAAACCGAATGACACCCGTGATATTGTTGTGTAATCAAATATAACATACGCTTGATTTCACAGAATTAACATTGAACATTGTTCTTGATTTCAATTTCAAGAACGATTAATGAAATAATCATGAAGACAAATAGAAATTGAAACATTTAGGATGTATTTTCTGTTTAAAAAAATACAAATATCAGCTTAACACAAAAGAAATTCCCCATGAAATTGACATAGGATTAACATGTTCGACTCATCTTCTGTAAATGCTAAATGTACAACTGATCATGTGTCCACATTTATAAGTTCAGTTAATGAAACAAATTAACGACGTGTAAAAGAATGATACCAAATAGAAACAAATTAACAACGTGTAAAAGAATGATGCCGAATAAGTTGCTTATATAGAATTACCTGGATATATTACCAGTTGATAAACAGACCATGAAAATCATCTGTGGAATGCTAAGAGAACGACCATTAACTTTCAAAGGGGAAAAAGGGGGGAGCATTTGTTCCGTGACACATTTTTTTCTTCCAAACGTGAGAGTCACATTTCCTTTTTTTTTATTATCTCATTAAACCTTTACATTTTAACAACAACAAAAAAACTTCACCGCAAAATCCCCCTCCCCCTGATTTTGTACATCATTTCAGCATCCTTGTCTGACAAGTCTCGATGATCCACGTCGACAATTCGACGAAAGCATACTCAAAAGTATAAAAATAATCGTGAATCTTGTCGTTAAATTTAGAGTATCATGCTTCAATGGTTTCATTTAAATGTTAATGGTGAAACGCATGCTTGAACAATTGCCGCGCAAATCTGCATGTGCAGTCGTGGTTAACATAAGTAAAGTATCAGACGTAAGTGTATTTGAAATCATTTTTAGACATTCTGAAAAGCGTACTTTATTTGCGATATTCTTAAATTTTTAAAGATACCTTTGATACATAAAGCTTTGTTGACTTGTTTTTCCGGATTAAACACAGACTCGAAGTGTTATATTGGAAATGTAATAAATTCTTCCTTAACGTTTCTTCGTTTAGACTAATCTTAAAAAGTTATTTTGACTAAATCAAATATTATAAAAAATCTTCCAGTTTCATGAATAATTTGGGCGCCACGATTGTAAAGTGGTCTAAGTAGTTCTACTACTGTAAGATCCTGTAATCACTAGTCAGTCAACACTGAGGTTGTGAGTTCGAACCCCGCCCGTGCGGGTGCACTCGACTCCAATCTTAATTGATTTGGATTGGCAGTTTTCCTATTGAAGGTTGGTGGTTTTCCCTGGGAACTGCGCGCCGGCTTCCATCACCAATAAAAACTGGCCGCCACGAAATAGATCAAAAGTTGCACTAAAAAGTGGCATGTAAACACCAACAACCAATCAATCATCAATATTTAAATCTGAACAACCCTTTAGTAGGACATCTAGATTGACATTGTTGAATATCCTGGAAACTCAAAGAGCTCATATCTCTGATAAAAATAATCAAACATAAAAGAAATAAAAAATGATCTTCTATCGGGTCTCCACAGACACACACAGAGCTGTCCGACAACTGATCACAGAGGAGAGGAGGTGATGTTTTAGGTCATTAGCCTCATTTCTTAGCTGGCTCTGGATCTTATTATTTTTTCGTGATAAACAGGTATCATCTGCAAACAGTTTTATTTTGTTGGTACAACTACATCTGTCATTTACAAACAACACACACTGAAAAAGCGCCTAAAATTGAATCTTGAGGGACTCCTGCCTTGACAGTATTCCAATTTGAAAAATAACCATTTACTCCAACCCTTTGGTGTCTATCAGAAAGATATCTTGAACCAGTTAAACAAGTATTTTCTAAATTTATACAAAAGTCCAATGTGTAAACCGCGATCAAATGCTTTTGACTCATCACACAAAAAAAATCTAAGATCTTTCCCATTGTCAAGATTTTTTACAATCTCTTCATATGATAAAAGTAACTGAGGCTTGTCCTTGTTACGGTACCCAGACTGTTGATCAGTTAATATTGCAGGATCCTTATTCTTTCACGCTAATTTTTCACGATATATACCGAATGACAACCGTGTATTTTCCGATGCTTATGATTAATAGCAATCAACGAGTTAACCTAAATATTGACTTCATAAGTTTCACTTTCACTTGTTATGCATTTATTGAAAATGTGAATGATTACAGTAAAGATTTAAAAAAAATGATAAAACATAAAATCCAGAGTTTTTTTTATCATTTTAAAAATCCTACCTGTTTTGCACTTTCACTTTCAGTCTGGTTTTCATATAAATAGTAAACTTTATTGTGTTTATAAATTATACCTGGCTTGACTCCATGTCCTTATTTTATTACTATTGATATGATTCAGTGGATTCCCTCAACTCAATCGAAAAAAAGGAGAAAAGATTTGAGAAAAGGCTGATGATGTGATTAAATCAATATTGTTAATAAATAAACTTTGAAATTGTGAAGGAATCATTTCACAATGCATTTACCTACTTGGTTGAACTAATTAAAATATTTCTAGCTTTCTTATTTATAACATTTTATAAAGTTAAAATGAATTGCATGTACGTATTTAAGACTTTTTTTTTAGAATATATATATATATATTATCGGAACCGAATGACACCAATTAATAAATAGGAGCAATACATTCGTAAATTTATTTGTATTTTAAAATAAAATAATTTGTCAACTAAAAATAGCAAGAAATAGAAAGAACTTCCTTATTGAATGACACTGACTGTGATAGGTATGACATGCATTTGATCTGATTAGGATTTCTGAAATTCAAAAGATTCAAACTGAAAGTTGATTTGACCTATATTCATATCTACGACGGTTTTTTTTGCAATCACTGTGTTATGACAGATCTTCACACGTACTCTTGTGTGTGACAGATCATCACATGTATATTCTCAATTTGGATTCTTGGTTGAATGGTAAGCATACATTATGAAAAACTTAATCAAAATAAGTTGATACTGTCAGAGACATATAATATTATATGTCTCTGATACCGTTAAATGTCTTGTAATATATTTTTAGGTTTGTGTATTACCAGGCTGACACTAACTAGTTTGTTTCAAATTTTGTATCGTTTTTAAGTTAGTCGTCATCCGTCCGATTTGTAGTGTTCGTGCTTTACTTTATTCCAGCGGGTAGACACGTGTTTCGTGTACATTATTATCGACAGTGGCGCAACAAACCTTTCATGCGCCAAAAATCTTCGACTTTGCCTTTATACGTTTTATATTATAATATCTAGAACATACATACCATACATACATGTTTAACAATATGATGTTTGTGAATGTGAACTTAGAAATATCAAAAGATTTAAAACCTTGTCAGTGCCGGGTTCTATAATCATATATTTACATGATAAAATTGAGAATGGAAATGGAGAATGTGTCAAAGAGACAACAACCCGACCATAGAACAGACAACAGCAGAAAGTCACCAATAGGTCTTCAATGCAGCGAGAAACTCCCGCACCCGGAGATGCCCTTCAGTTGGCCCCTAAACAAACATCCATACTAGTTCAGTGATAATGGACTTCATATTTTACTCCGAATTATACACAAGAAACTAAAATTAATGATGTTTGTTTCATACTAGTATTGGAAATTTGGTCCTAGATAGTTTATTAGATTCATTCACAGCTCATTTACCTTTGAGTCAATTAAAAGCTTGAGATGATGAGTCTTATGTAGACGAAACGCGCGTCTGGCGTATAAAATTATAATCCTGGTACTTTTGATAACTATTGAGATGCTGTATACAAACCTGTTTTTTGTTGAACATCTTCGCTAGCCAAGGTTTACGATCCATTCCTTCCTCTCCAGAGAAGGCGACTGGAACTTAACTCTTGGCTTACAAAGATGTTCGTTAAAGGTCGTATTGTTGTCTCAACTTTTTATTAGTATCTTTGCATCTCTTTTTCGCATACGTTACATTTATTACGCATTCATCCATAAAATTAAGTAAAAAACAAAGATACAGAGAAACACATTCAAAGCCAAATATTTAGTTGAAAATTAATGATAGGTTTATGAGGTATTTTTTCAATATTTGTGGAAGTGGGGACTGACACGATGTTAAACATTTGCGTTCTTTCGCAAAATTGTGTTGCTTTTTTATTAGGTGCAAATTTCATCAAAATAAAACATTTCTTTCCTATCTAATCAAGCTTCATTGACAGGTATGTAATCATGATTTTTATCAATAAGTTTAAAAGCTAGAATTATCAGAATGAATGAATTAATACATCTTATCTTTGATTAGTTTTGGAAAACTGTGACAACATAAACAAATCTGGGTCAAAATAAATGTTTCTATAATAACCATCGTCATGCAGATGCACTAGTGTTATTCTTATCTTTTTGCAACTTGTTATCACAGCAACATAGCCTTTCTCGCTAACCGTAGATAGCATAATCTTTGCAGCAAATGTCAAGCTAGCATAGAGTACAATCTTAAACAACTGATATACATGAAGACAGCACGAATAAATCTACAGAGCATCTGATTACGATAACGGCATTTAAAGTTCATGAACAAGTATTGATAAAAAGACAAGTTTCTGCTTTCATATTATAAGGATAGTCTACTATTCAATCATAAAATATAAAACATCATTATCTTGTTATTCGACGTTTTTTTCAATAAATTAAAGACACCAGTAGTTTAAAGAAAAGTATTGGAAATATATATCCATTGTCGAAATGCGCATCTTATTCAATCAAAATAGGTAATATGAGAGAAACCGGGTGTGTCTTAAAAGTTAACGTGTCCTGTAAATCTATATAAGGTTAAATTGTCACATTGTCTTTTCCAATGGACAGCTGGTATTAAACAAGTGTGTATTTATGGTTTTTAAAAGAGAGGTGTTCCGGTCTTTCTGTTATAATTCATATGATAAATTCTGCAATCACAAAGTGTAGATGATGTTATTGTTTTAAAATGTCATCGGGGCGCAATGATGCAATATGATGACTATAAAACAATAATAAAAGACCGTGTTCTATTAACAAACTCTGAAAAAAATAGTCAACTGAAGGCATCAGATTCAAAGTTGGTTAGACGAGTGTTTGATAATAATACATTATCATTATATATCAGAATTTTGTTTACAAATCAGTAGATTTGAATAGATAGGGATATCAGAACCCTCGTTTTTGAAAAAAAAGCGCTTAGGTTTGTAAAGGTTTTGCATTTGTGTGACGCACAGTTTATTATTCTTTTGTATTCAGTTGTTTTCCTCTCATAGTTGATGTGTTTTCCTCGGTCTGGGTTTGTGATCTGGATTTGGTTTTGCTCAATCGATTGATAAGTGTTGAACAGTGGTATACTACTGTTGCCTTATTTGTCTATTAGAGTTTATATGCCAATGCTAGAATAACCTACAATACGTTACTAATATTTCTTTCACCATAAACACGCGTTTGTTGTGATTAAGATTGTGATACGGTATTGAATGCTGTATCCCTATTCTAACATTTTTTCCTATTATGTCTGTTTGTTTTTATTCACAAATCGTTGTCAATAGAATTGAATTTGATAAGAATGTCATACAAGTGAGAGGTTACGCGCTATAAAACCACCATCCATCATTTTCTACATTAGAAAATACCTGACCAAGTTAGGAATATGATAGTTGTTGTCCATTCGTTTGATGTGTTTGAAGTTTTGATATTCGTTGCCATTTGATCAGGAACTTTCCGTTATGAATTTTCCTCTGAGTTCAGGTTTTTGTGATTTTACTTTTTCCTAATAATTCATCCCTTCATACTATTATAGATTTAATAAAACCCATATGTTCTGTAACAGGGACGTGTAGTACGCAATTTTCAATTCAAGGTTCTCCTATTCTGAAAAAATCAACTGTACCTTTATTTCGGGGATTGTTCATCATTTCTTTTGTGAACCTCTTGGAAGATCGTAGAAAATGCTTTCTTTGTTAACAAAGTTTAAAAGTAATTTTGTTACTTTTTACTTGCTCTTTCTGACATTGATTAAGAATAAAACAACCTTAATTATCATTAGTTGTTTTTCGATGAATGTCCTAGAGATTTGAGAAATATCAACGGTCTAAATATGCCAAAACCCGATTTAATTCATTTTCCTATATGTTTATTACGACTAAAGAAATAAAACGAAAACAAAGAGTGTATTGTTTTTGTTG
Source organism: Mytilus edulis (assembly GCA_019925275.1). Classification (NCBI taxonomy): domain Eukaryota; kingdom Metazoa; phylum Mollusca; class Bivalvia; order Mytilida; family Mytilidae; genus Mytilus; species Mytilus edulis. Next base: position 46,298,215 of record CM034349.1, on the reverse strand, counting down.
ATAACTTACCATTTGACAATTGTGAGGGTTTGTTTCTTTGATATAATATGATATCTACCCCTATTTTCTTACTCATAGTGCAATGCCAATGATAGCACCTCATGTTCACTTTGTCGACCATATGTAGTCTTATCAGCCTGCGTCAAGGATAGTAGTGTCGTGGTGTGCTGTCGTCAATTCATATAAGTTGTCTGTTGTTATTTTACGGTTTACATTTTGAAATGCACTTTTTTATTATTTATTTAAATCGTTTTATGTGCTGAGTGTTCTTGCGTTTGTTTGTATTGTATTTATGTCACTTAGTTTTTTTTCATTTAAGCGGTATTTTTAACATTGTCATATAAGCGTGAGATTTGGCTAGCCATATAAATAAAGACAATAATTGTGTACCGTTGTTCGAAATTCATAAATCGGTTGAGAAAAAGCAAATCTGGGTGACAAACTAAAACT